>VUYV01000483.1:207846-232801 GCA_008711295.1 Anarhynchus alexandrinus | reverse complement strand
GCAGCAGGCAGCTCCGGCGAGCTCAGTCTCAGGTTGGCTTCTTATCCCTCAAGAAACCTGTCAATTAAAATCAGTTTGTATGTGCCTACCCATAGGTTTGCATGGACAGGCATGAACCCCCGTGCCACCAGGACCCCAGGGTGGACGTGTCCCTTCGCCCAAAGGAGCTGACACCACCTGCACAGAGTACAGCAGCACCACAGACCAAGCGGGATCAGGTCCCCATCACCCACCCAGGACGCTCGATCCCACACTGCGTGATCCCACAGGGGCTGGGATGGCTGTGGCTCCTCTCCTCGGGTGCCCCAATCCCTTCTCCTTCTCCTCCCGCCTTCCCACTGCATCAGCATCGCTCCAGTGGCCTTTTAACAACAGTTTACAGTCTTTTATCAGCGATTTTTCCACCCGCCCCTACATACAGCGAGGATCTTGGCCATGCGAGGACTCCTCCAGGTGCAGGGCAAGAAAAACGTCGTTATTCATAAAGTCTTGGGGTAAATAAATGGGCAAAGGATCAGCAGCCAAAGTTCTCAGTAACTCTCTTTATAGAAAAGCTGTCTCTTTATGCGGCGATGAGAGGATACTCAACCAACCGGTTCCTCGTCCTCTTGTCCAAAGGGCGTGCGAGCGTTCACCTGAATTTTGGATTTTTTGAGGGACAGAGGTAGAAAAACCCTGCAAAAGTGCCTTNGGTGGAAGGGAGGAAGATATGGGTGGAAGGGAGGAGGAGATGGGGGGAGGGGGGGAGAGTGGGGGGGAGGGGGGGAGGGGGGGGGGGAGGGGGAGGGACGGGGGGAGGGGGGGGGGGGGGGGGGGGGATAGGGCGGAGGGGACAGAGATGGAGGATAGGGGACAGGCACAGGGGATGGGGACAGAAGATGGAGGACAGTGATGGGGGGATAGGGGACAGGCATGGGGGATGAGGACAGAGGGTGGAGGACAGGGGACAGGGATGGGACAGGGGGATGGGGACAGAGATGGAGGACAGGGGAGAGGGGACAGGGGGATAGAGGATGGTGGTTTGGGGCTGGGGCACAGAGGACAGGGCTTGGGGACGTGGGACATGGCCCGAGACATCATAGCAGGGATGGGGACAGGGGTGGGGGACAGAAGACAGGGGATGGGGACAGGGGACAGGGGATAGGAGACTGGTGACAGGGGATAGGAGGTTGGGGACAGGGGGCTGGGGACAGGGGATAGGAGATTGGGGACAGGGGGATCATGCCCGGGGACAGGGGTTAGAGATAGGGGACAGGGCCTGGGGAGAGGGATAGGGCACAGGGACAAGGTTGAAGTCTGGGGGTGGCTGGTGGGGTCCAGGGCTGCAGGAGAGGCCCAGGGAGCAGAGGGCACAGTGGGGGGACGGGGNGTGGCAGGTGGGGCACGGGGATGGGGCATCCTGGTGGGGCTGGGGGGGGGTGGGTTGAGCTCAAAACAGAGTAAAACTGGGATTGTGGGGTGGCACCTCAAGGCCACAGACTGTAAATGAGGTCATTGTACCACCGAAGCGCTGATAGGCGCTGCAATGAGTTACCCGGTGACTTCCAAAGCGATCAAAACACTCCCAAACTCAACTTTTTATTACAAACGTCGAAAATCTGCGAGTCTGGCCAGACCCGCAAATGAGTCGACCATTAAAACCTGAGCAAACCCTTCCCGGCCCGTGGCCCTTCTGACTTATCGACCGGCTTCAGCGTGTGAAAGTACGATTTGATTTTACAGAGCAATTGGCCGTGTTAATAAACTCTCGGTTTTATCAAGAATCTCCCCTTTGTCGCTGCAGGTCATCGAGTCGTCGTCTGACAACGGCGTTTGACTTCTGTGCGGGTATTTGCAAGGAAGGGAAGGCGCTTCCCTTTGTTTACTCAACTTTCTCGCCGAAAAAGAGCGAGCGCTATAAAATAATACAGCTTGGGGGTGAAAAAAATAAAAAACGGGGAAAAGCCCACCGTAAACCTCACCGGGTCATGGCATCCGCTCGTATTTCGAGCACGCGGAGCAGCGCCCAGTTCGCTTCGTTGGGGTGGGATCATCACCCCGACCACCGGCTTCGGAGGGCTGCTCCATGTCTCTGCCCTTGGCAGCCGAAACACTTATTTTGCACCAACATTGTGTGCGTACGGAGTTATTTCCTTTTTTTTTTTTTTTTNTTTTTTTTTTTTTTTTTTATGATTAAGCGTCCACTTCTTGCCCGGAGATCAAAGCCAAATGCCCTTCCTTTTTGGCTTGCGGCGGCGCTGCATGCGTAAGATGAGGCGAGTTGTGTGTAATAGGTCTGGGACCCTCGTAAATAAGACGGCAGAGATGAGCGCGGTTGCGTCACCGGCGTATTTACTGCCGATATCCTGCTTTTGAAGCAGGGAGGAAATTGGTATGGACGGGAGCCACGGATGGCTCACGTTTTATCCGTCTAACGGCCCTTGAGGATTTTTTAAGGGTTTGTTGTGGGTTTTTTGCTTCGCGATGGGGTAATTTGCTGTCCTGTCGCACCGTTTCCTTTGGGTACCTTAATCGTTGGCCCAGTCTCTTGAATCCTCACCAGTTCCTTTGATTGCCGAGCCCGTTTTTCTGGCCGCAGAG
Source organism: Anarhynchus alexandrinus (assembly GCA_008711295.1). Classification (NCBI taxonomy): domain Eukaryota; kingdom Metazoa; phylum Chordata; class Aves; order Charadriiformes; family Charadriidae; genus Anarhynchus; species Anarhynchus alexandrinus. Next base: position 230,221 of record VUYV01000483.1, on the reverse strand, counting down.
CCTCCCTCGGGGGGGTTTTGGAGCTGAAGTCAGGGCTTAATGGCAGGAAGGGGAGGGGAGGACAAAGGTGGTGGCCGTGAAACAGGTGCCTGGCAAGAGGGACTGTCACAGCTCACACAGAGCTACAGACGGACACAAAGGGCAACGTCTTGGCTCCGCTAAAGTCCGGGACAAAATTCCTGTTGACTTTGGCAAAGCCGGGATGTCACGGAGAGGTGACCGAGCTGTCCCGGTGCCACGGGCAGAGCCAGGAGCGCAGTGGCCAGATGGGGCTGCCCATCGCACCGCCAGGTAGAGGGACCCCCTCTCCATGCAGCCCCAAGCCTTGCAGCAAAATCCCTTTTTGTTTTTTCTTTTCCAAGTAAATTGCACTCGGGAGCTGCAGCAGCACCGGGGCTGATGGCTGCTCTGCTTGCGTGTGCTAATGACACGAAGTTTTTGAAGTGTGCAGGAGTCTGGTGTGTGGGCTAGAGCCCAGCTGTACCACGGGCTACACAAGCTGAGAAGAAAAAGCCTATACCGAAGCCATCGGAGCAAAGAATCACAGAATCACGGAAGGGCGTGGGTTGGAAGGGACATTTAAGGCCATCTAGTCCAACCCTGTGCCCTGGGCAGGGACATGTCCCACCAGCCCAGGTTACTCCAAGCCCCGTCCAACCTGGCCTTGAACACCTCCAGGGATGGGGCAGCCACAGCTTCTCGGGGCAACCTGCGCCAGGGGCTCACCACCCGCACAGGCAACATTTCTTCTCAATATCTCACCTAAATCTCCCCTCTGTCAGTGTCAAACTGTTCCCCCTCGTCCCATGGCTCCCCTCCCTGATCCAGAGTCCCTCCCCAGCTCTCCTGGAGCCCCTTCAGGCACTGGAAGGGGCTCTGAGGTCTCCGCGGAGCCTTCTCTTCTCCAGGCTGAACCCCCACAACTCTCCCAGCCTGTCCTCCCAGCAGAGGGGCTCCAGCCCTCGCACCATCTCCGGGGCCTCCTCTGGCCCCACTCCAACAGCTCCATGTCCTTCCACTGTGGGGACCCCCCGAGCTGGAGGCAGCACTGCAGGGGGGTCTCCCCAGAGCAGAGCAGAGTGCAGCAGAGGGGCACAATCCCCCCCTCGCCCTGCTGGCCACGCTGCTGGGGATGCAGCCCAGGATGCCAGGGGCTCGCTGGGCTGCCAGCGCACATTGCCGGCTCACGGGGAGCTTCTCACCCACCAACACCCCCAAGTCCTCCTCAGGGCTGCTCCCCATCCATTCTCCTCCCAGCCTGGAGTTGTGCATGGTATTGCCCTCACCCATGTGCAGAACCCCGCACTTGGCCTTGTTGAACTTCGTGGTGTTCACATGGGCCCACTTCTCCAGCCTGTTCAGGTCTCTCTGGATGCCATCCCGTCCCTCAGGCGTGTCAGCCGCAGCATCCCTGCCTGTGGGATCGACACATGCCTCCCTTCTTCTGTAGGGCTGGAAGGAGCTCAGAGGTCACCTCCTCCATAACCCTCGCCCCAGCAGGGTTTGACCCCTGCTGACATCCAGCTGGGTCTCTAAGACCTCTGGTGATAGAGAGGTCTTCTGGTTTGGTGCACAAGGAGGTGGTGCTGGGAAGCCTTCAGCGATGAATTTATTTTTCCTTGATACCTGTTACACCAGTTTCATGCCCACGGGATCTTGTGCGGTACCTTGGAAAGGTCAGCCAACCTCCCTACACAGAACATCAGCATGAATCAAGTCCTGCAAGCACCGGCATCACACCAGTCCTGCAGTTATTTGGAAGGACAAACATTTTCATAACATCTTATTCCATAATAAACCTTTCCCTGAGGGTGTTGGGAGGGAATCGCTGGGGCTGAGATCTCCAGTTCATTCAGGAAGGATCTCGGTGGATGTGACCCGTAGGCAGAACCACTCCTGCCCCCCCGATCTATCCATTGACTCCAAAAAGCACGTTCCCGGGGCTGTGACGAAGGGGAAGAAAAACAAGGAAACGCACGTGTAAGGCCGTGCCACGGGCCGCGTGCACGACGGGGCGCAGTAAGGAAGTAGTTAAGGAAGCTCCTTGCTGCGCCTGGGGAGACGGGTCAGAGCCGGCGTGAGTCTCCGTGTTGTGCTTCTCTCGGTGGTCATCACCTTTTGACCCATCTTGGAGTTGACGTGGCCGGCAGCTCCGCTCCCCCGAGCTTCCCGTGCTGCTGGGAGCCGGTGTTTCCACTTGCAAAGCTCAGATGTACCGCTTGGCCTTCATCGACCCTGGTGAAGATGCTCTTGTCTCCAGTTTGTCCCCAGCTGCTGGGTGGCCACTCTGCCAGAGGTCACCCTCCCCTCTGTTCAACCAGCACGACTTCACAGTCCTGCCGAAACCATCCCGGTTAGGTTAAACACTCGTCACAGCCTTGTTTTTAAGAAGGATCCTCTGGAAGAGCTCGGTTAGGGAGCAGGCTGGCATGCAGTTATGTTGGCAGATCTTTGGGGACAGAAGCCCCAGAAGGGACAATGGGGACTTGTCCAGATGAGACCCCAGCCTGGAGTACTGCCTCCAGCTCGGGAGCCCCAGCACAGGAGAGACATGGACCTGGTGGAGCGGGGCCAGAAGAGGCCACGGAAATGCTGCGAGGGCTGGAGCCCCTCTGGTGGGAGGACAGGCTGGGAGAGTTGGGGGGGTTCAGCCTGGAGAAGAGAAGGCTGCGGGGAGACCTCAGAGCCCCTTCCAGTGCCTAAAGGGTCTCCAGGAGAGCTGGGGAGGGACTATTGATCAGGGAGGGGAGCCATGGGATGAGGGGGGATGGTTTGACACTGAAAGAGAGGAGATTGAGATGAGATATCAGGAAGAAATTCCTTACTGTGAGGGTGGTGAGCCCCTGGCGCAGGTTGCCCAGAGAGGTGGGAGATGCCCCATCCCTGGAAACATCCCAGGCCAGGTTGGACGGGGCTTGGAGCAACCTGGTCTGGTGGGAGGTGTGCCTGCCCATGGCAGGGGGTTGGACTAGATGGCCTTTAAATGTCCCTTCCCACCCAAGCCATTGTATGAATCTGTGATTCTATGACACGTCTCCAGAGCCGCAGTTCAGACACGTCGAGATTAGAGCAGGGCCATCCGCGAGGAGCGGCTCTTTTAGTGCACTGAGGGCATTTTACCTCCTACTCCTGCTGATTTGAAATCACTACCAAACTTCATCTGTCACATCAAATAACATGTGTCTCGGCTACCCGAGCCGAGTGCCTTGGTACAAATCATAGGCAGAGCCAAGCCTCAAATTGCCCTAGAGGTATAACTCTCCGGTGCGCTTTCCCACGGCCTCTGAGTGAAGAGGCGAGAGCAGAAGTCGCTCAGACGGGTTGTTACTCATCTCCGGCATCCAGGAGCCGGACCTGCTTGTCCGTGTGTCCTTTAGAAACTCGGCTCTTTTGATGTAACCTTGTTGACTCTCTGCTTTTCATACCTTGGGGGAGCTGAGGCCTAAAGGTCAGAGTTAGCTCTGCAGAGGAAGAAGAAGAAGGTGGGGCAAGTGCAAATCAATAGATCTCAAAATATTTCACCAAGGAGATCAGGATCCGTTCTACCAGTGGGAAAACAGGCAGAGAGACATCGCACCACAGTCATGGTTGTCCCAGGACCAGGAGGACAACCCGGGCCTGAACCTGCTGCCTGCAGCTCCGTGCACCACTGCAGATGCTGTGGTCCCATCTCCGGCAGTCACAGTACAGGCAGGGACTGATGCAGGCAGGGGTTGTTGCGGGCAGGGGATTAATAAAATGAGCACAAACCGGTCAGGAGTTGCTGTTACAGAAGCAGAAGTGTGCACTCGTGGCCGGCCCAGCAATGCTCAGCACCGCCACCCCAGTGAGTGAAGTTCTCCACACCCCAGTCCCGGCTCTTTTGTTTTTATATCCATCCGACAGGAATTTCGAGCTGCCTCTGATTTCATAGAATCATAGAATGGTTTAGGTTGGAAAGGACCTTGAAGACCATCCAGTTCCAACCCCCTGCCATGGGCAGGGACACCTCCCACCAGCCCAGGCTGCCCAAGGCCACGTCCAGCCTGGCCTTGAACACCTCCAGGGATGGGGCCTCAACAACCTCTCTGGGCAACCTGTGCCAGTGCCTCACCACCCTCACAGGGAAAAACTTCTTCCTAATGTTCAATCTAAACCTGCCCTCTTCCAGTTTGAAGCCATTCCCCCTCGTCCTATCACTCCATGCCCCAGTAAAAAGTCCTTCCCCAGCTCTCCTGGAGCCCCTTTAGGGACTGGAAGGCTGCAAGAAGATCTCCCTGGAGCCTTCTCTTCTCCAGGCTGAACAGCCCCAACTCTTTCAGCCTCTCCTCATAGGAGAGGTGCTCCAGCCCTTGGATCATCCTCGTGGCTCTCCTCTGGACACGCTCCAGCAGGTCCATGTCCTTCTTCTGTTGGGGCCTCCAGAGCTGGATGCAGTACTCCAGGTGGGGTCTCATGAGAGTGGAGTAGAGGGGCAGAATCAGATTTGATCCTCTTCTCTTCGCGCTCTATGGAAAAAGATGTGAAAAGTGACAGCTGGGATGGTAAAAATTGCGATTCCTTCTGTCTTTTCTTTCTGCTGCCAAAACCCTGCCAGTTCAGAATGTTTTTCAGGGATTAGTCTCCCGAGAGAAGTTATTTCTGCTCTGAAGCCGTTGTCTCTTTTAAAAGGTCTTATTTCAGATGGAAGACTGGAAAAAGGACCGTTTACTCCAGCTGTCGGGGACCAGACCTGGTGCTCTTGCTCTCGGTGACACGGAGCGGGACCCGTGAGCGTCCGTCCAGGGGCTGCGAGCTGTGGTGGCAGTAAGGGGACCTGGTTTCAGAAAACATCCGAGACCCACCCCATTTTCCCTGGCACACACAGATTGCTGTTCTAGTCATGTTTAATTGAATAACATTCTTTAAAAATATAAAAGAGTGGCTGAATTCTGCTACTTTCAGGTGCAGGTTTGCATTTTTTACTGTCCGTGTATTTGCTATTTTTTTGTCACAAGAAGGACAACAGTGCCGGCATCAGGAGGAACAGGGATGGGTCAGAAGGCACTGCCTTTTTCCCCAAATCTGAGCTAAAACAGGGCTTAGAGGCCACAAACCCGCCCCAGCATCCTTCCAGAAAGCAATGCGATGGCTGCCTCCGTCTTCCTAGCTTGAGACGCTGATTTCTCCTGTCTTTTCCTCACCCCACCAGGACTTCTGCAGGTCGGGGCCAGCTCCTCTGAACTACAGCCACCTCCTCTCACCCATCATCTCTCTCTGGCAGTTTGGGGTGGTCCGGGCAATCTTTTCGCAGACACCCCCTGCCCCAGCAAAGCACCGCTTGTTCTGCCTCTGCCGAAGGAGACCGTGCACCACCGGGGTGCAGAAGAGCCCCAAACGCCACCTGATTTACTGCAGAGCTGGCGGGTCACCCATGCGTCGCCCCTCTGGCGCAGGCAGCCGCAGGCACGCAGGCGGCGCAGCGGGGAGCCAGCTCCCGCGGGATCGCTGGGATGAATCCCTTTAGGATGACGGTACTTCAGATGATCCTTTTTCCCCACACTCTGGAACCTTCTGTTGGGAAACAAGCTGGGAGAGGTGCGAGCTGTGGGAATTTGNAGGTCGGGGCCAGCTCCTCTGAACTACAGCCACCTCCTCTCACCCATCATCTCTCTCTGGCAGTTTGGGGTGGTCCGGGCAATCTTTTCGCAGACACCCCCTGCCCCAGCAAAGCACCGCTTGTTCTGCCTCTGCCGAAGGAGACCGTGCACCACCGGGGTGCAGAAGAGCCCCAAACACCACCTGATTTACTGCAGAGCTGGTGGGTCACCCATGCGTCGCCCCTCTGGCGCAGGCAGCCGCAGGCATGCAGGCAGTGCAGCGGGGAGCCAGCTCCCACGGGAAGCACTCGGATGAATCCCTTTAGGATGACTGTACTTCAGATGATCCTTTTTCCCCACACTCTGGGACCTTCTGTTGGGAAACAAGCTGGGAGAGGTGCGAGCTGTGGGAATTTGGGACCCAGACAAGGGAGGAGACTGGTCAGGAGTCAGAAGATGCGACTACTCATGTGTGATATCACAGAATCCCAGACTGGTCAGGGTTGGAAGGGACCTCTGGAGATCATCCAGTGCCACCCCCTGCCAGAACAGGGGCACCTCCAGCAGTTGCNAATGGCTCCAGAGGGGGAGACTCCCCCACCTCTCTGGGCAGCCTGTGCCAGTGCTCTGCCACCCGCACAGGAGAGAAGGCCCTCCTCGGGTTCAGATGGAACTTCCTATGGTCACGTTTGTGCCCGTTCCCTCTTGTCCTGTCACTGGGCACCACTGAAAAAAGACTGTTCCCATCCCCCTGGCACCCTCCCTTGAAGGATTGATAAGCATTGATAAGATCCCCCCTCAGTCTTCTTTTCTCCAGACTAAAAACCCCAAGTCCCTCAGCCTTTCCTCGTAAGAAAGATGCTCCAGTCCCCTCATCATCTCCGTAGCCCTTTGCTGGACCCTCTCCAGCAGTTCCCTGTCCTTCTTGACCCGGGGAGCCCAGAACTGGACACAGTGCTCCAGATGGGGCCTCCCCAGGGCAGAGCAGAGGGGGAGGATGACCTCCCTCCACCTGCTGGCCACACTCTGTTTAATGGCCACCAGGATGCCATTGGCGTTCTTGGCCACCAGGGCACATTGCTGGCTCACGGTCATCCTGTTGTCCCCCAGGACTCCCAGGTCCCTTTCCACAGAGCTGCTCTCCAGGAGGTCAACCCCCAACCTGTACTGGTGCATGGGGTTATTCCTCCCCAGGAAATGGAAGCAATTGTGTTTGCCTTTATTTGTTAAACACCTTTAGAGTCTGAATGAAAAGAGCTTTTAAATTGTAAAAATGCTGTTTAGCAGTGCTTACTGTCTTCAAGGCCATTTAAAACTCAAAAGCATAAATCTTCAGGTGTTAAGGAAGTTCCTACCCTTTCTTCTCTTTTCTTCCATAGGAGAGACTTGCTGCTTCTCTCATTTCCATGCTGCAAAGCAGGTACCACTGAGGTTTGTAGGGTCATAATTCAGGTTAGAATGGACCTCGGGAGGTCTTGGGTCCAACCTCGTGCTCAAAGCAGGGTCAGCTCTGAGATCAGGCAGGGTTGCTCAGGGCTTTATCAAATCAGGTCTTGCAGACCTCCGAGAACAGCAATGTACAACCCCCCTGGGGCCCTGTCCCACCGCTTGACCATCCACATGGGGAAAAAGCTCCTCCCAATAACCAGTCTGAACCTCTCTTGTTCCAACTCATGCCCATCTAGTGACCTAGAGCAGGTATGAGTGAGATCAGAACCAGATCCCATGGCATTTTCGCAAACAGAAAAGAAGTCCTCAGCTGAGAACTTGAATAAACTCATTCGTACCCTCAAGGCAATCTGCGATACTGAGACGCACACACGCGCTGTGCCCTGAAGGTGAAAAGTGTAATTTTACAGTTACCAGGCACGTTAACCCAGATCAGGAAATCATCCAGAAAGCTCAAAGCAGGAAACTTACAGGAGGAAAAAACAAAAGATGAAAAGAGACTGTTTTTTTTTAAAAAAAACCAACGCTGAGTAATGTATTAAGACCTGCACACTCCTTCTGTCATCCAAAGGCAAATGTCAAGCCGGGAGCAAAATGTGGCGGTAGAAGAATAGGTACAGTGAAACGGAGAAAAAGAGAGAACAAGAGTGTGAAAGCAAGTGCACGGGACCGCAGGAGGAAGAGGATGTATATAATTTTGTTATCAGGAAGACAAAGACGATGCCAGCTGAGTAATGCCATTGTTGTGACCACGAGAGAAGCACTCTGGCAGGCTGCGGGGCCGTGTGCGTCACATGAGTTTATTTTCACACTTATTAAACGTGTGCAATTTCCTTCCCCGACCTTTGCCAGGTAAAAAAAAAATGTTGTAGTCGAGCAGGGATCTGAATCCACCTGGAGTTCTCGTGGAGTGAGGGACTTCACCCAGAGCTAGGTGGGCTCCCGCTGAAGGTGGCTGCTGCCGGGTGGCATCGCTGTGCGCCGTCCCAGCCGGCGGTTCTGTCTGGGGCTCTGTGCCTGTTGGAGCCATGCATGGGCACGCTTGCTGCAGGGATCATGCAACCCTGCCCGCCCAAAAAACCACATATTTGTTTATAATCTGTTGTTTTTCAGCTTGGTCAGCTCTTTAAGGCATCTCAGCAGGTGAGAGAGTTGGGATTGTTCAGCCTGGAGAAGAGAAGGCTCCAGGTAGACCTTACTGCAGCCTTCCAGTATCTGAACGGTGCCTACAAGAAAGCCGGAGAGGGACTTTATACAAGGGCATGTAGTGATAGGATGAAGGGGAATGTCTTCAAGAAGAGGGGAGATTTAGATGAGATATTAGGAAGAAATTCTTGACTGTGAGGGTGGTGAGCCCCTGGCACACGTTGCCCAGAGAAGCTGTGGCTGCCCCATCCCTGGAGATGTTCAAGGCCAGGTTGGACAGGGCTTGGAGCAACCTGGTCTGGTGGGAGGTGTCCCTGCCCATGGCAGGGGGGTTGGAACTGGATGATCTTTAAGGTCCCTTCCAACCTAAACCATTCTGTGATTCTAGGATTTCAGAAGTGCGGGTGAGCTATGCATTGGGGATGAAGGGGAGTGGGCCCATCTCAGCCACAGTTTGCAGGAGCTGAAGCTGCTGTGAAGCAGCAACGGTGTGAGGGTCAATGAGGCCAAGTGCTGGGTCCTGCACTTCGGTCACAAAAACCCCATGGAGGCTACAGGATGGGGCAGAGTGGGTGGAAAGCTGCCCGGCGCAGAAAGACCTGTGAGTGTTGGTCGACAGCCGGCTGAGTATGAGCCAGCAGTGTGCCCAGGTGGCCAAGAAGGCCAACAGCATCCTGGCCTGTATCAGGAATAGTGTGGCCAGCAGGACCAGGGCAGTGATCGTCCCCCTGTACTCAGCACTGCTGAGGTCCCACCTCAAATACTGTGTCCAGTTTTGGGCCCCTCATGACAAGAAGGACATTGAGGTGCTGGAGCATGTCCAGAGAAGGGCAACGGAGCTGGTGAGGGGTCTGGAGCACACGTCTCATGAGGAGCAGCTGAGGGAACTGGGGGTGTTCAGCCTGGAGAAAAGGAGGCTGAGGGGAGACCTTCTCGCTCTCTACAGCTCCCTGAAAGGAGGGTGTAGTGAGGGGGAATCGGTCTCTTCTCCCATGTAACAGTCGATGGGACAAGAGGAAACACCCTCAAGTTGTGGCAGGGGAGGTTTAGGATGGATATAAGGAAAAAGTTCTTCACCAAAAGGGTTGTCAAGCATTGGAACAGGCTGCCCAGGGCAGTGGTGGAGTCACCATCCCTGGAGGTATTTAAAAGACGTGTAGACGTGGTGCTGAGGGACATGGTTTAGTGGTGGGCTTGGCAGTGTTAGGTTAATGGTTGGACACAATGATCTTAAAAGTCCTTTCCAACCTAAATGATTCTATTTTTCATGCCACTACTCCATGGACACTTTAACCGGCACAGTCAGCCACAGCAGTGCCACCGTCCTGCTGCTCCCCAGCAGCAGTGTTTGTGTGACAGGGTGTCGAGCTGGTTTGGGGGGATTGATCCAGATTCAAATTAGTGCAGGAAAAAGTTTGTTTTAACCCAAGCCGGTTCTCCTGACCCAGTTCGCATCGTGGCTGCGCAAACACTGGTGCTGGCAGCGAGGAGGAGACGGTGGGTGGTGGGAAGTTGGCAGGGAAGAGCAGCAGAAGCTCTGGTTTGTACAAGCTGAGGAGTAACATAGGTCTTCCCGCTATGCCCAGCAATGGCAGCACAGCTTCATCGCTTGGGCTGGCAGCTCCAGGGCTGCCAGGCAAGCGTGGTGTCCAACTGTCACCTGCTGACTCGGGCAGGGAATTGCATGAGGAGAGATGACTTCAGCTTGGAGAAGAGAAGGCTCCAGGGAGATCTTATTGCGGCCTTCCAGTCCCTANTGTAAAGGGGCTACAGGAGAGCTGGGGAGGGACTTTTTACAAGGGCATGTAGTGATAGGATGAGGGGGAATGGCTTCAGACTGGAAGAGGGCAGGTTTAGATTAAATATTAGGAAGAAATTTTTCACTGTGAGGGTGGTGAGCCCCCGGTGCAGTTTGCCCAGAGCTGTGGCTGCCCTATCCCTGGAAGTGTTCAAGGCCAGGTTGGACGGGGCTTGGAGCAACCTGGGCTGGTGGGAGGTGTCCCTGTCCATGGCAGGGGGGTTGGAACTCAATGATCTTTAAGGTCCCTTCCAACCTAAACCATTCTACAGTTCTATGATTTTGGCAATGTGGTGCCCATGCTGCAATACGAGGTTGATGCATTCACAGACCGCATCAGCTGTAGTTCCTGTTGGGCCATTGGCAAGCTCTGTTCTGTAGATGACCCCTCTCAAGGCTGGAGTGGGTCTTTTGCAGAATTGCTGTTTTTTTGCTGCCACTTATCAACTTTGTTATGGGTTATTTTCCCCCAAAATCTACAAACCAGCCTTTTTTGGAAGTTGAACCTCACTAGCAGCTAAGTAAAGTTATATGGAGACACCAAAGAACCCATCTTCAGCCTATTCCCAGAGCTCACATCCTGAAGGTCAAGGGGTAGCTTAAATTTTCTTATAACTTTCTTCGCCTGGGGTATGAGATAAGGAGGAGGGATGGAGTGGAGGGATGCAGTGGCCCCGTTTTCTCACCCTGGGCACAGTATGTGATGTGGTTGAGCGATGCCTAAGAGTTTGCTCCCCATATCTCCTTGCCTGCTTGTCCCTGGGATGCTGTAGTTGTGCACTGCCCTGTAATTTGGGGAGATGCTTTCCTGCTCATTCCCATCTCTGCTTTATCGGTAGTCATTCTTCAGAGCATTTTCATTATTTCCTAGCGGTTACTCTTGTTTATCTTCCTTAATAGCCTGTCTGCTTGTGGAAACAGCTCTGCATAGCTGCTAGAAAACAAGCTGTTCTGCCACAGCTCCTTCTGTGCCCGTCCCGCTATTGAATAAATGTCAAATACTCCATGCTGAGGCACACTAATTATCTTGAAATAAAAGACATCAAGAACAGGAGTCCATAGGGGAACTATTCCATCAGTCTTCTCATGCAAACAGCCCCGAGAACATGCTCGGAATGAGATGTGGGTATTAGTTAATAACCTGAAGGTAGAAATGCCAGCTCCTAATGCCACTCAACATGGGAAATTTGTCATGATGCTTTTGAAGATGTTCATGTCGGTCATCTTTGTTTAGATGTGATAACATGTACTTGGTGGTAGCAGAGATTATATTCTTTTGGCTGGTGCATTCCCAGATGGCTACACGTGTTGGAGCGTGTCCAGAGAAGGGCTACGAAGCTGGTGGGGGGTCTGGAGGACAAATCTTATGAGGAATGACTGAGGGAACTGGGGTTGTTTAGCCTGGAGAAGAGGAGGCTGAGGGGAGACCTTATCACCCTCTACAACCACCTGAAAGGAGGTTGTAAAGAGGTGGGGGCTGACCTCTTCTCCCTGGTGACAAGTGATAGGACGAGAGGAAATGGGTTCAAGTTATGCCAGGGGAGGTTCAGATTGGCTATTAGGAAACATTTTTTCACTGAAAGGGTTATTAAACATTGGAAGAGGCTGCGCAGGGAGGTGGTGGATTCGCCATCCCTGGAGGTGTTTAAAAAAAGGGTAGATGTGGTACTTGGGGACATGGTTTAGAAGTGGTTTTGTCAGGGTAGGTTAATGGTTGGACTTGATGATCTTAAAGGTCCTTTCCAACCTTAGCAATTCTATGATTCTGTGATTCTATGTGCCTTTTTATGCTGCGATGCTTAAACCTTGCATTTTTATTTTTTGAGGAAGGACTCTTAATACACAAGTACAAGAAGAGAGGTGCTTCTTCCCCTTTACTCTACTCTGGCGAGACCCCACCTGGAGTATTGCGTCCAGCTCTGGAGCCCCCAACATAGGAAAGACACGGACCTGTTGGAGCGGGTCCAGGGGAGGGCCACAAAGATGTTCTGAGGGCTGGAGCCCCTCTGCTGGGAGGACAGGCTGAGAGAGTTGGGGCTGTTCAGCCTGGAGAAGAGAAGGCTCTGGGGAGACCTTATTGCAGCCTTCCAGTCCCTAAAGGGGCTCCAGGAGAGCTGGGGAGGGACTTTTTACAAAGGCATATTGCGATAAGACGAGGGGGAATGGCTTCAAACTGGAAGAGGGGAGATTTAGATGAGATATGAGGAAGAAATTATTGACTGTGAGGGTGGTGAGACCGTGGCCCAGGATGCCCCGAGAAGCTGTGGCTGCCCCATCCCTGGAGGTGTTCAAGGCCAGGTTGGATGGGGCTTGGAGCAACCTGGTGTGGTGGGAGGTGTCCCTGCCCAGGGCAGGGGGGTTGGAACTAGGTGATCTTCAAGGTCCCTTCCAACCTAAACCATTATATGATTTTATGAAGAAAACTCAGCACAAAAGACTGTACAAAGTATAAAAGTAAATCTACCTGCATTAACAATGCAACATTTCTCTTTATGAAGGCATGTGGCATTGTGACGCACCACAAAACATGTGAGCGGTCTGGGAGCCACCTCCAGATGAAGACACTTAAATGTAGGTGTCGCCACATATGCTGGGTGTCTAAAACTCTCTGTGTCGCTAGTGGAGACAGTAGTCAGTACTGTCAGCGGTGCCAGGAGTGATTTGGCTAAGACAGACAGCAGACGGCTGTCGGCAGTCACGCTGCTGTTCTCCGCTGGTTGTCAGAGGGGAGATGTGTTCCTGCTCATACATCCCCCTTCCACCTCAAACTTATATTAGCAGTTTCTCCGATGCCTCTCCCTTGTTGGCATTATTGCTGCCTCCCTCTTTGTGCATCTCACGATTTTTTAATTGTGAACACACATAGAAAAGAACATAGAAAAGATGATTAAGCCGTGTGAACACGTGCATCTGTCTCAGATGCAGCCGTCTCCTGTGATACCAATTTTTGTTGCAGTTTGTGGACTTGCCTGTACTGATTCTGACCCTTGCAAGTCTAGAAGCAAATGAATTCTCACTGTTTTTCTGATGGTGTTTGATCCTAAGTCTTCCAGCTATGATTATCTATTTTGTACAGTTAAGGAAGGAGTCCTCGCCCTGACTCCTGCCTTAACTATGACTTGCCCGTCACACCAAAAAGACCCCACTAACTCTACCTGGTTATTTGTAATTTATCTCAGTGGCAGAAGAGAGGAGGGTCAAGTTCTGCATCTCCTTATGCATCTGTCTTAACGACTTTCATTTCGTAATTGAAATCCTCCATTTCTGCTCAGGCAGGATCCATTTCTGCCCAAAAACTGGATCTTCAGAAGCCTCTAAGAGATTTCATGAGCTCCAAAAGGAAATGGGTGCCAGGACCTAGATGAGTTTTGGACAGATTCAATTAACTATGTTTTGACACTGGGATCTCTCTATTTCTGTTCTTCCTTCAGCATTGCTCGGTTGCTCAAGGAAGTCCCCCCTCATACGGCATTAATTAAAACTTCAACAGAACTCCTTTCACTCAAACTCCTCCTCAAGCAGATGCTTGCCAGCTACTATATATAATAAATTTCCAGAGGCTCTGCCCATTCTTTTTTTTTGTTTTTTTGGAAAGCACTTGTGAAACAACCATTATTATGAGTCCTCGGGCTCAGTTTCTGCTGGTGCTGGTGGTTTTGGCTGTGGGCAGCTGTAAGTACAAGACATTTTGTTACTAACGAGCGATCTTTGAAAGAATCCTTTATAGTGCCTCGAGGAAAAAAAAAGGTTGGGAGTTGGGATACTCGGGCTTTACACCTGGGAGTATTGAAAGATTCTTGGACAAACCACATAACCTCTCTGTGTCTCAGCGTTGTCATCTTTGAAATGAGGATAACACTTCTCTACTTCTTCAAAGAGGAATGTACGTTTAATGGACTTTTTTCAGAGCCACGTATGAAAGTACTGCAAATGCTATACAAAAGAGTATTATCAGACCTTTTAAGGGAATACTCCCAAAGTGTTTTCAGATCCTGCATTAGGATTCATACACCTTACCACCTCCAGCTGTGCAAGAGAAACCCCAGGCACGTACTCCTCAGCTTCTGTCAGTTTGCTGCATTAAAGTGAGATTATTCCTCTTGTTCCTATTTTCCTCCTTTTAAAATTACTTTATGTATTTTAGCTGTGAAAGATCATGTACAAGTGTTACAGTCCAGGGAAAGGAGACAAGGTAAGTTCTAGTCTTCAGCTCCTCGTTCGAGTTAACGAGCCAGTCTGTAGCTACTCAGCCACTTTTACTTAAAGTAGAATCATAGAATCATAGAATGGTTTAGGTTGGAAAGGACCTTGAAGATCATCGAGTTCCAACCCCCCTGCCATAGGCAGGGACACCTCCCACTAGACCAGGTTGCCCAAGGCCACGTCCAGCCTGGCCTTGAACACCTCCAGGGATGGGGCCTCAACAACCTCTCTGGGCAACCTGTGCCAGTGCCTCACCACCCTCAAAGTGAAAAACTTCTTCCTAATGTTCAATCTAAACCTGCCCTCTTCCAGTTTGAAGCCATTCCCCCTCGTCCTATCACTCCATGCCCCAGTAAAAAGTCCCTCCCCAGCTCTCCTGTAGGCCCCCTTTAGAGACTGGAAGGCCACAATAAGATCTCCTCGGAGCCTTCTCTTCTCCAGGCTGAACAGCCCCAACTCTTTCAGCCTCTCCTCATAGTAAATAACATTCACTACAGACCATAAGGATCTGTGCATCTCCCCGGTCAACTACTGCTGTCCGTATTTCCAAGATCAGTGTAGCATTCGGCAGATTTATGACCCAAAAAAATTTGAGGAGGTCACCCAGGATGCAAGGAGATGTTTTAAAGGCCATTTTGAACGGTGACAGCTGTTGACGCTGGCGCTGAAAACTGGGCCGTGCATACTACCAGGGTGATTGCTTCACGCTCTGCCTTCCCCAGGAGGATTCGCTGGGACCCAACGACTGCTCCGTTGGGTTTGTGTGACTCCCCACTGCTGCACCTCTTTCCAGATTTTCTTTTCTGCCTTTTTCCCAGGAAAAAAAAAAAAAACACCAAAAAACCAACCAAACTCTCAGAGAATAAACTGGGACTCACAAAACCATCAGGGCTGTGAAGGGACCTAATTGATTTACAATGAGATTGCTGCTCTCTACAGTGGTATCAGGGAGATGCACCTGGTTTACAGCTCAGATCTAGTATGTACAACCCGAAAAGTGGCAATATGTGCCAGGTTGAAGGGCAAGCGGAGATAAGATCACAAACAACAAGCCAGGTTATCACACGCATCCCTGGTTAGTTCAGCTGGAGTATGAGGTCCACAAGTGTTCAGCTACCAAACTGTTTGATCTTCACTGATCATAGAATCACAGAATCATGGAATGGTTTGGGTGGGAAGCGACCTTAAAGATCATCTAGTTCCCATCCCCCTGCCCTGGGGAGGGACATGTCCCACCAGCCCAGGTTGCTCCAAGCCCCGTCCAACCTGGCCTTGAACACCTCCAGGGATGGGGCAGCCACAGCTTCGCTTAGCAACCTGCGTCAGGGGCTCACCACCCTCACAGGCAGCAATTTCTTCCTCAGATCTCATCTCAATCTCCCCTCTTTCAGTGTCAAACCGTTCCCCCTCGTCCCATGGCTCCCCTCCCTGATACAGAGTCCCTCCCCAGCTCTCCTGGAGCCCCTTTAGGCACTGGAAGGGGCTCTGAGGTCTCCCCGCAGCCTTCTCTTCTCCAGGCTGAACCCCCCCAACTCTCCCAGCCTGTCCTCCCAGCAGAGGGGCTCCAGCCCTCGCAGCACCTCCGGGGCCTCCTCTGGCCCCACTCCACCAGGTCCATGGCTCTGCTGTGGGGACCCCCCGAGCTGGAGGCAGCACTGCAGGGGGGTCTCCCCAGAGCAGAGCGCAGCAGAGGGGCACAAAACCCCCCTCGCCCTGCTGGCCACACTGCTGGGGATGCAGCCCGGGATGCCGGGGGCTCGCTGGGCTGCCAGCACACATTGCCGGCTCATGGGGAGCTTCTCACCCACCAACACCCCCAAGTCCTTCTCCTCAGGGCTGCTCTCCATCCCTCCATCCCCAGCCTGTGCTGGGACCGGGGGTTGCCCCAGCCCAGGGGCAGGACCCCACACTTGGCCTTGTTGAACCCCATGAGGTTGATGTGGGTGCACTTCTCAAGCTTATTGCAGCAGATGACTGCAATATTTACATGGGAATTAATGCTCTCAGAGCATAAAGTCAGAAATGGGATCAGCGCACTTTGGTTCTTCTCCTCCTCCATCCTGACCTCATGTACAACCTCAGGGAGATCTCATAACTTACCCCAAGTCTCTTTGTATCCCTCTCTGTGGTGCTATTTTGGGACTTTAAGTGATTCTGTCTGTCACATCCTCATTTCTTTATACTTTAACTGTAAGAAAAATGTGAAGGGACATTAATATTAAACCGCTCCATGCTTTGGTTGCAGGCTGTAATTTTTATTTCTTGGGTTATCAGCTGCTGTGCTACCAGTGGTGTTGGATAGGATCATTTTTGCCCGAGGACTTGATTCACAAGATGAAACTGCATCATGACTCTTCACCAGCTGTGGGCAGAACTGGAGACGTCTCACACCAGTGACGAGAACAACCAGCGAGTCCCAGAGTCTGCAAAAACCCATTGCTTTTTTGGAACAAAGAGCAGTATGTGGGTAATGATTTTGACCTTTTGAAATCAGAAAGAAAATCCCTGACTTCATGGAGTGAAAGGTTCTTGCTCAGCACTTGCTAATTAAATGTCTGCTTTGCTGCATCACTAACGTTACGGCTGGTGTCATGACCTCCAGTATCCAGAGGAAGATCACTCCTTTGAGATGTTAAGGCTAATCTTGTGATCTTTCCTTGCAAACCAGCAGATTCTGTCTCTCTGCTTCTCCTCTGCCACAGCTCTCAGGACCAATACAGGACCGCATTCACCTCACACACCCAAATTGAAATTCTCCAGCCGAGTGGTTCAGCCCCATAAGCCATAGGACTCCATATGGACCTCTCAATTTCCTGAAGCCAGTACTCCTAGAGACAATATGTAAATCAGGCAAACACCTAACGCTCATAAAAGTAATGTTTCAGTGATCTCTTCATCGGAGGAACTCACTTCTGACCCTAAAAGCATGTTTTTCAGCTCAGCACCGTGTCCCACCTGAAAAGGCAGAGAGCAGAGGAAACACGCATCAGTTCTCTCCCGCAGAAACGGATGCCGTGGCAGTGTTAGACACAAAGAACTTATTTCTTTTGTGCTGCTTTTACCTAACTGTCAGTAAAATGAAGGAAGCCATCTGCATGCAGTGTCAGGGGAACAGGTCCCCACCGTAACGGTTTTATTTTCCCAGTGAAGGGAGAGGCCTATGGAACGGATTCAGGGTGGTTTGATATGTTATAGACTATTCCTGACCGTTTAAATCTTGGGCTCAATTTGTAAGCAACGCTTTACTAACCAAACTAGATGGTATATGGAAAAAAGCAATTCATTGAGCTAAAAAAAGCTGATAAAGGTCCCGGAGACAGAGGGATTCAGGCCGATGAGGTGCAGGGAGGGTGGGAGATGCCGGGCATCCCTCTCCCAGGAGAAGCAGTCCCTCAGACCCAGCCAGCCCCTGTGTGGGGCCATGCTATAAACCAGCCAGGACTGGTAAAGAAGAAACATGGCAAATAAAATGTAGTATAATCCACACTGAAAGGAAAAAGAAAAAAAAACTCAAAACCACTTCATAGACTTTATCATATTTTAAATTAACTTTATCATGGAGAAGTATTTAGAAAACAATATAGATGTATCAATGAAGTCCTTAGCTTACTGTGAAGCTGTATTAAAAATGGGACTCAAATGGGATGNAGGGGCTCCAGCCCTCGCAGCAGCTCCGGGGCCTCCTCTGGCCCCGCTCCACCAGGTCCATGTCTCTCCAGTGCTGAGGCCCCCGAGCTGGAGGCAGCACTGCAGGGGGGTCTCCCCAGAGCAGAGCGCAGCAGAGGGGCACAAAACCCCCCTCGCCCTGCTGGCCACGCTGCGGGGGATGCAGCCCGGGATGCCGGGGGCTCGCTGGGCTCCAGCACACATTGCCGGCTCACGGGGAGCTTCTCACCCACCAACACCCCCAAGTCCTTCTCCTAAGGGCTGCTCTCCATCCCTCCATCCCCATCCTGTGCTGGGACCGGGGGTTGCCCCAGCCCAGGGGCAGGACCCCACACTTGGCCTTGTTGAACCCCATGAGGTTGATGTGGGTGCACTTCTCAAGCTTATTGCAGCAGATGACTGCAATATTTACATGGGAATTAATGCTCTCAGAGCATAAAGTCAGAAATGGGATCAGCGCACTTTGGTTCTTCTCCTCCTCCATCCTGACCTCATGTACAACCTCAGGGAGATCTCATAACTTACCCCAAGTCTCTTTGTATCCCTCTCTGTGGTGCTATTTTGGGACTTTAAGTGATTCTGTCTGTCACATCCTCATTTCTTTATACTTTAACTGTAAGAAAAATGTGAAGGGACATTAATATTAAACCGCTCCATGCTTTGGTCGCAGGCTGTAATTTTTATTTCTTGGGTTATCAGCTGCTGTGCTACCAGTGGTGTTGGATAGGATCATTTTTGCCTGAGGACTTGATTCACGAGACGAAATTGCATCGTGACTCTTCGCCAGCTGTGGGCAGAACTGGAGACGTCTCACACCAGGGACGAGAACAACCAGCGAGTCCCAGAGTCTGCAAAAACCCATTGCTTTTTTGGAACAAAGAGCAGTATGTGGGTAATGATTTTGACCTTTTGAAATCAGAAAGAAAATCCCTGACTTCATGGAGTGAAAGGTTCTTGCTCAGCACTTGCTAATTAAATGTCTGCTTTGCTGCATCACTAACGTTACGGCTGGTGTCATGACCTCCAGTATCCAGAGGAAGATCACTCCTTTGAGATGTTAAGGCTAATCTTGTGATCTTTCCTTGCAAACCAGCAGATTCTGTCTCTCTGCTTCTCCTCTGTCACAGCTCTCAGGACCGATACAGGACCGCATTCACCTCACACACCCAAATTGAAATTCTCCAGCCGAGTGGTTCAGCCCCGTAAGCCATAGGACTCCATATGGACCTCTCAATTTCCTGAAGCCAGTACTCCTAGAGACAATATGTAAATCAGGCAAACACCTAACGCTCATAAAAGTAATGTTTCAGTGATCTCTTCATCGGAGGAACTCACTTCTGACCCTAAAAGCATGTTTTTCAGCTCAGCACCGTGTCCCACCTGAAAAGGCAGAGAGCAGAGGAAACACGCATCAGTTCTCTCCCGCAGAAACGGATGCCGTGGCAGTGTTAGACACAAAGAACTTATTTCTTTTGTGCTGCTTTTACCTAACTGTCAGTAAAATGAAGGAAGCCATCTGCATGCAGTGTCAGGGGAACAGGTCCCCACCGTAACGGTTTTATTTTCCCAGTGAAGGGAGAGGCCTATGGAACGGATTCAGGGTGGTTTGATATGTTATAGACTATTCCTGACCGTTTAAATCTTGGGCTCAATTTGTAAGCAACGCTTTACTAACCAAACTAGATGGTATATGGAAAAAAGCAATTCATTGAGCTAAAAAAAGCTGATAAAGGTCCCGGAGACAGAGGGATTCAGGCCGATGAGGTGCAGGGAGGGTGGGAGATGCCGGGCATCCCTCTCCCAGGAGAAGCAGTCCCTCATACCCAGCCAGCCCCTGTGTGGGGCCGTGCTATAAACCAGCCAGGACTGGTAAAGAAGAAACATGGCAAATAAAATGTAGTATAATCCACACTGAAAGGAAAAAGAAAAAAAAACTCAAAACCACTTCATAGACTTTATCATATTTTAAATTAACTTTATCATGGAGAAGTATTTAGAAAACAATATAGATGTATCAATGAAGTCCTTAGCTTACTGTGAAGCTGTATTAAAAATGGGACTCAAATGGGATGGGATTGGGAATTACAGATTGGGAATTGCAGAATTACAGATTGGTAATCGCAGAATCGCAGAATCACAGAATGGTCAGGGTTGGAAGGGACCTCTGGAGCTCATCTAGTCCACCCCCTCTGCCAAAGCAGGGTCATCCAGAGCTGTTGGACAGGAACGTGTCCAGGTGGGTTTGGGTATCTCCAGAGGAGATTCCACAGTCTCTCTGGGCAGCCTGTGCCAGTGCTCTGCCACCCACATGGGAAAGAAGTTTCTCCTCATGTTGCAATGGAATTTCCCATGTTCCAGTTTGTGCCCGTTGCCCCTTGTCCTGCCACTGGGCACCACTGAAAAGAGTCTGGCCCCATCCTCTTGCCACCCGCCCTTTAGATATTGATAAGCACTGATGAGATCCCCTCTCAGCCTTCTCTTCTCGAGGCTGAACAGTCCCAGGGCTCTCAGCTTTTCCTCAGCAGCAAGATGCTCCAGACCCTTGAGCATCTTCATAGCCTCCTCTGGGCTCTCTCCAGTAGTTCCCTGTCTTTTTGAACTGGGGAGCCCAGAACTGGACTCAGTGCTCCAGATGTGGCCTCCCCAGGGCAGAGCAGAGGGGGAGGATGACCTCCCTCAACCTGCTGGCCACACTCTGTTTAATGTCCACCAGGATACCATTGGCCTTCTTGGCCACCAGGGCACCATTGGCCTTCTTGGCCACCAGGGCACATTGCTGGCTCATGGGCATCCTGTTGTCCCCCAGGACTCCCAGGTCCCTTTCCACAGAGCTGCTCTCCAGGACGTCAGCCCCCAACCTGTACTGGTGCATGGGGTTATTCCTCCCCAGATGCAGTACCCTACACTTGCCCTTGTTGAACTTCATTGGGTTCCTCTCTGCCCAACTCTCCAGCCTGTCCAGTTCTCGCTGGATGGCGGCACAGCCTTCTGCTGTGGCACCCACTCCTCCCACCTTCGTGTCACCAGCAAACATGGCTGAGGGTACGCTCTGTCCCCTCAACCATGTTGTTGAGGAATACGTTGAATCTCGTGTTGCAGCGTTTGCTATTTATCTCCAAAAAAAAAAAAAACCCAAAAGAAAGTCTAGAGTAATATTTAGCAGGTGCTGTGAGAAGTGCTTGAAGTGGTCACCAGTGGAAATATGGGGACAGTTTAAGTGCTTGAAGTGGTCACCAGTGGAAATATGGGGACAGTTTAACTGAGATTAAGAACATTTTTAAAGAATGCCTCACCTTGCCTTTTAACAACAACAGCATTTATTTGGGGGAGGGAGCAGCAGGACTCCAGTGCCTGGTTTGCCTCCGCCATTCTTGTGAGGATCAGGGCAGGCCTGAAAAGAAAGGAAAATGGGAAAAAGGGAAAATTCCTGACAAGAGGGTGGTTTACATCCCACTGCTTCACACCATGGGGACATGGGTCTGTGAGGGGACAGCGTGGGTCCATGAGAAGGGACAGCGCAGGGCCGAGAGGAGACAGCATAGGTGCATGTGAGGGGACAGCATGGGTCTATGAGGGGACAGTGTGAGGAGATGAAGGGACAATGTGGGTCCATGAGTCCATGAGGAGACAGCGTTGGGTCCATTAGGGGACAGCGTGAGTCCATGAGAGGGGACAGTGTGGGTC
Organism: Anarhynchus alexandrinus; assembly: GCA_008711295.1. NCBI lineage: Eukaryota > Metazoa > Chordata > Aves > Charadriiformes > Charadriidae > Anarhynchus > Anarhynchus alexandrinus. The sequence continues at coordinate 208,717 of VUYV01000483.1, read as the reverse complement.
TGTGAGGGAACAGCGTGGGGCTGTGAGGGGTCAACATGGGTCTGTGAGGGGACAGCATGGGGCTGTGTGAGGGGACAGCATGAGTCTGTGAGGGGACATCATGGGGCCATATGTCCATGTGAGGGGACAGTGTGGGTCCATGAAGGGACAGCGTGGATCTGTGAGGGGACATCACAGGGCGGTGAAGGGACAGCGTGGGTCCATGAGTCCATGAGGAGACAGTGTGGGTCCGTGAAGGGACAGCATGGGTCTGTGAGGGGACAGCATGGGGCCATATGTCCATGTGAGGGGACAGCGTAGGTCCATGTGAGGAGACAGCGTGGGTCTTTGTGGGGCAACAGCATGGGTCCATGTGAGGGGACAGTGTGGGGCTGTGAGAAGGGATGGCGTGGGGCTGTGAGGGTATAGCGTGGGTCCATGGGTCCGTAAGGATAAAGCATGGGTCCATGAGGGGACACTGTGGGGCTGTGTGGGGAAAGAGCGTGGGTCTATGTGAGGGGACACCGCGGGGCCGTGAGGTAACGCCATGGTGGGGCGTGGCGGGGCGTGGCCGGGGCGTGGCGGGCACAGGGCCCACGCTCCTCCGCGGAGCCCATCCCGCTCCTTTTTGTCCCGCCGCGGCCGCCGTCCCCTCCCTCTTTCCCGCCCGCCCGCGGCTCGGCGGGTTGCCATGGCGGCGGGCTGGCGGCCGCGGCCCTGAGCTGCGCGGGAACTCTTCCGCCCGCGGCCTACCCTCCCCGCCCCGCCATGGAGGACGAGCTCTACCTCGAGAACATCGACGAGTTCGTCACCGACCAGAACCGCATCGTGAGTCCCGCCGGGGGGGGGGGGGGGGAGGTGGAGCGGGGGCGGGGGGGGGTGGCCGGGGGCG
>VUYV01000483.1:195916-206376 GCA_008711295.1 Anarhynchus alexandrinus | reverse complement strand
GTGGAGTAGAGGGGCAGAATCCCCTCCCTCGCCCTGCTGGCCACACTTCTTCTGATGCAGCCCAGGATGCGGTTGGCGTATCCTGTAAAATGATACAGTAACGTTGGTGCATCTTGTCTGTCAAAGCAGTTGTATTAACATAAACTGCCTATGTCGTTATAGTTTATTCAGTAAGCTACTAGACTAATAAAATTTAATTGTTGTATTTGAGACAGGAGAGGCCCTAGGCTAAAGATTAGTTTAAAAAGGCAGAGTGGGAGGAGAAACCAGTATAAAAGACATGCCTTGTCTAAATAATACAGCAAATCAGTGGCAGGGCTGGTACTAGAGCTGTAGTCTGAGATTTGGCACACTGCGGTGTTGGACTTGTGATGCAGCCGGAGATCCCCGTGTCCCCATGACAGGTGACGGTGTCAGAAATCCGATAAATCCTTCGTTGTTGTTCAGAAGACCAATAAGAGCTGCTCTCAATTAAGAATTATGCTGTTTGATTTTATTTTTTTTTCTCTCTGTTTTGAAGCTGGGCAGTGCGGGTGTTTTGAATGGCTTTTATGGCATTTCAAAGTGTTCACGAAACCACAGATTTTTTTTTTAGGGTAGTTGGTTTGGGTCTTAGGGATTCAATCTGCTCATTAAAGCACAGGTGGGTGGGTGTCCACGTGTTCTCCCTTCTGACAGGTTTTGCTGTGGGTTTCTTGGAGGGGGAGGTGTGAAGAGTTTGACTTGCCCATGAAACGAGCAAAGGAGAGTGCTTTAACAAATCGAGAGGTTTTCATACTGAAGTTTGATGTCTTTCCTTTTTTTTTTCCCCCCTATACAGGTAACGTACAANACTCTGGGAGTTCACGTCAACCAGGCTAAACAGTAGGTATTAGTGCATTCCACAAAATGTTGTTTTGTGGCAAAGCCTTGTTCATTACTGTTTTAATGATTGTGGTTAGTGTATTAAAATGATCTCTCTGGAATTATTTAAAAATCCTGTGTGTCTTCTCAGGTACAGTCAGTTATTCCACATGCCTTACTCCTCCTCTAGGAAGTTCTTGCTTCAACTTTGATGGGAGTTGTGCTTTAGAGAGCAACACCTCAGCTGGACACCTTATGCTGCTTTATATCATAAATCGTAAAGTCAGAATAGATGTTTTGGAGTTATATCGCTAGAGAAATGTACGTAGCTCCTTTCATCCTGAAGTGCAGGTGTGTTTTCTGAACTTGGCTCCAGTCCTGCAAACAGAGCTATGCCTCTGTGAGAGTTTGCCACTGCGTATCCCAGCTCAGGATGCTGTATGTTATCCGTGNCCATGAAACGAGCAAAGGAGGGTGCTTTAACAAATCGAGAGGTTTTCATACTGAAGTTTGATGTCTTTCCTTTTTTTTTTCCCCCCTCATACAGGTAACGTACAAATGGCTAAGCTATACTCTAGGAGTTCACGTCAACCAGGCTAAACAGTAGGTATTAGTGCATCCCACAAAATGTTGTTTTGTGGCAAAGCCTTGTTCATTACTGTTTTAATGATTGTGGTTAGTGTATTAAAATGATCTCTCTGGAATTATTTAAAAATCCTGTGTGTCTTCTCAGGTACAGTCAGTTATTCCACATGCCTTACTCCTCTAGGAAGTTCTTGCTTCAACTTTGATGGGAGTTGTGCTTTAGAGAGCAGCGCCTCAGCTGAACACCTTATGCTGCTTTATGTCATAAATTGTAAGGTCAGAATAGATGTTTTGGAGCTGTATCGCTAGAGAAATGTGCGTAGCTCCTTTCATCCTGAAGTGCATGTGTGTTTTCTGAACTTGGCTCCAGTCCTGCAAACAGAGCTATGCCTCTGTGAGAGTTTGCCACTGCGTATCCCAGCTCAGGATGCTGTATGTTATCCGTGGATATTGCTGGGAGCAGCGTCAGGAATCATAGAACCATAGAATGGTTTAGGTTGGAAAGGACCTTGAAGATCATCGAGTTCCAACCCCCCTGCCATAGGCAGGGACACCTCCCACCAGACCAGGCTGCCCAAGGCCACGTCCAGCCTGGCCTTGAACACCTCCAGGGATGGGGCCTCAACAACCTCTCTGGGCAACCTGTGCCAGTGCCTCACCACCCTCACAGTGAAAAACTTCTTCCTAATGTTCAATCTAAACCTGCCCTCTTCCAGTTTGAAGCCATTCCCCCTCGTCCTATCACTCCATGCCCCAGGAAAAAGTCCCTCCCCAGCTCTCCTGTAGCCCCTTTAGGGACTGGAAGGCCGCAAGAAGATCTCCCCGGAGCCTTCTCTTCTCCAGGCTGAACAGCCCCAACTCTTTCAGCCTCTCCTCATAGGAGAGGTGCTCCAGCCCTCGGATCATCCTCGTGGCTCTCCTCTGGACACGCTCCAGCAGGTCCATGTCCTTAAATGCTCATCTGCTCTCATCACCCTTCTGTGTAGCGCACGATGCATTAAAAATATCTACTTACCAGGTTTGATGGGCACAGGTAAATGTTTGAAGGATGGGGAAGTCAGCTGTGCTGTCAGAATGTTTTTGTTCCTCCAAATTTAGCATAAATGTATAACCTTGTCTTGGTGTATTTTGAAGAATAAAAATTACTGTAACATTTTAAATATCTTACAAAACAAAGAATGAGCTCTCAAGGATTCTGGGGCTGTTGCTAGGCAGCAAGGTGAAGTTAAGCATAAGATTTGAAGGCTCTGTAAGAGTGTCAAGTCCTATAATATAAATATTTTCTCACTTTGTTTCTGGCTGTAGCTTAGAACAAAGGGGCGTTTGCTGCATACTCAGCTGCAGTGTACTGAGCCCAGCTTCGCCTGTCTTGGCTGAGGGGAGACCTCATCACTCTCTACAACTATTTGAAAGGACACTGTAGAGAGGTTGGTGCTGGTCTCTTCTCACAGGTAATTAATGACAGAACAAGAGGGAATGGCTTCAAGCTCCAACAGGGTAGATTTAGACTGAACATTAGGAAAGAATTTTTCACAGAAAGAGTGGTCGAGCGTTGGAATAGGCTGCCCAGGGAGGTGGTTGAGTCACCATCCCTGGAGGTGTTTAAGAGCCGTTTAGATGTGGTGTTGGGGGATATGGTGTAGGTGAGAACTTTGTAGAGTAGGGTAGATGGTTGGACTCGATCCCAAGGGTGTCTTCCAACCTAGACAATTCTATGATTCTATGAATATCAACAATCCCTTCATTACAGTGGATGCCTGAGTTTGGTCTCTTTCCTTCCAATGTGTGTGAACAATTTATCATAGAATCATAGAATGGTTTAGGTGGGAAGCGACCTTGAAGACCACCCAAAGACCACCCATGGGCAGGGACACCTCCCACCAGCCCAGGTTGCTCCAAGCCCCGTCCAACCTGGCCTTGAACACCTCCAGGGATGGGGCAGCCACAGCTTCTCTGGGCAACCTGGGCCACGGTCTCACCACCCTCACAGGCAACAATTTCTTCCTTTAGATGATGTGTAAATCTGAGTGTGCTTCAGTGATGGTGTAGACCTGACTGGAGAGCTCTGCTGAGAACACTTCTGGTCACACAGTGAACTGGAAGGAGCCAGAGAACTCTTTGCTGTGAAGATGGCCTGGGTGAAACGGAGGCACCTTCTCATACCATAGAATCATAGAATCGCTGAGGTTGGAAGGGACCTTTAAGATCATCAAGTCCAACCATTAACTTACCCTGACAAAACCACTTCTAAACCATGTCCTTAAGTACCGCATCTACCCTTTTTTTAAACACCTCCAGGGATGGCGAATCCACCACCTCCCTGGGCAGCCTCTTCCAATGTTTAATAACCCTTTCAGTGAAAAAGATTTTTCACTTTTACCCTTGAAAGCGACCTGGAGATGGAGAACTCCTGTGGCATCTTTGTGCTTTAAACTCTCTCCTAGAAGATGGAAAGTGCCGGATGACACAAGTGAATTATTTGAGTGATTGTGCTGGGTGTGACAGCATGGTAATTGCAGTCTGTGCAGCAGTAATGATCTTCAAGTATCTTTACCAGATAGTGTCCTCATGTAATGTGTGGTAGTGTCTCTGCCCAGTTATGTGGAATGCTCATCATAAAGCAGTGGTATAAGTGGGAGCGGAAAGCTTGAGTCTCGCCATCACTAATCATGCTCTTTCCTCCTGTTTCTGATGACCACGTCAGCGGATGTAGCTGGGATTGTATGTGTGCACCTGGCAATGTGATTTTTTTTTTACCAAAAATCGCCAGTTCCTCTGTCAGGTGTTTCAGAATGCTGGGTTGTAATGAGGGAAACAGCCTTCTTGAGGGGAGACTTTTGGAACAAGCTGCCCAGAGCACGTGAGACCATCTGCAACCACCCATTAAACCTTTCAGAGCTTGTATTCATTTCACCTTTGGTTTATATAGTTGTTGGAGTGGGATTCTTCAAAGCGGCAGAGGAGAAAGGTGCCTCAGTAAGATTCATTTAATCATTGTTAAAATAACTGCACTTATGTGAAATGTTTCCATGTCAGGCCGGCTTTGCTCTTTTTATGTAAGCTTCACGGAAGGGGTGGTGACGGGCTCTTTCCTTTCTAGGTGATTAACACTGGTTTCTTTTGTGCAGGATGCTGTATGATTACGTAGAGAGGAAACGAAAGGAGAATTCGGGAGCTCAGCTTCATGTCACCTACTTAGTAGCGGGAAACCTCGTCCAGAATGGGCACGTTGTGAGTGTTTTTATTTCTCAAAGGTGTCTGTGAGCTCTTTGTTCTTGTGTTTTCCATCTTGTTTTGTAATCTTTGGGTCAAAAGCTGAACTTGCTCCCTTTTATCAGTAACAGGCACAGCAGGGTAGGTCTTCTGTGCTTGTACAAAATAAGGCACTATCTCTGTCCCAGCCTGCGAACAATGGGGAGGAAAGATCAGTTGGCCGTGGTTTGGGAATACAGTGCTGAATAACACACCGGGGTTTTTAATTAATTAACTGAAATCCTGTTACCAGTCATCTCTCAATCCTATCACTAATACTGGACAGCAAATATGCTAAAATAGTCCGGAGGCACCCTTGTGAGATCAGCTAATCCATTTCTTAGGATCTGCTGTGGGGTGGAAGTGTGCTAAATAGCGTTTGGAGAGAGCTTGGAGTTCAGTTAGAGTAGAATAATAATAAATAAAATAGTTGAACTTGTTTTGTTAATTAAAGCAACTTTTTTTAATCCTGGTATACAAGAGAAACATAATTTTATTAGCAGTATTTTGTATTTAAAATGGTTTTACTTGTTAAGCAAAGAAATCGCTACTTAATATATTCATTTTTTTTCATTGCTGCTTGTCAGATTTTCGAGACTGTCATCTAAAATTTCAGACAGGTACCCCAGAGGTTTTTGAAAGAAGATGAGCAAATTGAGTGCCTGTTTCCATTTGCTCGCAGAAGAATGTAATAGCCAAGCACTAAGTGCCTTTGAAATTTCACTGGGTATCTCCTCATATATTTGGATACAAATTTAACTATTTGTATATCTAAATACCCTAATATCTCTTACGATTACAGTCCTTAGTCTTCATTTAGAATTAGTACATCTCAGGGTGTCCTGGCATTTATTTGTAGATTAGGGGAAAAACAACCAGCAAACCTTTTTGGCTTTCCTAAATAATAATTTGTTTCACGTGCATAGAACATTCTCTAAATCTCCAGATTTGTCTGAAATTGAAGGTAATTATTGATTGCATTAGTTCTGTATAATGGAATGTATTTATTTAACCTGAGTTTCACAGCTTTTTCCCCTGATTTCTTTTGGAAATATAAAGGTAGTGTCTCTTGGCTCACTAGAACTGGCCAGAGGTTTGTCAACACCTTCTATTATTTTAAAATTTTCCATAATGTATTTAAAACAAACAAGTGAATTTTGACGTAGGAACAATTTATTCTTTTTTTTTAAACTCTGTCTTAGCAGCTTATATATTTTTAAAGCAAGATCTACGAACGTAAACGTATAAAGGTCACTTTTCTTGTTTTTAAATATATTTTTGAGTACCGCAGTAGCAGTGCCTGCTAAGAAGGGTGACCTGCAGGTGCAGTAAGCTGTCAGGGGCAGAGATGAAGCATCGCCAGGGTTAGGAATGCCACACAGGAGAAGTTTAAAGGGTGTCTGAGGGCTAGCTGGAGCAGGTGGGAGAGCAGGTCAGATCTGGGCAATACTTCCAGGGGAGGTGCAGGCGCTGGAGTAGCTGGTGGGTAATATCTGGCACAAGTGATTTTTGGGGTTGGAAGGGGATGTGAGTGCTTCAGATGCATCCCTGTGCTTGCTGGTAACCCTGCAGTGCTGTCTGCTGTCAGTAGGTGTAGCCACAAGGCTGTGGATTCGACTGGGAGACTGGTCTGGAGGGGCGTGTGGATAGAAAATTGGTCACAAATAATTCTCCTCGTGTCTTAAGCACTGCATGCTCCTTCCTTGCTGCTTTTTATCAGCCTCAGCGAGGGACCGAGACTCTTAATCTTTATTTACCATTTCAGGCTGCCTACGTTTTCTTGCCTCTTACTCTTTCGCTGGCTAGTCTGTGGTATCAGTTAAACACCAAATTAACGGTTGGATTTTGTCCAGTCTGTCTGTTTGGATACTCTCTGTATTAACCACAGCCTGTTAAATGTCACAGAGCAGGTATAGTCCTTGAAGACTGGCTGTAAAGCACTCCTCCAGAAACATTCACTTCTGACTTTTAAATTAATGCTTAATTTCTCATGGTGTTTTGCTTCTCTGGTGCCGTGTCTATGCTGCAGATTGCTACGTTAGAGTTTACCGGCAATCTAAATATACACGGGTGATGTGGGCTGGTGCGGCAGATTTCTAGCAGTTGGGTCATCAGCTGTGTTAGTTTGCTTTTCTCCACTCTGCTGTGAGGTTGTTTAGTTCTCGTTTCATCTGCGTCTCGTCTCCCAGTGTCAGGAATGGAGGATGGAGGATTTCGTTAGGGTTGTAGTGATCTGCGAAACGGTCTATCAGAAAAGCAGGGAGATACACCTTTTAAAAACTAGCGGTTGATGACTGTTTAAAGGCATTGGCAGTGTTCTTTGCAGCTATAAAGCTGCACCTATAATCTGTAGACATTCAACAGATAACTGAAAATATCCGTTTTATGTACAACAGATCTTTTCAAATTTTAAGATTGCCATTTATTTATATTTCACAGTGCCACAAGGTTGCAGTAGTGAGAGAGGATAAACTCGAAGGTAAGCAGATCATGAAAATTATGTGGTTTTAACTTTTTTTTCTTTGAAAGAACAGCAAAGTGAGTAAAGCTCAGAACTTGCCATCTGCACGTAAATGCCTAGTCAGGCTGTTGGGTTCAGGTGTGTACTTTTTGTACTAGGTTTTTCTCAGAATTTTGAATATCTGAGCCAACAGCTGTGTAACTTCAGACTTGTGATTTGAGTCTGATTGGTGGGTTTTTTTAATGTTAACATTTTAGTCAGCGATTCTTTTCCACCTCCCCGACGCTGACAGGCAGCTCCTCCTTAAAAGCAACAATATCCAAGTAGTGTATGGCAGTGTCTCACCATATTTTAGAACAATTATGAGCCTTCAGGCTCCCGGGGATGTTGAAGCAGTTAATTCTAGTTATTGGTTAAATGCAGTTGCCGTCTTTGTTTGCCCTGAGTGACGTGGGTATTAGTGAAATGTCCCACAAGAACATTCTCATTTTTTTCTGGGGTATTGCTTTCACAGTAAAAGGTGGAAAAAACCTACCACTGTAACACTGCTTCCCCAAACTGTTCTCCGTGCACTGTCAGTCGTCTTACCATCTTTTCAGGTCTGGTCCTGCTGATGAGATCTGATCTGTAGCAACTGAAATGCAACTGCAGGCTCTTTGTCGCTGTCAAATAACATCTTAGGCATTTGAGAACCTACTGTGGCCTTTGCGACCTTAAATATCCATACTAATGATCTAACTTTGTTTGAAAGACTTGTGTTATTTTCCTTTTTGAAATCTGAAGTGGATTTCTAGCTAAAGTTGTCTTCATCAGGGTAGTAGATTGTCAAGCAGTGCAACTACTATCTGTCATGTTTGTTGAATTATGTGTGCTGCGTAATGTTCTGTTTCGCTGTGGAGAAAAGGGTTGTTCGTGTTTTTTGTATTAGAAGACAGGCCAAAGGTATGACTTACATTTGGAAGAGCCTGAGATTTGTGATGGGAGTAGGGCTGCATAGTCCAGGACTGGCCCCAAGAAATGATTACTGTGTGTATTTTTACAGTGCATAGAAGCTCTGCCTCGGACCAGGACCGTGTGGAAAGAACAATATAAGCAATGAACAAAGAAATCCTAAAAACCATCCCTTGTCTCAAGGGGGTTACAGTTTAAATAGCATAGAAGAGACAAAACATTGATTCCAGCAGACTGCTAGGGAAGACACGGTGACCCTAGTTGATACAGTTGATGCCACCTTAGTGGCAGAGAGCAGTTCCAGCAGGGTAGAGATAAGACCATCTATTTCATGCCTTAGGTTTATGTAGTCATATAGATATTCTGGATGCCAAACACCGGATATTTTGAAGGTAAACACAGAATCGTTGCTCTTAATTCAGTTGTGTTAGAACCAAGGGTGTGCAGTGGAAAATGTGTTTGACAGGCTTGTGGAGTCTTGTTAACTTGAATTCTCAATCAGTGAGCATTGGAAGAAGGTACAATTACACATTTTGATATTCAGGTCTTTGCTGTGTCAAGTGCTGTGTCGGTCTCTCTCCATCCTTGATAGAGCCTGATACTTAAAGTTGCCACCCGATTCTGTAAAGGCTGTGCTAACAGAGGACTGTTTTTTTCTTTCCCCCCCAGCAATGAAGTCTAAACTAGCCTCGATTGCAAGTGTGCATGTCTACAGCATTCAGAAAGCCTTGCTCAAGGACAGCGGGCCGCTCTACAACACAGACTATGATATCGTCAAAACAAACCTCCACAACTGCAGCAAGTGAGTTGCGTCTTGGTTTTTCTTCTTACGCTGTGATTTGAGACTGATGAGATATTGCTACATAGTGCGCTTCAGCAGAAGTCAATGGTTACCAGATATGCCTGGATTTTTAGAAAGCTAGAAAAAGATATCTTCTAAGTCATGCCAGACCGGTCCCCAGACAGCACATTGTATGATTGTTTCGTAAACCGAGCTATTTCCAGCTTACAGTTGGTTCACTCGCTCCGTTACTCCAACGGGCAGACAGTTCCAGTACCTTTCTTCTCTGATGGCTAAGAAACCTTTTTCTCCTTTCCAGGCCACACTTAATCATGACCGTTTTTATCCAGTTCTCAGTCACACAGTAAGAGTAAATTGAAACAGACTTACAAAAACACGAGTGATGTGCTCAGCAAAGTGCTAACATGAGTTTGCCTTCTGTTTTGTGAGTCTGCGTTTTCATCCATTGGACTCCTCCACGCCTCTGAAGATGTCTTGCAGGAACTCATTCTCTGGATAGAAAACGAGAGCCTGAGGCGTAGGGGAAGCATACAAAACAAACCAAGCAGCACAAGTGCCCTTTGTGGTTGAACTAGAGAAAGGTTGTCCTGGAATTCAGAGGGACTTCAGTCTCCAGGGGTCATTGTCTCTTCTCCTGAACAGCGCCTGGCAGCTGTGGCTTTTCATTTATATGTTGTTTCCACCACGACAGCTTCAGCTTGATGTAATCGGGATGTACAGTGCCATGACCAATCTGGTTTAGAAGGGGGATGCCTGAATGTTGTGTCATAGAAAGAGTATAGAATTTGAAAGTAGAAACGTAGCTGTCGTCAACACGCTGACAAGAGAGTGGCTGAGAAAAATAATGTCTTAGAAGCTGTGCGTTTCAAATGTGAATGTCAATACCCTGGTAAGTGCTAGAAAACCCTGCTTCGGTGCAGACGCGTGCCGTAGCTTTGGCTGCGGTTGCCTTGTTCCAGTCTGTTTACTCTCAGGCACCTCTGCATGGTGATACTTGTCTCTCTGAGGAGTCTGCCTTTCAGACTCGTACTTCCAGAAGGTTTAGACAAGTTGGATTCTGAAATGCCTTTCTGAAGCCTATGTGTAAATCCCTGCCTGGCTTTGGAGCAGAATTTCCCAAGCAAACTGTGAAAAATTCAGCTTCTTCACCCGTGACCTGGCTGAACCGAATTCAGACTGACCACATTCCCTCTCCCTTGTCAACTACATGACTTGTCTTTTACACTTGAGACAAGGTTCCTGCAGTACCTGCAAAAGACAGAGGTTTAACTATGTGCATGTTTATAGCAAACAGAACCTCCTGGCTTCTTACGCTTCCCTCTCAGTCCATACATCTCACAAGTGCTGGGGCAAGGATCTTTATTCTCCTCCGTGTTTGTATGGGACCTGGGAAGACGGTGGAGGTGGCTAAATGTCGTATTAATATAACTAACTGGATTTAATGCATGTTGCTAACGTCAGCTTTCTGAGCGGAAGCAGCTCCTTGCTTGCAGAGCATAGTCCAAACATTGCTTCTTTTTTCAGTGATATAGAATCATAGAATGGTTTCCCGTAAGCTGGACCTTG
>VUYV01000483.1:166695-195782 GCA_008711295.1 Anarhynchus alexandrinus | reverse complement strand
AAGGCCGCAATAAGCTCTCCGCGGAGCCTTCTCTTCTCCAGGCTGAACAGCCCCAACTCCTTCAGCCTCTCCTCATAGGAGAGGTGCTCCAGCCCTTGGATCATCCTCGTGGCCCTCCTCTGGACACGCTCCAACAGGTCCATGTCCTTCTTATCAGTGATTCAGTGAATTTTGGATCAAGCCCGTAAGCTATAGTCACACAGGAGCGTTAAGGCAAGCTAACTTCCCAAGTGCTTGGGATATGTGACCTTTAGATGTGCTTGCTGCGCAGTCAATATATTTTCAATATATATTCAATATCTTTTATCGTCAGTGGTTATTATTCGCCATCTGGAGCGNCTTTAGATGTGCTTGCTGCGCAGTCAATATCTTTTATCGTCAGCGGTTATTATTCGCCATCTGGAGCATTGGTGGTGTTGCTTATGGGTGCGTGGAGTAGGGGCGAAAGCTGTCCAGAGCGCGGCGTTGACTGGGTTGAAAACAGATTGAAAGTAGAAAAGAAAGTAAGAATATTTTTCTTCAATATCTTCTTTCCTTCCTTTAAAGGGTTGAATGTCAAGAGATTGTTCCTGCGGCCTAGAAATGCTGTAGAGATGGTGTTGTTTTGTTAATACATTTCAGTTCCTGATCTGAGTAGAAGCGGACTGTGCATGTGAGCCGCTAATGCTGAGGCACAGAAATTAATTGGCAGAAGACTGGTTTATTTCTTATGCAAATAAAAATATGCTGTGTAATTCGGTGGATTGGAAGGCGTGAGTCTGTGCTCTTTTGTGGCATTTGTGTAGGAAATCTGGAAAGCCTCGCCTGTGATTTGCACAGTGGGGAGTAGAGTTCAGTTATTTTTGGGTACTGCTATTCCTGACTGTCAGGGAATTGTATTGTAAGTGTGAGCACATCATTTAGTTCTTCTGTCTCCGTATCCCCAAACAATCACGTTTCAGGCTGTTACAAGTTGAGATGCATCTCTGTCTACTAGTGATTAAATGGAAATGACTTTATATAGTTAAGTCTGAATGTCAGGGATATCTTCTGAGCCGTTTAAGTAGTTCAGTTCCAGTTGTGATTTACTTACCTGGCTGGTGCGACTGGGGCTGCCTGGTGCAGCAGTAGTGGACTCCGTCAAAGCATCTGAAAGTTCTAAGTGTTTTAGATCATCAGACAGCCATACGATTTATGCTGCAAACTTTAGAGAGCGTAACCCGTTTAGGAATAAAATGCAGTCTGCTCCGTCTCCACCCTGGGTGTGGAGACGGGCTTTTCCCCCCCATGAAATCTGAGCGGCTTGTTTAGCATTTGAATGCTCTGGCTCTTGCTGACAGGTTCAGCTGATCTTTTCAGGAGAGGTCTCCATCGCTCTCGTTCTGTGCCAGCCTTTCTTTCTTGTCCCATGCGCAAATTAAATTGCTCTTTTTCCCATAACAGGAGAACGCAGGACCAGAGAAGCAAGGAGCTACCGGGCGAGGAAACCGAGGTGAAAAATAAGAAGTTAAAAGGCTAATTAAATTTGTCACTCCGTCACACAGGTTTAGTGCCATTCAGTGTGCCGCTGCGGTCCCCAGGACGTTGGCCGAAGTTTCTCAAGCGCAGACGTCTGTGCAGGCTGGTTCCCAGCCGCCGAGTGACACGAACGCTGTCAGCGTACCTGTGGTCAACGGCCATGGTCCATCCACCGCTAAACAGACCTCGCAGCAGCCCAAAGGGATCATGGGAATGTTTGCAGCGAAAGCGGCTTCCAAACCCCAGGACACAAATAAAGAAACTAAAGCAGAGGCTAAGGAGGCCCCAGGTGTAAGTTACCTCAGACCCTTTGGCAGCCCTCTGGGCTAATAGCTTTAATGAACCGCTCTTCTAGCTTTGCTCTTACGCAACGTGAATAACCTTAACCACTGTAGTGCTGCCTCGTCCGCTGCTTCTAGTGCTAAACTCGCTGTCCACTGGGAATGCTCAGTCACTGTTTTGTGAGTATTTAAGTCTACAATACAGCCATGCCTTCTCTCGGTCATCTTGGGGGAGAGTATATTGTGCCACGCTCATGACCTGTCCACAAAAGTGCGTTTGCCATAACTTTGAGGCTTTGACGTTCCTCCTTGAGCCAGATCTCCGGCGAGTATAAACCAGCATAGCTGCATTGTTGAGACAATTGTTCCATTGTCCTCACTTATGCCAATATATACACCGGTTGAGGATCTCGCTCTCTCCATTGTGCTTAAAAGGATTTGTTTTGAGCAATAAGTGAAATGTGAGAAGGCCGGGTCTTAAAAGTATCAAGGTGTTTAAACTTGGTCTGTGAGGGAAGTTTCAGAGCTTGACCTGTGCGAGACTAAATTGTTTATCTTCTCAACTTCTTTTTTTTCCAGGATAGGATTACGTTTTAATTTTAATTAGTATAATTGTTTTTAAAGCAACGTGGCCAGTAAATGGGTATTAAAATGGTAATGTTCCCTGCGTATGGTTTGGCTTTTTTATAACTGCTGAGTACATTTTGGTTCATTTTTCTGATTTTTATAGTGAATTTAGAACGAGTGAAATGTGCATGTCTGAGTGTTTTGGGAACTTTAGTGTCTGGTTGCCCTTTTTTTTTTTTTGCATGAAAATAAATGGGATTAGGAGGCCAAGCTTCCTTAGGTGTGTGTTTTGTGTGTGTGTGTGATTTTTCACTTTGCTGGTGGCTATATTAATGGCATAGAGCAGTGATATTTTTTGCAAACGGCTCAGCAGAGCAGCGTACGTGCCAGAGTAGCTGGATAAAGTCTTCATGGTTTGGCCAATCTGTGTTCTTTCCTCTGTCGGTTACTGTGAATTGAGGCACTGATAGTTTGCAAAAAGAACAGTTCTTTACTGGGAACTGACCCAAGTCCCAACCACTTATTTCAGTAACACTGTCAGCCATCAGATGGGAATGTGACCCAAGTTAGATTTGAAGGTCTAGCTCAGGACTCTTAAGTAACTTACTCTCAACCCTTTGATGCGTGTAATATCTAGTATCTTCAAATTCTCCTAAACAGATACCGAAATCTAAGGCACTGACTAGTCAACAAATTATATGTGTTTATTTCTCTTGTCCAGAAGCAGCGCTAGGCGTTTTGAGGGCTGTGTTGCATGAATAATTCCTGTGGTTACTCCTCTGTTTGCTTCTAGGTGTCTGCAGTAAGCAGCAAACCGCCAGCAAAGGGCAACATAATGAACAACTTCTTTGGAAAAGCTGCCATGAGTAAGTGCTTTATAACATGCATCTGTTTTCAGAAACCATTGTGGTCAGGGACCAGCCTGCTGTAGTTTAAAAAATAAATAATAAAAATCCTGAGGGATACTGGAAATCTCTCGTTTGTTTGGTTGGTTTTTTTAGCTAAGTAGCAATTAAAAAAATAATCAGTGGTATCAGGCATCTTGTTATACAGCTGTGATGGGAGGCATAAATAGAAATGAGAAGAAGTCTTCCTTCCCACCCCGCCAAACTTGTTGGATTTTCTTTGTATCCCCCCTTTTCTTATAGTTTTCCATACTGTTCTTCTGCTCTTTTGGGCTCAGAGGGGTTAATGGTTTTGTATGCAGCTTTTAAGGCAAAAATTAGAAGTTGTAAGTGGAATTTTTCAGACAAAAAGCTTGCTGGATGGAGATCAATTGAAATGACATATTTGTGCAGACTAACCCAGGAAGGATTTTTAGTGCAGAAGAAATCTGATTTAAAGTGAGTACTTCTGGCTGGAAGATTAGCTATTGGTAAAACGTTTGCCAAAACCTGTTACGCAGGGCGTTAATGATGCTTGCTTTTCATCACAAATCACTGAGGAGTCTATAGTTAGATTTAGGGTTAATTTCTTTACTGAAAACCGAAGAGCTAATAACTGGAGGATAAAAATGAAGGGTGGCCTTCCTCTTTGAGCGGGGCTTTGGAGTAGGTGGCCTCTGGAGGTCCCTTCTGACCTAAATTAGCCAAGTCTAAAGAAAATATGCTGAAGCTTTTAAATA
The DNA here is from genome assembly GCA_008711295.1 of Anarhynchus alexandrinus. NCBI lineage: Eukaryota > Metazoa > Chordata > Aves > Charadriiformes > Charadriidae > Anarhynchus > Anarhynchus alexandrinus. The sequence goes on along the minus strand of VUYV01000483.1, from coordinate 191,813 downwards.
GACATTGGAAAAGGACTGTAGGACCTTTTTCAAAGATGCCCTTATAACGAGTACAAGAGGATTCAAAGAAGAGTTACTGAGAGAGAGTAAACAGCTAGATCCACTTTCTAACAGACATCTGTCAGAGTTTGCAGGGTACGGTTCCAGCACTGGACACACAAGGCACAGTACTGTTGGGCATCTTTGAGCTCCTGTTTTGAGGAGGCTGAGGGAGCCGAGGACGCTTTCAGCCTAAGCTTCACAAAGCCTAAGCACAGTTACTACCATTAACTCAAGTAAATCCTTAAGATCCGGGCAGATCCCTAGACCAAAGTTCATATGCTGGAACCGCAAGAAGTTGAAATTGCGTGGTGAAGATAACCCAGTGGTGGTGGAGAAAGCTTTGTGGATGCATTTCTGTGATTCCCAATGGGGTTCGCTTCTCTGCTGGGTCCTGTCAGGGGGCACTTCAAGGAAACTTGTGAGGTTGCTGCAGGGAAGGAGCAAACCGAGCAGAACTGGAAATGATTATGTGTGTAGAAGAGATAGGGTGATTCCAGGAGGAAGATTTATTCCCTATATGTTGTACGTTTCTCCTGGCTTCAAAGATTTCACCGTTGCCAGAAAGTCCCGAGTTAACAATAATTGGGTCCTTCGACTCTCTGCTGTTGATCATAAATAAGAGAGCTGTCATTCAGGTTCTTATGTACGAGATGTTTTCCCTTGCTCAATGAAGCAGCCAGCCTGTTTTCCAAGCGGTGTCAGAAAGGCGCTGGCATGGAGTCTTGTAGCCCTCTCGGCAGCCTCTGTTCCTCTTGACAATGTAGTTGATCTCAATGTTGAACGCTTTTTCTTCGCTCGGGCATCTTGTGCTTGGGATGATGCAGGTTTCTAACTTGTCTGCTCCTCTCTTCTGGTGGCGTGTGTGTAAAGCTGCCGACTGAAGCTCACAGACTGTAATTAGGTGCTAGTGTGCTAACAGCACCACCTCTCAGGTTGATAAATATATTATTTTGCTCTCCATTCCCACCTGCTATCTCTTCTCTGGTAACAGGTTAAGCTTTTTGAAGAAGAATTGTCCTTGTACGTGGTGCTGTGTGGGCAAAAGAGGCTGGTTCTTGATCACATTGGGGCTGGGGTGGGACGAGAAGCCATTACATTAAGGAAAATACTAATTGTAGGCTCTGATGTTATGCAGGATGGAGGCTGCACGCAGCTCTCATTGCTCTTCAGTCCTGATTTTTTTGCTTCTGGGCTCTTTCGTGCTTGATTAAAACTCAAATTTAGAAGGGATAAAGTGACTGTAAAGATGGGTGTGGTGTTCTGCCAAGGGGGCTGTCTGGAAGAGGGGCTCGCAAGCCTTCTGTGCCTTTGGTCCTGGTGACTGCGAGGGCTTCCACCACTTCCTCCTGGCCCTCTTCTGCAGAGTTGAGCTGCTGCGGCACACTCAGCTTGCAGCGTGCTTGGGCTGGGCCATCAGGAACAGAACCAAACTGTTAAATCAGCTAGAAATCTAAGCGTGTCATATTTTTTTTTTTTTGTGTATGACACAGCTCAGTCAATCTAGATCCCTAATGTTTTTACGCATCATTCTGTGATCATCTGTAGTGTTTTCTGTGTTCTTGGGGCCCAGTGTTTTGTTTAGCTGACTCCTTTGTAAGTCGTCATTCATACTGAACACCCAATGTTTGTTCTTTTTTTAATGGTTTATTCGCAGATAAACTCAAAGTCAGTTCTGTGCCTGAGCAGCCAAAGGAGGAGAAAGAAGTTGACAAGCCTTCAGTCCCTGAAGCACAACCAGAGTCATCCCCTAATACTGTAGTAGAGAAACCTGGGAAGAAAACGGAGTCTGCTAGAAGTCAACAAAAGGACAAAAAAAGGTGGGCCACACCGTTCAGGGTCCCTGTGATCTGTCAACCTGCTTGTTGATGACCTGCATGGAGCTGGCTGGTCGTACAATGCTGGCTCACCTCCTGTTTCCAGCAACTAAATTGCATTAAACCTGGCTAAAATTATCTCTCTTGGAATTCTTTCCTAATATTTCTTTTCCATTTAGTGCTGTAGATGCCTCAGGGCCATTTGTGCCACTGCAAATGGTGAGGGCCATGGTCCAGGTAGTCTTCAGTGGGAGGGGGTGGCTTTCCATGAGACAACCTCACGCTGTGAGCAGACTTAGTGTAGACCCCGCAGGCAATCTGTGGGGGCTGGCAGGAGCACCTGTACTGCAGGGAAGGTAGTATATTCCCAAGCTTATATGTACACAGCTCCCAGCACACAAAGTTCTGCTTGTTGATTTCCATAGCAAATGTACTGCTGCTTTCAATGCCGCCGGTTTACTTTGGGCTGAGACTCCAAGTAAATTTTAAGTTCAGCCCTTTGTGTTTAATCCAACCCAAACTGACAGAGACAAAAAATCATTACAGTCTGATGGCTCTCCGGTGGCCTATGAGTAATTAATTGGTGGTCTCAATCTGTTGCTAACTAAATAGGTAAGCGCACCGCCCAGCCCACCATCGCAGTTAGTGCTAACTGGTCTTCTTATTGATAGCCTTATTCAAAAAGCCAAGGGCCTGGAAACTGCACGTTGGCAGTGTGGTGTTGGGAAGGCCACTTGGGCTGTACCAGCTCTATGAGGATACGTGGGCCTTTAGCCTCCAGGCTTGTTAGTCTGACACGTCTCGCCAACATTAAAAAGAAAGAAGCTATTTTATTTTTCCAGTAGTCTTTAAAAATGGCTCCAGGATTCTGAGACACTACCTCATAGTCAGTCAGTGGCAAGCAGTCTGTCAAAAGAGCTTCTGAGCGATGCTGTTGGGGACATTAGTGTTTGGGAGCCTGAGCTATAGAGACAAGATCAGAAATGCGCTCTTGCCAGGTTGCTGTGGCCAAGCTAGGTGAGGTACTGGGCAAAACATTGGACTGCGGAGGGGCTAAAGAAATCCTCCTTGTTTTGGAGACCTGGGTATGGGTAACGATGAGAGGCTTGAAAATGTTCGTGCACATCTGCCTGATTGTTTAGGTTAGTATACTTCAGCGTATGCGATGCTCGTGTTTTTAAGAGGTACAGGGGCGTTTGATTTCATGCTAGCAGTACTTCTATCAGGAACGTGCTCGTCTAGGCACGCGTGATGCTTTCGTGCACGCGCAAGGGATAACACGTGTTCATTCCTTTTTTTTCCCTTTTCTTTTTATGGCAGTAAAATGAAGAGGGTGGACAAGTCGGACAACGAGGAAGAAAGAGATCCCGAAAATCTAAAGAAAAAGAGGAAGCGAATCAAACAACTTCAGTCTGACAGCAGTGATGAGGAAGGTAACGAGATATGTAAACAACCAGGCATGTAGGTCAGGGGCCTGATTTCGACAATATTACTATCCAAGGCTGTTGGTCAACGATTGAGGGAATAGTTTAGAGGACTAAAGACCATGCAAATGGCTGTAGCTTGAGCGTTCTGTTTATCTTGTGCTGCAAGCACTTGGGCATACGGTTGAGATGCCTCAGTCATTCAGTCTTTGTTTTAGCTTAGCTCAGATCTGGCTGTCTCCTCACCAAGTGTGCTGCCAGTCACGCTGACGTGTGGGAAGGAGGTTCTCAAATCTCTTGTGAAAGATATCGCGCCTTCCAGAATTCTAGGGCTGGTCATAACCAGTTTATTTGGTGAGTAAACACTCGCAAAGTGACTTCCCCCCTCCCAGGGTCATTTTTAGTATCTTTATTCTGTCTGTTTATAGAAGTGGTTTGGAAGACAGCATTGGAAGCACGACTTCCAAAAAAAAAAAATAATAATAATAGAGAAACTGGAGGCAGAACAGTTGAGCCATATCCGATGCGACTCTGCGTCTCCTCGGTGGCTGTTGGCTTTGATAGGAGTAGGGTGCCCAGAACATCGCAAGATTCGCGTTGATAATGAGGAACAGCAGGGCCGGATTCCAAAGAATGCGGATAATTGAGGTGACAAATGCCGTTCAATATAGATAACTGGAAACTAAGTTGGGATCGAGCTAAGGAGTATGTACTAAATGGAACAGTCATCCAACAAGCTGATCGGGAAAACAATTCGGGGATCATTATGGACAAATAATTGAAACCACCAGTTTGGTGTACTGCTGCAGTAAAAAAAAGGTGAAACAGCAAATAGGTCGTATTAGTGAGGAGGTGGACTCCAGCAGGAGAGCTGAAGCTGTTTGCTTATTTAGTGTGGCTAGCACATGAGAAACAACCACGAAATTAAGGCAATCTGTAATACAAGTTAGAAAGGCAAATGCTGTTGGATATCTTAGCAGTCTGCATGCCACCTTAGGCCTATTTTCATGGTTTCTGTTTTGCCCAGCATAATTTCAAGTGATCTGTGTCATCAGGCATCCATCACTTCTACTCAGACTATTCCACGGGATGATAAATCTCTCAGGAAGCTGTTCTTCACGATCGGCCTTAATTTCATCACATTCCTGTGTGCAGCTCCTTGTTTGGCCATAAAAAAAATATATATGCCCACACTCTTTGGTATTTATTTCTTTAAATGTTTGTAAGCTATTATCTGGTCTTTCCATTTACTCATCACTCAGCCTACTGACAAGCCGCGTTGTTTAGCTCTGAAGAGGGGAAGATGGAAATCAGCCCGTTTAGCCACTTGAAGCGCCGCTCCTTGCTGGGCTGGAATCTCTCGGCTCGTCCGCTCTCCGCTAGCGAGGGCGGGCAGAAACCAGCCCCGTGTTTCGGGCGCGCGGTAGGGCTGTACGGAGAGGCTGCTCTTGGAAGCGCGAAGGCTTTTTGGTCCGGTCTTCCTTGTGCTGCCGTGAGTTGGGGACCCGCAGCCTCCTGTGTTCACGACAGTGCTCTGAGCACGCCGTGAGCAGAGAGGTGACCCCACAGTGTGTTTTCCAGATCTGTTAGAGCTCTTTTGGTCTCAGGAGACCAAGAGCAGGGCCATAAGACTGTCATAAATTGAGGAGTGCTTTCTACAGACAGTACTGCAAACTCCTGCTTGCTGCATATCCGCTTTTGATTTTGAGTATTAGAGCTCTCTGGTCTCCTGTTGAATACCTGTCTTACGTTAGCGTGTGGTGGATAGTTAATGCCTTTGAATGTGGTGCCTTCTGTTCTCATTTATTCCAAGGTGTGGTCCAGAGTCTGTGTATGCTTCTACCTCAGTGCATGCAGTAGGCCTGGTTTTATTTTATTTTATTTTTGTTCTTAAGTGTGAGTTAACTGGCTTTGCAATTAGAAACCGTGGGTCTGGTCCTCTGGTCAGATTTGGGGCCCGGTTATCTCACTAACCTCATTCTCAGTAGCTTATTAAAAACAATACAAGTAAGGCTACCTACCCACTCGTCTGTAGAGAGGCTTGGGTTTTGGTTTACTCCTATTTAACCTATCGGAGATGTACGCAGAAAGTTTGACTTTTTGTCTGGAGAATTTTCTCATCGCTGCTGTTGCTCCTCCTGCATCGTGGTCCTCTTTGTTCTTTCCATTATGTTGAGAATCGGCTTTGTGTTATGTATTAGAATTGTAAATTTATGCAAATTACAGTTTGGGTATACAAATTTGTATATTACGCAGATTAGCTTCGTGCTATTCCCCCTTTCAAAAGGGAAAGATTAGAATTGAGAGAGCTTCTCTGTTCTTCCTTTTTAAGCTAATGGCTATCTAAACCACCCCGATTCGGTCTGCGTTCAGCCCTTTGGTTCTGCCGCTTGCCCTTGAAAATCCAACCAGATGAAAGAAGATAGATTTGAATTCTTTGAAATATTCGTACTGAATCCAAATGCATTCAGTATTCGAGTATAAGAATGTAAGCTGGATGAAACAAATAATTTTAAAGAAAACAAAATAAGTCCAGCAGCTGGACTTTGAGAGCATTTATCCTTGGAAAGGTTGGAAATAGGTTTCTCCAGAGCGCGGGGGGCAATTTTAACGGGCAGCATCAGTGAGCAAAATGGGGCCTGGAGTGACATTGTTCCCCGCCGCATCCCCGTGGGAGCTGGGGAGAAGGTGCCATATGCTGCGCGGCATTTGGAAATCGCCACCGGACAGGGCACGGTTCACCCGCCACCTGCGTCGCTCACCCGCAGATGATCGAGGGGTAAGTTATTCCAATATGCAAAAGGCAATGTGGGAAGCTGCCCCGCACGGAGCAGATATCAAAGGCTGACAGTCTCGCTGCCGCTTACGCTAACGCGCCGGGCTAACCTGGCTGACCTCCGCTGGCAGCGAACGAGGAGGTGGCTCGCCGGGGCTGCTCCCCCGCGGCTCGAGGAGGCACGGCCTCGGGCAGGGGTGCTAACCTCTCCCGCGGGTGCAGCTGCAGATACAAGGGGACGCTTGTCCGCCGCCACGGCTGTGACTGAACGGCCTTCAGACAGGGCTCCACCTGTGTAACCGCCAGTAAAACCGCTGCCCTTTTTCAGGCAGACTCAGCCGTGTTTTGTGGGTTTGAAATGAGGTCCGTACGACTGATGCGAAGCACTGTATGGGCGCTCTTATGTCGGGGCAAGTCTTTTTTGCGTTGTTCTCTATTAGTCTGCTCTTAACGTACTGAAATTAGCCCAAAATAAGCTCTTCTTACATGAGTGTCAGCACATTGTACCGAGTTGAAAATACAGAGAGCCCATAAGGCACAATCCTCTCCATTTAAATGATTTTTCATTAAAAAGTTATATTGGTATGAGGGTGCCTTAGTCACTGCAGGTTGTTTTGCTTCCAGTGCCAGAATAAACTACACGAGTGCGTCCACAGAGGACAGGAGGTCTTGGCAGCTTCAGCTATACCAACACAGGCAGCGTTTCGCAGTGTTGACAAGTGTTTTACAGCCACTTTGGAGGGTGATTTCAGTGGCACTGTAACCTACAAACTCTATCGGTTTCGGAGAGCCGCAGCAGAAGCACTAAAGCTTCTCACAGTTTTTCCAGGCAGGGTCAGAGCAAACCGAACAAAGCCAGGATTTACATCTTTGGTACATCCAATTGCCCAACTTGTATCCATTTCACGCAGCTGTTGCTGTTGAGTAAACTGTGGGCAGCAGCGAGAGGTTGACTCAGGAGTTATCACATGTCAGAGGGCTGTGTTGGCTAGAAAAGGATAATAAAGTAATAGAGACGCAGCTTGATGGCTGTCCGAAACGCTCTGACGTGGGGAGAAGGTGCCTTCTGCCTGACAAAAACTGGGGGAACTTGGATGAAGGAGGATGAAGAAAAGCCCAGATTTCCCCCAAGCAAGCGTAGTGGAGTTGACGCGCTGGAACATACCTCCCCGCAGCCTCTGCTCGAGCACGGCAGAGGTGGCAGTTTTCCACCCGGCTGGTTTTCAGCCCTCTTTAGCCTACTGCTCTCTTAAAAGGTATTTTCAAATTGATGCGGCCAGCCTGGGTAGGCGGCGGAGAGCAGGTTTGGTGCTGCGCAGTATATGGACCCTTCAGCCCGCAGTTGCCGTGAGACTATGATAAATATTGAGAATGTCGAGTTCCCCGCAGCTCCTCGGCCGCGGTCCCGGCTGCCCCAGCAGTTAGCACCTTAGAGCAGATCCGTTGTTTGGTTTTTATCTTTGCGCAGCTGCCAGACTCCAGCTCTTTGGAGCAAGGTGAAATACCGAGTCATGTTATCCCACTCTGTTTGCATTTCTGTGCCTCGCTTACTGAAGTAGTTAGGAGGCTGAGTCCTTGTTTGAAGAATGTAATTTATTATTTAGCCTTGGCAGCCAACCACTGTTTCACTTGAGCCCTTCTTAACCTATGAAGGTCAGTTGGCCGCGTGCCTGGCACAGTCATAACTCTTAACACTGACCTAATCGGTTGGGACAGCTACAGATCCAGAATTCGTGTTACGACGACAGGATGAATGCAGTGCTACAGCCAGCAGAGCTGGGAGGAGAAGCCAAGCAGGCGCTCTGTCCTCCCGTCCAGCGGCATCGTTGTTATTATTAAGCAATAGGTCAGATGAGGAGTTTCTTCCCCCACATTCCTAGCTCTCCCCCACGTTTGAGGGCTTGCATGGCAGCGTTTCTCACTTGGATTTGGAGAGGATTCCTTCAAGCCATTTAAATTAGTCACGGTGCCTGCTGCGTGGTGCAAGGTGCTGCTCCTTCCCCTCTTGCCCTGCACTGATTTTTTTCTTCGCCGTCACGGCTCTGTCCCTCTGCCAGCCCCACAGAAGAGTGACCCTGGCGTTTTCATTTGTCTGTAAGTGCCCTGCTAGTCTCGCTAAGGCCCAGTTTGACGTTGCTGGTAGAGGCTCCAGAGCTGGTTTTGCCCTGTACGAATTTGTGAAGGTGGCCTTGATGATTTCAGTCAGTTTTGGCGTTGAAAGGATTCCGCTGTCTCCGTCTTTGCACCCGGAGAAGAGTGCAGATGATGGCAGATGGGAGAATGGGCTTAGGTTTTTTTGGGGTGGTTTGGTTTTTTCCTTGTTTTTCAAGTGAAAGGTTGGAGCGTCCCTTAATTTTTCACAGTGGGTAATAGTATATTGCAGTTAATTCTTGAATTAAGGTAGTTTCAAGCTAATGGCATGGATTGTTTGGGATACATAGCACCACCTGTTAAGCAATGACTGTTTTACCCATGAGGGAGAGGTAGAGAAATTCAGGTCATATGTCCTCTTAAACCCTGCCTCTTTCAATTTCTAAACAAATTACAGTCCCTCTTTTTAATGAGCGAGTGAAATATATGGCTAAAACATGCCCGTTTCTGTGCCTATTTTTAAAGTTTCATTTGGTGGAACTGATATTGGCTTACCAAAAATCCCAAATGCACTTCTCCCATCCTATCCCACCCTCCTTCCTTTGGGAACTGCAGCACAGGGCGAGCTGGCTGGCTGGAGGCTGACCGCTTCGGACGACTTGTCCTGACATGAATTAAACAAATCTGAGCAAGAACTTGTAAACCTTGATCTAAATACAGGTTACAAGCAATTGCTCAGAGTTAAATGAAATGATGAGGCAAAAGGGTAGCTGCAAGGAGGCATTAGACCCACGTGCTATTAAGATGTTCATCTTCTTAGCAGATGTTCCACCATCTCCCGCACCTGAGGAAGAGAAAGCTCCATCTCCACCCCCTGTACCTGCTCTGAAAACTGAACTGGAACCTGCATCCGCGGAGGTAAGAGCACATTCAGGTGGTTAAATTCTGTTTTTATTCAACTCAGTGGGGATTCCCCAGCCACTTTTCAGATGCTAAGGGGGGAGGTCCTGTTTGCTTGTCAAGTCATCACATCATCCTGCTTGAAAGAATCCACCGTGTTCACAAGTTCATTCATTTTCTAGACTATTATTTAAACTCTAGCTTTTCTGCTGACATAGTGCAGTTTTCTGGTTTCTTCTCTGTTTTTTTCCCCCCTCCTAATGGTTCTATGAATTGTGGCTCGTGTTTGAACACTCTTTCCTCTGAATCTTGGCCTCGGGAGTCAGGGCAGGGCCAGAAATGAAACCAGAGACTCTTGGTATTCAACCTCGTATCGCAGGCAAGCTGCTGCTTGAGGGAGGTGGGCTGCGATTGGCAAGAAGTTAACCTCTGAGCTGAGAAAAATACACGTAGTTTTACTGAAAGCGCAGCTGTTTGCCGCAGCGGGAGTTCTGCTGTCTTCCACACCTTGTTATTTCCTCATTCTTCGGAGGTATGATGGGACAACCCTGGTGCCACCTTCTCGTATAACTAAACACATTTCGAAACGTCACGCGCCCCCTGTGCTGGCAGACGGGAAAGCTTGCTGTCTCATTTGAGGTGTATTTTGTCTCTCTGAAATTTGTCCCGGTAGGATGGAGACAATTGTGGCATTAGCAAAAACGAGGCTAGGATATCCTGGGAAGGGACAGAATTAGTTATCAAATCATGCTCAGCTTCGTTAGAGAGACTAGATTTCACTCCTGGGGCTGCTGCTTTTATGACCCGTGTACGTGCATGGGGCCTTAACTCTGGATTTCTCACAATCCTGCACTCTCCTTCAGGTTTCAGCTGGAGGGAGGAAGAGGAAACGGAAGCGTGTGCTGAAATCCAAAATGTTTATCGATGAAGAAGAAGGCTGCATGGGTAAGACACCTCAGTGGAACTAACTTTATTGCAGATGCGTTGAAGATTTTTACACGCCAGCCTCTCCCAGGCTTTGAAAGAGGTTCACAAAATCACTTTGTTATTCCACTTCAACATCATGCTCCTGGATTGGGGTAACTGCCCTCTGGTGAAGGCCTGGGTAGGGAGTCGTGGAGCTGCAGCTGAATCCTTATTCTTTTTTGATTATTCACAGATTTTTCTTTCAGTTCTTCTCCCTTCCCTCCTGCCAGCACGAGCACCTCCTTCATTGGCTCTCCTCTCCAAAGATACCAGCTTTTAAAGATGATGCAGAGAGGTCGAGGTTTTGGGATAAATTCTGGCTGGGATAAGTTGGTTGGTTGGTTGGTGGGTTGGTGGTTTGGGGTTTTTTTTCTTCGGGGGATAAACCCAGAGCTGTGCAGCAGAGCTTGATTATATGTTAATATAAACTTTAAGTATCCCAAATAAACAAGGAGCAAGTTGGGGGATTAAATCCTTGAGAGGGTTTCTGTTTCTGATAAGGGTGGCTCTGCTTTCAGGAGGGAAGAGAGTCTCTACAGAAGTACTGAGAGCCAGAGGCTTTGAATTCCATCCTGACTGGACACCGCTTCCTCCTGTGACCTGGAGAAAGCTGCGTAGCACCACTGTACTTGTTTCCTCCTCTGTGTCCTGATGTTGAAGTAGAGCAAAAGCAGTTCAGAATCTTTTTTTTTTTTTTTTCCTAAAGGTTTTAAAAATTTAAGAGGGTGGTATGTGGTTTCTGTAGCGCTGTTGTCAGCTCAATTATATGGGATGCTTAACGTTCTCCAGCCTTGCTGGTCTGAGTGGGTGTCAAGGGAGCTCAGCCAGTTCTAGGAGGAGATCTGTTGCCGTTGTACAGGTTTGTCGTTGTGCATAAGCATAGATAGAGAATGGGCTTGTTGGCCCAGATGTGGAGCTGCCTGGACGTGAGTCAGCTTGTGTCTGTTTGCACCTGCCTGTGTAGTTGTATCTTATGTTTCCTATTAACGTTGTGTGTCTCCTTTAAAGAAGTATAAAGCTAGCACTCAGCAACTGGCTGCGCCGGTCACTGAAATCTCGAGTACTGGAGTTTTGTCAAAGAATTGGACTTGCACAAAGTTATTGACTGCTTTGGCTGGGTGCGTTATGGGGTGTTTTGCTCTCCCATCCCAGATAGAACCATTAAAACGCTTGGAAGGAAAATGGAACAAAAAAAGCATTAGCTGGGGAGTTGAGTTGAACAAGGTCTGCATCCAGAGCTTGCAGTAATGACTGTTCCGGGTTCAGCTTCCAGCAAAGAGTGCTCTTCTCTTTCTCTTCAGCCCTTTCCAAACATACCAGGGCTGGGAAGATTGCCTTTCTTTCTCTTCTCCCCATCCCCAAGGGGTTTAATAGTCTCTTGTGAAACCCAGACCTTTGGTTTTACAGTTGATATCCACTACCATTTTATGAAAAGGGAAATGCAAGCCCCTGTTGTGCCTCTGGGAGACAGATCCTCCAGGAGGGAGGGAGGGATGGAGGTGGGATACTGAGGAACTGGGTAGGGAGGAGATGCTGCGCTCTGTACTAAAAACCTACCAGGCTGTTGCGCAGAACTTGCTGTCTGGTTATTGTCCAGTTTCCCTCCTCCCTTCCCTTCTCCACCCTTTCCATGCACAAGCCTAATCATTCAAAGGCTAAATAACTTGCAAATCTCCCAGGCTAATGTAAATTGTTGTTATCCTTTGACATATAGGGGCTTTTTTACCCCCTCCCCCTGCTGTCTTTTTTTTTTTTAAGCAAGGACTAGATTATAGAGACGTCAAATCCTGACGTTAGGCTTAGGCTTTACTGTATATTTCTCCGTGATTTTAAGTGATCATTTTCACAATAGCTGCAATAGCAAGGAATTGGTGTCAAAAAGCAAAAGTAATTTAGGGGTTAGCCCTGAGGGAAATTGAGCAATTAAAGTATCTGTGGAGTTAAGCACAAGGCATGTTACCATGCATCAACAGGGACTCGATCGAGTCTATAGCAAAGGGGAATTATTGAGGTTTAAGCTACTGCATTTCTACCTCGCACTTTCTAAAGCTTGAAAAGACGCACACGGACTTGTATGTTGGAATATATTTGCATACATTGTAGGTAAATTTGTTCATACAGCACTGGTTTAAGGTAGAGCTCACATAATTTGAGTTATCGTGATTTAGCGACTCTGGCTGTGAGCTGAGCATCAGTAACTATCTGTGTGCCCGCAGCTGCTGCAAATACATAATTTTTAAGTTCAGGTGAGATCTCAGTAAAAGAAGGCTGATCTAAGCTATGTTATCTTGCAATTAGAAGGAATTAAGTGCACGGTTTTGGAGTTACCAACGATTACTGGCAGGGGTGACAACACAACAACTTTTTAAAGCTCAGTAAGTGGCCAGGGGTGTGTTAAAGCTGCTCACTGAAAAGCCAGTTGCCTCCGAAGGGAGGTGAGCTTGGGTTTACAGTCCGTGTTCGAGCATCCGCTAGCACTGCGGAGCAGGTTTCCCACCATTCCTCTTCCCGGTCTCTGGTTACGTAGAAAACCTTATTTAATTTGATGCATTAATACAAGTGAAAGCCAGTTTCCCAGAAGAAGGGAAGTTAGGACATCTGTTTGAAAGAATACAGTTGCTAAAGAAAAATGACTTACTAGAAGAATACCAGAGCGCTGCTGGGAAAGCTGATATAACAACATTTACTAGTATCTAACGATGGCTTTCATCAGCGGAGCTGACTTCAGTTTAATTTCCGTGAGCGTTGTTTTACGTCCCTTAGCTTTCCATCACCCGACGCTGACGGCAGCGAGCTGGCAATCCCATTCAGTCACAGTCCTGATTTCACTCACGGGTTTGGATTTTTTTATTTCTTTTTTTTTAAGGGATTTCTTTATATTTGCCCTGCTTGCCCACCGGTATAGAAAGAAGCTGCCCCCAGGGTGTTGTGCTCCTTCTCTCCTCTCTGAGATGCTCTACATTTGCTTCGCTCTTCCCTGACTGTCTGACGTGCACGGAGCTGGCGAGGGAAGGCTGAGTCTGGGTTGTCTTGTCTGGATTTCGGGACAATCTGATTGCTTTGGCCCCTGTGGATATCGGGTCGAGTCAGAATGGTGGTTTTTAACCTTAAAATAGATGTTCTGTCGTCTAATGCTAAACTACACACTCTGATCTCGTTCAGATTCATCACTTTGATAGCTGCTTGTCGGCCTGTGCAAGACGAATTGATGGCTGCAGGCCAGTCCCTGGTGGAGAACTGTCGTAGCTGTGGAGGTCTTCAGCACTGTTGACCCTCATTTCTAGAAGAGGGCAACGCCTGAACAGATTTGGAGAGGGAATTGTCCTCTCGAGGGCCCTTCCCGGGGGGAAGCTTTGGGCTGCTGCTGTTCAGGGTGTGCATATGGCCGGTGTATGAATGTGTGTGGTGACACTAAGCCATTTTGAAAGAGCTGGATGACATTGAAGCTCCCGAGTCGTTAGTACTGACAAACAAAGAGGGACTGGTGGAGGACGTTAAGGTTGGGGGCAGCCGTGGCTGCAGTGATCATGAAAAGACAGAGTTCAGGATTAAGCGCAGTATGCAGATAATGACAAATAGCATTGAAACCTTGTAATTATTGAAAGGCTGAGGGACTTGGGGCTTTTTAGTCTGGAGAAGACTGAGGGGGGATCTTATCAACACTTATAAATCCTTCAAGGGAGGGTGCCAGGGGGATGGGAACAGTCTTTTTTCAGTGGTGCCCAGTGACAGGACAAGAGGGAACGGGCACAAACTTGACCATAAGAAGTTCCATCTAACCCTGAGGAGGAACTTCTCTCCTGTGCGGGTGGCAGAGCACTGGCACAGGCTGCCCAGAGAGGTGGGGGAGTCTCCCACTCTGGAGACATTCCAAACCCGCCTGGACGCCGTCCTGTGCCACTGCTGGAGGTGCCCCTGCTCTGGCAGGGAGTGGCACTGGGGGAGCTCCAGAGGTCCCTTCCAACCCCCACCATTCTGTGGTTAACCTGCCATCTTACACTTTAAGAAAGAGGGGAGGCAGTTTGACTCTGTGTATGGAAAGCCAGTCCAGTCACCTGGATCTACTGCATAACCTTGAGCGATGGACTTAATTCCTGTCTCTGGCATGTACTCCTTGAACTCAAAATGCTCATTTCCAGAAATGCAGTGGGAAGGCTGCAGTGGGGACCTCTCTGCTCTTTGCTACACGGGCTTAACCGTCATCATCTGTTCCTTTTGTCTTTTAACCAGTGACTGAGAAGGTTTACGAGAGCGAATCCTGTACAGATAGCGAGGATGACTTCGCCAAGTCCAAGCCGCCAGCCGCGCACAAACAGCCCGCGCTGCCTGCGAAGAAAGAACCAAAGGAAGAAAGGAAGAACCTGAAGAAAGGGGCAGCTACTGCCAACAGAGCCAACAAACAGGTCTCCATCATGGGGTTTTTTCAGAAGAAATGAACTGGGTCTTTCTCCCGGTCCTCTTGGCAGCTTGGGAGCGTTGCTCTTTTTGTGTGGCTTTTCTGAAAGCCGCTGCGTTGGAGGAGAACAACATGCAATCTTCAGTTACGTAAGATATCTTGCTTACTGTGTAAGTAAGCCCTCTGGACTAGATTTTTGTACGGGAGAAAAGTTTTTATTTGTTGCTGCAATAATTTCAATCGTCTTCACGAAGCGGTATGGGAATCGCCAGCTAGAAGCAGAACCTAGAGGAACTCTTGAAAGACTGTTAATCTATTCACGTGAAATTTTATTTTTTTATGCAGCCTCTCACCTGTTGGGTGCTGAAAGTTTGTTCCACGAGTGGTAGATGGACTAAATTAGGAGCCGAGTTGTGGCGCTTCCCACCGCCCCCCCCCCCCTCTTTTTACACCCCCAACTCTCCAGATTGATCTAAACGTTCGCGTTGGTGAGGAGCTGTAACGTAGCAGGTCTTCAGGCACACACACAAATACCGAACATCTGCTTCAGCTTTAACTGAATGAAATGAATTTAATATTCCCCCTAAGACTGGTAAATAGTTTTTGCTCTGCCTTTCATAATCTTTTTTTGGACAAAGCAGCTCCTATAAAATTCTCTTACTCTTTTCTTCCTTGAACGTATCCTCTGTAAATTGCTCAGATGCCTAATTATAGACCGGGACGCTGTTGGTGCTCTGTCTTTGCAAAAACATCTTTGAGGCTTCCCACACAATTGGCTCCGGTGTAATTGGGGGAAGGCTTCGCTGTTATTGGGAAAGCAACTGCGTCTTTAACCTTGAAAGTTAACGAGTCAAAGGGCAGGGCGATTAGAGGGCAGTTCTGATAATGCCAGCCAGGTACCTGCTGTCGTTGGCTGTGAAGAATTGCACGCTGCTTTTTGGGTTTGTAGGTTTTTTGGTTTGCCTGAAGTTTTTACAGGCGTAAACCAGACAACAGCAGAGTTGTTTTCTAAGGACGTCTCGTCATCTGCCTGCTGAAGGAAGTGTGTCACAGCAAATGGTCCCGAGGAACCAGTTATTGGAGATGAATAAAGCACTGCGGTCCTGTTAATCAGAAATGAGTCGTGGGTTTGGATTGCCTCCTCATTTTTCTGCTGCTAAATTTGATAGATGTATGTGAAAAGCCAGGTTTTTCCAGAGGATGGGTGCTGAGTGTTTCTGAAGCGTGGCCTGGTGGAGGCTCCCAAATGGGCAACTGGTGTCATCAGTGGTTGGTTGAGTGGTGTCAGGCCAACGTAGATATGGATGTGTACATACACAGTGGTATACAAAGTGTTTGTGGTTGGCAGAAAGGCAGATAAAGTCTGAAGAGTGTGAACTGAGGCAGAAATGTCTTTAGGCACCCATCTGGAAGCGTTCCGACCTGTGGGCAGTAAAAGGGCCAATCAAGTGTATTTACAGTCCTTCTGACCAGGAGATCAGGTCCGTGACTCAAGAAATTTGAAGGCACACCTAATAGTGACCGAAGAGTTGATTGGGTTGAAGGTCGCATCACCCAAGGCAGCTCGCACCCTCGGTACACGTGAGAGGATCTGCTTCAAACCAGCCACGTCCCTGGATTTGTGCCTGTGTCCCAGCTGGGTTACCGCATGGATCGCTGCTCTCGGGGCTCTTCAGGGGTCCCCACGTAGCTCCACGCTGTCCCCACGTAGCTCCACGCTGTCCCCACGTAGCTCCCCGTAAGCGTTAAGAACTTAAACTCTGGGCTTTCTGAATTTGAGAGGTATAGGGGAAAATAATGGGAAGACGGGTGAGGGAAGGCAGAAGCGGTGCGGTACTCGCAGACATCCACGCGTGGAGCCTGCTGTGCAAGCTGGAACAGGTTTCGTGCTCTCGTGGGACGTTGGAGCGTCGTGGGCAGCAGAGGGCCACGGGGGAAGAATGAACCACCTTGTTCTAACTTTTATGAAGAAAATTTAACTGTTAAAGAAAAAAAAATTAATATTGCTGTAGCGTTTCTGTTTTTCTTGGTAGAATTGGGGGTGTATTTTGAGAAGTAATAAGTAACAAAACCCATTAAATAAAGATATTTTTTTTTTCTGTTGCCCTTGTTATTCTGTAAATGATGTGTTTCCAGTTGTCACTGTGACATTGGACTGTGGGGAAGAATATCAGTGGTGAGGTGGGTATAGAGATCTTCCATGGACAGAAGGGCTGCAAGCATTAAACGGAGGGTTTTCAAGCACCCGAAACAAGTGTGAGAACATCTCAAACTGTCAGGATCTGTATCGAATTGACCCCTCCGGTCTTATTCCAAACATTGACAAGGACGTGGTGTCCTGGTGTTCTTGCACCTCACCTCTACCGTGGTCTCGCTGGAGCTCGCTGCTCCACCCCGACTCCCTCTATAACCAGATCAACGTCATAGGCGACTTCCTCAGGAAAATGACTTAATGTCTGAAGAAGCAGGACATGGGCGAACTTCAGACTTCCAAAAATCATGATCTAATATTCCCCGCCCCCCACCACCTCCTGCCCTTCATGGGCTGCCAGCCCCAGGGGGGCCTCGGGTCCCTTGGCGAGGCCGGAGCGGTGTCCCCGGGGCACAGGGCTGCGTCCCCGAGCTGCTGCTCAAAGGGAGAAGGTTCCCTCTCGCTGCCGTGGGCAGATGTCACCCGTTTGGCACCCGGTGGCTGGTGGGGGGCGAGATGGCTGGGAGGCAGCTCTGAGCCAGGCGCCGGGAGCACATCTGCCTCCCACTCAGCTCAAGACGCCGTGGTGATGGTGCGTGGGGTCCAAAACATCTGAAGATATGGGAATCTTCCAGGGATTTCCCCTCCTCTTCCCCCCGTGTCTCCCTTCTGCATCACCCCGAAGAGGCAGTGGGAGAGGATGTTTAATTTCATATTCTCTGCTAAATAGCCCATTTTACGGTGGTTCTTTGCTCCTTGAAAGCCTTTTTTTTTTTTTTTGAGCTTGACCCTTGTTGTGCAGGTGGGGTGAGAAGCTGAAGAAGTTGCACCATCAGATACTCCGGGACAAAGCTATCGATGCTCTGACCCAGCGACCGCCTGCGCCCCGGGAAGGAGCTAAAAACGCTGCTCCTAGGGATGAAAAATCCCCGTCGCTGCTTCGGGAGACAGCCGAGCTGATTTACAGCCCTCCCTTCCTCCCTCCATCCCCCCCCAAAAAAATACCCCTCCGTGTTTCCCGCTCCGGGGCTGCCCGGCCTTTCTCTAGTTAAAGAAAAAGAGAGGAGGGATGGGAGGAAGCGCTGCTGGGTGCTAACGTAAGGCAGGAGGGTGTCCCGGCGGCGTGCGGGGAATTGTTTTGCTCTTCCCAAGAGGCGATGCCAGCTCGGCCGCGGATACCGGAGAGGGGAGCGCGGAGCAGCAGGGCCTTATAAGGAAGCAAAACGCGGCTCGGGGAGACCGAGCGCCGGCGGAGGGGAGAGCGGGCGCTTGCCAGGGCCGTGCGTCAGCGCCTCGCTTCTTCCCCGGCTGTGGGGAACGGACTGCGGCACCCCGGGGTGGTGCCGGGCTGGATTCGGGGCACCCCCCCCCCCGGCCACGTCGGGGTGCGATTCGGTGGCAGCGGGTCACAGCGTCTGCAGCCCTCAATGCTGAGGTCTCCATGGAAGCTCGACGGCGGCTCTCACCTCTTTAACAACCCCGTGGACGCTACAGGATGGGGCAGAGTGGGTGGAAAGCTGCCCGGTGGAGAAGAACCTGGGGGTGTTGGTCAACAGCCGGCTGAATATGAGCCAGCAGTGTGCCCAGGTGGCCAAGAAGGCCAACAGCATCCTGGCCTGTATCAGGAATAGTGTGGCCAGCAGGACCGGGGCAGTGTTCCTCCTCCTGTACTCAGCACTGGTGAGGTCCCACCTCGAGTGCTGTGTTCAGTTTTGGACCCCTCATGACAAGAAAGACATTGAGGGGCTGGAGCGTGTCCAGAGAAGGGCAGCGGAGCTGGTGAGGGGTCTGGAGCACACGTCTGATGAGGAGTGGCTGAGGGACCTGGGGGTGTTCAGCCTGGAGAAAAGGAGGCTGAGGGGAGACCTTCTCGCTCTCTACAGCTCCCTAAAGGAAGGTGTAGCGAGGGGGGGGTCAGGCTCTTCTCCAAAGTAACAGGAGATAGGACAAGAAGAAATGGCTTCAAGTTATGCCAGGGGAGGTTTAGATTGAATATTAGGAAAAAGTTATTCACCGAAAGGGTCGTGAAGCACTGGAACAGGCTGCCCAGGGCAGTTGTGGAGTCACCATCCCTGGAGGTATTTAAAAGACGTGTAGACGTGGTGCTGAGGGACGTGGTTTAGTGGTGGACTTGGCAGTGTTAGGTTGATGGTGGGACTCAATGAACTTAAAGATCCCTTCCAACCCAGACAATTCTATGATTCTAATCTATGATTCTCTGTCCCTCCCAAGCGCTGCCCCCTGCAGTGGCCGCTTCAGCTGGGGAAGGATTTAAAAGGCATTAAGACGGGTGGTTCGCACCAACCCCGCGGGGTGCCGTGCTGCTGCCTTTATCTCGCTTGGGTTTGTTTTTCCCAAGGCGCATAAAGCTGAAGGGAAAAAGGTTTGTGCGTGTGGCACTGGGTGGATGACCCCCCATGGCTCTCCAGCTCTGCTCTCCTCCTGAAATCAGTCCCTCCACACTGGTGGGAAGGTTTCACCCATTCTCCGTCGGAGCAAACAGCGAAGCTGCTGGTGGCCACAGCCAGTGGCACGGGCTGCTGCTCCAGCGTCCCCATCCCGAGGAAACTGCTGCTGTATCGGCCAACGATGGGTCCTTTGAGCCTTGGAAAAAGGTGCTGGAGACACAGGGGGCTTGGGGAGAGCTCCTGAGGAACCAACCCTTTGGGCTTGCAATGCTTTAAAGACCTAAAACATCCTTCCCGGCACCAAGAGCTGCCAATTCGCGATCCGGCAACCACGTGAGGGTAAAGGCAGGCGGCTGAGATAAATTCAGGGCTACAGCTCGCTCGTATAGGCACTGATTATTTCAGATATTTCGGTGGCTTCTTTCGAGAAGGTGGAGACGGTTCTGCTGATCCCACTTGGCCGATGGGCAGGGACTGGGTTGAAGGATGGGGTTAAACGCAAGGCAGTGGGGCTGAAGTCCAAGTGAGTTTTGGAAATACCCCCCCCAAAGGAGACTCTAAATCCTTGTCTCAGCTCCAAGTGTCACACCAGGGCAGAGAAGAGCAGTCAGTGCTGTCCCTGGACCAAGATGGGCCATGTTGACCTCTGACAAGGTCCAGTTCCTCACCCATCCCTGGTCTTTGACTATTTTAAGGAAAGTCCAACTCTGGAGCCCTCAACATAAGAAGAGCATAGACATGTTGGAGCAGGGCCAGAGGAGGCCACAGAGATGTTGCAAAGGCTGGAGCTCCTCTGCTGGGAGGACAGGCTGGGAGAGTTGGGGGGGTTCAGCCTGGAGAAGAGAAGGCTCCGGGGAGACCTCAGAGCCCCTTCCAGCCCCTAAAGGGGCTCCAGGAGAGCTGGGGAGGGACTCTGGATCAGGGAGGGGAGCGATGGGACGAGGGGGAATGGTTTGACACTGACAGAGGGGAGATTGAGATGAGATATAGTGAAGAAATTCCTTACTGTGAGGGTGGTGAGCCCCTGGCGCAGGTTGCCCCGAGAAGCTGTGGCTGCCCCATCCCTGGAGGTGTTCAAGGCCAGGTTGGACGGGGCTTGGAGCAACCTGGGCTGGTGGGAGGTGTCCGTGCCCATGGCAGGGGGTTGGAATGAGATGATCTTTAAGGTTCCTTCCAACCCAAACCATTCTATGATTCTGCCCATGTTCTTGTCCCCTCGCTGTGAGGCACCAGAGATGCTGAGTTTCGGCAGAACTTCTCCCAGGATTGCTGGTGCCATTATTTGATGTTTTCAGCCCATGTCCTACCGGGAACTGTGCACAGATTGCATGTCTTAATTCATGATTTTATTTTTTCTAAGACGTTTCCCATGTTAAACCACATCTGCTGGGCTCAGAAGAGGTGTTCAGTGCCTGGAAGCTGCCTGGATCATCCCAAAAGCTCCTGGGGCTGGATCTCACATCAAAAGCTGGCCCTGCTTTGGGGCTCAGACCAGAGACCTTGAGGGGTCCCATCCAGCATCCGCAAGTCGGGAAATTAAACTGGCAGCTGTGCAAAATCACGGCAACAATATTTAAGCCCCTCTGTGGTGGTCTTTGGGGTGGACCTCATCCCTGTGGGGTGGCTGCTGAAATTCCCACTCTTTTGGGCTGCGGTGTGGCATTTTAGATGTCTGCAGCAGGAAAATACAGCAAACAGTGCCTGGACAGGGCAAGGGATAAGCACAAGAGCACAGCCCCTAAGAGAGCCAGCCCAGAAAGCATCACCAGGACCTTCAAGTTGGTAGAGAAGAGAAGGGAGCAAAGCTGCAAAATGGAAGGAGAAAAAACAGCTGTGGGATTTTGGAGATGTTTTTCCCGTATCCTCCTCTCACGGTGGGTACTGCATCCCAATCTTGTGGTGGATAGAACCATAGAATGGTTTAGGTTGGAAGGGACCTTGAAGATCATCGAGTTCCAAACCCCCTGCCATGGGCAGGGACACCTTCCACTAGACCGGGTTGCTCCAAACCCCGTCCAACCCGGCCTTGAACACCTCCAGGGATGGGGCAGCCACAGCTTCTGCAGTTGGGTACCGCATCCCAATCCTGTGCTGGGTACCACATGCAATAGCTGAGCGTTCCATCCCACTCACTGAGCCACGAGGGCACCAGGACCACGATGCTGAGGGAGACAAGCCCTTCTGCTGGGTGCTGAACACCCTGCCATGGGTGCTGAGCATCCCCCAATCTTGGTGCTGAGCTCCCTGGGGCCCTCGGGGCTGAGCATCCCCCCCAGGTGCTGAGCATTCTTCCTCAGGGCTAAACAACCTTTCTTGATGCTGAGCCTCCTCCTTAGGGCTTGACCACCGCCTTGGGTGCAGAGCATCCCCCTGGGTGCTGAGCACCCTTCTTCAGGGCTGAGCATCACCCAACCTTGGTGCTGAGCATCCCACCTTGGTGCTGAGGATCTCCCTTGATGCCGAGTACCTTCCATGAGGGCTGAGCATCCCACCTTGGTGCTGAGCATCTCCCTTGATGCCGAGTACCTTCCCTCGGGGCCAAGCATCCCACCTTGGTGCTGAGCATCCTCCCTCGGGGCTGAGCAGCCCCGCTGGCGCTGAGCCCTGCAGCCCTTTTACGCCACCCTGCATCTCCTTGCGGCCACGTCCATGGCTCGTGGTGGCCCATGATATCCCCATCCCCACCAGCATCCTCCCCAGAGCCGCGGTTTCCGCGCCGCCCGGCACGTCCCCAGCGCTTGTTTACTCCTCACGTCCCGCCGCGTCGCTTCACCCCAAGCGCTTCCTGGGCTGGTGTCTGAAAATAGCTATTTTTAACCTTTTAAAAATAGAAAGTCTCGCAGAATAGCAGCTCCTGTTTTTCCATTCCCTTCTCATTTCATCTTACGGCGAAGGAACCCGAGCCGGGCTGCTCCAGGGGTGGTGGGAACCCAGCCCCGTAAACAGGCTCCTGCGAACCGGGCGCTGGGGGAAACACACGTGCGTCTTGAGAACGAAAAGAAAGGAAAAAAAGAGAAGTGGGGGGGGAGGGGAAATCGATAGAAAGGCCGTCCACCTTTCACACGGAGCCTTATTTGGTATTTTCATGAAAAGTTATATCTTCACACTGTAAAAAGTGCCACTTATTACTCATGCTTTACTAGGTAAGTGTATTTTCCTTGGCATCGAGTGCGTTGGGTGTTGTTTTTTTTTTTTTCTTCACTACTCCCGTACAAACTATTTCGAAGGTCTCATTAGTTTCTCCATCAGAACTGGCACTTTTTTGCCGCTGTCTGGAGGACCGGTCTATTAAACCCGAGACAGAATCGCTGTTTGTTCGGTAAATATTAGGCTTGACTTTGCGGGACCGTAAAATTACAGCGCGGGTGTCCCGCGACGGGGGCGCACAGGGCAGCCTTTCAGCCCCGGTAACCGGCCGCTGCGGCGCCGGCCGCTGCATGGACGCGGATGTCACCACATCCATGGATGCAGGGATGTCACCCCATCCCCGTGGCGCTGCTTGTGCATGGGCATCACCCATCCCATGTATGGGTGTCGCCATCACTACGCACGCACAGTCCCCTTGGTCACAACATACACGTGGACATCAGCGTGTCCCCGTGTCACTAGTGCATGGACGTCACCCCATCCCATGGTCATTACAGATGCATGGACGTCACCCCTGTCCCCATGGTGCTATGAGCACAGATGTCATCCTGTCCTCGTGGTCACTATGGATACGTGGATGTCACCCTCTCCCTGTTGTCACTGCAGGCACACAGGGATGTCACGCCGTCCCTGCTGTTGCAACACACATGTGGATGTCACCCCATCCCCATGGCGCTGCTTGTGCATGGGCATCACCCATCCCATGTATGGGTGTCGCCATCACTATGCACACACAGTCCCCTTGGTCACAACATACACATGGACATCAGCATGTCCCCGTGTCACTAGTCTGCGGACATCACCCCATCCCATGGTCACTACAAGTGCATATGCATGTCACCCTGTCCCCACAGTCACTGTGTATGTGTAGATGTCACCCTGTCCCTGGGATCACTGCACACAGGTGGACATCACCCTGTTCCCATGTCACTACTCATGCATGGACAGCACCCTGTCCCTGTGGCCACATGGACTTTGGTCCATCCCATGGTGACCACATATGCCCATGTGTCACTGTCACCATGCACACAACTATGTCAACCTGTCCCCACGGCACTGTGCACACACAGATGTCATCTTCTCCCAGGGTCCCCGCACACACAGGGACATCACCCTGTCCCTATGGTCACTACATACACATGGACATCACCTTGTCCTGAGTTTCCTTCACATACATGGACATCACCTTGGCCCAAGGTCACTACATACACATGGACATCACCTCGTCCCGAGTTCCCTGCACATACATGGACATCACCTTGTCCCCAAGGTCACTACATACATATGGACATCACCTTGTCCCAGGGTCCCTGCATACTCATGGACATCACCTTGTCCCCAAGGTCATTACATACACATGGACATCACCTTGTCCTGAGGTTCCTGCATATACATGGATGTCACTTTGTCCCCATGGTCACTACCCACACAAAGACACTACCTTGTCCCCAGGGCCACTACATGCCCACAGATCTCACCTTATCCAAGATCCCCGCACACACACACACCACCCTCCACCTCCACCGCTTCCCCTCCGGAGCCACACACTCCCCCTGCCCCACCACGGGGGAAAAATGAGCAGCCGAAAAGCCGCCCCGCCAGCCCCGTGCCTGCCCTGCCGGCCCCCGCCGCCTGCCTCCGCCGCCCCACGGCCGCCTGGCCCCGGGCCCGGGGCTCGGCGCGAGCCGCGGTTCCCAGCCGCTCTAAAAGCCAGCTTTGTGTTTTACAGCCGGGCCCTCGCTTGGCATACGATTTTAATTAGAGTCTGGTTACACGGCTCGGCAGATGTGGAATGTATTTCTTAGCCCAGGTGGAATAAATCTATTGCCATNTTCCCCGGCTGTATGAAAAGGGCTTCTGGTCCCGGGGCAGGTTGCCGGCTACCGGCCCTGCTGTGCGAGGGGGTGCAGGCTGCCGGGGAGGACCCCGGCGTGGGGGGACCGGTCAGCCCCACGGCTGGGGGGTGGCTTTGGGGGGGCTGGCACAAGGGTGTCACCCCACCCCGCACTCAAAAGGGGATGTTTGGGGCCGGGGATGGCAGAGCCCAGCGCTGGCTGCTGATGGACCATCATGTCATGCCCAGTGATGAGGATGCTCGTGGGGACCGGTCCCCCCAGTTTGGAGACCCACATCTGTCAGGGGGGGCACAGGGACCGGCTGTGAGGTCCCAGCCAGCCCGGGGACATCCCTGCTCTTCTCAGGTCCCCTGGGGTGCACAGGATGGCCACGAGCATGTCCCTGGGGATGAGCCTCATCCATGGCCCTTGAAACATAAGAAGGACATGGACCTGTTGGAGCGTGTCCAGAGGAGGGCCACGAGGATGATCCGAGGGCTGGAGCACCTCTCCTATGAGGAGAGGCTGAAGGAGTTGGGGCTGTTCAGCCTGGAGAAGAGAAGGCTCTGCGGAGATCTTATTGCGGCCTTTCAGTACCTAAAGGGGGCCTACAGGAGAGCCGGGGAAGGACTTTTTACTAGGGCATGGAGTGATAGGACGAGGGGGAATGGCTTCAAACTGGAAGAGGGCAGGTTTAGATTGAACATTAGGAAGAAGTTTTTCCCTGTGAGGGTGGTGAGGCACTGGCACAGGTTGCCCCGAGAGGTTGTTGAGGCCCCATCCCTGGAGGTGTTCAAGGCCAGGCTGGACGTGGCCTTGGGCAACCTGGTCTAGTGGGAGGTGTCCCTGCCTATGGCAGGGGGGTTGGAACTCGATGATCTTCAAGGTCCTTTCCAACCTAAACCATTCTATGATTCTATGATTCTATGAAACACCCCAGCGTGGGGAGCAATGTGGGCAGAACCACTCGTTGAGGCAGGAAGAAGCATTAACGGGGTGATCTGACCCCCAAAATCCAGGATCTCTTCCCCCTGCATCCCAGCCACGGTCCCCAATGTCGGCTTCTCCATCCCCAGGCCACCTCCGGCCAAGCCACCCCCAGGGAGGGGACAAAGCCCCCGGACAAGG
>VUYV01000483.1:153019-166610 GCA_008711295.1 Anarhynchus alexandrinus | reverse complement strand
GACAAGGTGCCCAGCGTGGCCGCTGCCATCACAGCTGCCTCCTCATCCCTCGCCGTGGACACGGTGTCATGGAGGGTCCAGCTCAGTGCCGCGTGGTGCCTGCGCTGCCCAAGCACGGGATGCCAGGAATTAATTCACGGGGTCGTTATCGTGACTGCTGCAGTGAAACAACCGCCCCACGGTCCCATCCTCACCCTCCCCGGGAACGGGGCTGAAACGGGATGCTACACCCGCTGCGGGATGCCGGGGTGTGACGGAGCTGGGAGGTTGAGGACACAGCATCCCGCCCCCAGGGAATTACATCTTCTCCACCTCCCCTCTGTGTTGCGGGTACTGGGGGCTGCTTGCAGGTTTCTGGGAGTTGTTTCTACGGGTTTGGGGGCTGCACCCAGCACACAGCCCCCAGTGGCACTCGCTGCCCCTGGCATGGCACACCATCACCGAGCAACCACAGAACCTGCTCACCTGTGGCCTGCTAAATTTGGGCTCACCCAGTCTGCTAAATTTGGGGTCTTGAAAACTTTGGACCTGTTTATCCAAGAACAGACCTGACTCTCCTCCTCCTCCATCTGCTCCTCATCATCATCCTTTTCCTTCTCCATTGCTGCTCCTGCTCACTCACCACCATGATGTCTTCTGCTAAGGCAGCCATCCCCACCATACATTTTAAATAATAGTGTTCAAATAATAAGATTTATTATTCTTATAATGATGGATTTCTGGCATTCCTCCTATCCCACATGGCCATGCTCAAGCCCACGGGACCACATTACCCTTTACCCGCCCTTTACCTGCACTCACCATGTTCCCTGGTGCTCAACATGGGGCTGCACTTCTGAAAGGATTTTAGGAGTAAATTTGGGCGGGATGGGACCTGGCTGACATGCTCCAAAGGATTACAACAACACCACCCTCAGCCATCCTCACCCATTCCCATCCTTATATCCCAGGGATACCTGCTGGAGGGGTGTCCTTATCACCCCATATCACCCTGGGTTTGGCCATGAGGATGCCAGTGGAGATGTCGTCAAAAGCTTTGCTAAAATCCCAGTGTGTCCCATCCATGGCTCACCCCACACATGCGCAGCTGGAGGTCAGATTGGTCCTGATCCACACTGCCTGTCCCCATCTTCTTCTCACCTTTCACCTGGAGGTGACGTTCCCCAGCTGGGATAAATGAGCGGTGGCAGGAATGGGATCTTCAGTGCTTTGGCCCCAAATGCAAATGCTCTGCCCTGCCCAGGGATGGAGCAGAAAAGTGGTGCTGACGTGCGTGCTTAGGGGCACACAAATCCTTGCCACCACCAAAGGAGAGGATTTGCCCACTCCCGCTGGCTCTGTCGTGCTGCCCACCATGGTCCAGGGATGGTCCACCCGAGTCCATGCAACGCCAGAGTTGCCAGTTGGGTTTATAAAGCTGCTCTAACCAGGAAAAAAAAAAAAAGGCTTTGCCATGCCAGTACTGGCTGGATCCTGGGCCAGAGCTGAGTGATGGAGAGAAAAACCCTGTTCCTGTGGTGTGGGAAGCAGCATTTCGGTCTCCTGGCCTGGTCAGACATCCCCCCATGACACCCCACCGGGCTGGAGAAAGCCTCTAAACGCTCCCTGAGATAGAAACTCAGAAACACAGTTTAAAAAAGGTGGGGTATGAGACCCCACCTGGAGTGCTTTGTCCAGCTCTGGAGCCGCCAACATAGGAAAGACTTGGACATGGTGGAGCGGGGCCAGAGGATGCCACCGAGATGCTGCGAGGGCTGGAGCCCCTCTGCTGGGAGGACAGGCTGGGAGAGTTGGGGGGGTTCAGCCTGGAGAAGAGAAGGCTCCACGGAGACCTCAGAGCCCCTTCCAGTGCCTAAAGGGCCTACAGGAAAGCTGGGGAGGGACTTTTTACAAGGGCACGGAGTGATAGGACGAGGGGGAATGGCTTCAAACTGGAAGACGGGAGATTTAGATGAGATATGAGGAAGAAATTCTTGACTGTGAGGGTGGTGAGACCGTGGCCCAGGTTGCCCAGAGAACCTGTGGCTGCCCCATCCCTGGAGGTGTTCAAGGCCAAGTTGGACGGGGCTTGGAGCAACCTGGGCTGGTGGGAGGTGTCCCTGCCCAGGGCAGGGGGTTGGAACTGGATGATCTTCAAGGTCCCTTCCAACCTAAACCATTCTATGTTTCCATGAAAAAAGCAGCATTTCTGACAAAATCCCCAAGTGCTCTTACCCCAGGGGAGGCTGGAGGGGGGTCTCATCTACTCTGGTGCAAATCAGGAGTAATGAGGGGCCAAAGGCATTCCTGCAGGTCTGTAGCAGTGAATTAAGACCTTCTGCAAGACCTTGTGGAGGCCAAATTTATGGATGGGTTCAAATAGGGACCAGGTGAGCCCGTGGAGCTGCTCGTGGCTCATGAGTACAGTGGTTGTTGGATGCAACATCCACCTCCAAGCCCTGATCCATCTCCTGCCAGGAACCTGCAGGGGGGCACCCCAAGGAAGGGGCATCTCCTGCCCACCCTGTTTCTTGTGGTTTTCCTTAATTTGGGGAGACAAGGCTGGTTGGGGGGGGGGGATGTCTGCATGGTCCCCTCCAGCAGGCCGAGCAGTGCCATGGCTAGTGCTTGGCAACTTCAAAACTCACTGCAGGTGGAAAAAAAAACCCAAGAAACAGTGTCTGCTCCCCAAGATCCCACCTCTCCCAGCAGGGACCATGGGCTGCAAAGGGGAGTAGGTTCTGCCCTGCTGGAGTCAAAGCAAGGGCTGGAACCCACATCAAAACCTGGAGAGCTTCATGAACCATCACAACACTCTGTTGGGCCTCTAAAGAAGCTCTTGGATGTCTAAAAAAACCAGATAATAGAAGGTAGGAGAAGATGACATGGGAGAGAAACATGCACAGATACATGGGGCACCCAGGGACCTGCTGCGTCCTTCCCATGGGAACACCGGGATGTCATTTCCCAAAAATCTCCCACTGCACCATCCCAAACCAAGACGTTTGAAGACCAAACTCCCAAGGGTTGGGTTTGTTTTTTTTTTTGGTTGCAAGAGACGCCTCCTCCTCCCTCCCCTTACCTTGGTGTAAAAGGAATAAAACCGCAGGCTCTGTGAAAAGCAGAGCCTGAGCCCTCCCCACCAATTCCCGGCTGGGAGACTTGGCGCTGGGCTCACCCATAAGTTTTCCCCCAGCTGGCCTCTCTTCTGGCCTGCTGGCTGGTATTTTGCAATTGCTTTTGTGCCAAGGAGCTGCGGATGACGTTATCCCTCTTCCCCAGGCCAGGTGTGGGGAGCACGGCTGCTCCCTGGGGGTGCAAAACCTCGTGGGGGGAGGTGGACCGTGCCCACTGGGAACGGGGACCCCGAGGCTGGTAAGAGCCATCTCTTTGCCATCCCTGGAGGTGTTTAAAAAACGGTAGATGTGGTACTTAGTGACATGGTTTAGAAGTGGTTTTGTCAGGGTAGGTTAATGGTTGGACTTGATGATCTTAAAGGTGCCTTCCAACCTCAGCGATTCTATGATTCTATAAGATCATCAACCAAGGTTTAGCCCCACGCAGAGATCGGGCTAATCTACTTCTGGTCTCACCAAAAGAAAAAGCAATGAGCTAAAACAAAGCTATGGCTGCAAGTCCCAGCTCCCACAACTTCTCCATGTGAGACCCGGCCCATTCATCTGTCTTCTCCTAGGACCTGCAACATGACCTTGAGGGGCACCAAGTCCCTTGGAAGCTAGCCGGCAGCCAGTTCAACCCAGACGTCCCCATCCCAACCAGAGCACACACTGCCTAGACGAGAAAGAGCGGTAAAACTCAAGTTTTGAGTCACAGGAAAATGATTCCTCCAAGGCAATGACCAGCCAGAAAGGGTTAAATTGTCATTTCAAACACAAAACCTCCCTCAAAATCCTTTGGGCTGTGTAGGCTTAAACCTCGGCCATGCCAACGTGAAAGACAACACTCCCTCCGATTCCAGCATGCCCGGATTTTAACCGAAGATGCTCAGATCTGCAGGGCAGGTTCAAGGACAAGAGGCACCCAAATGCCTTTGGGGATTCTGGTCATCTTGGGCCAGTGGTTGGTGAGGCTGATCTGGAAATCCAATGCCAGTCATACTGTCTCTTAATTATTAGCAGATCAACACTGTCTGGAGAGTTTGTTCTAGTTATTTTGGGTATCTGTCGCAAGCTGGTGGTCATTTGGATGAAGGGCCAAATTATATCCACCCCTAACTGACCTTTTTTGTTGGTTTTGCTGATTCAGATCCAGCTTCAAATGCCAGTAATCCATCTCGGGAAGTCAGCAAAGTAATTTGCAGCTCTCCCCTGGAAAACTCTTGGCCCAGGTGGCCATCGCTAATAGCCACACCACACACTGATGCAGCTATCATCACATATTGAAAGCCGCCGCCCATTGTGCAACTGGGTCTTCCTGACTTCCAAGGAAGGTCATCGAGGGAAGGACAACGTGCAGTTCTCCTCTATGTCACGTCTGAGCTGCTATGTCAGTAGGCTCCAGATTCCCTCACTCCGCTGAGGAGGAGGAGAAGAAGCCCGCACCGGTGTCTGTGTAACTTCTCGGGACGTGCTAAAAGCAGCCTGGAAGGGGATCAATGTTTCCGTTCATTATTTAGTGCTGATCCTCCTGCCACGGAACGGGAGCCGGAAGCCTGACGGGGTTTGGAGGAACCTCAACGGGTCCCTCTGCAGCCCCCTGCCAAACCCCGCTTGCAAACCGCCGTCTCGGGCAGCCCACCGGTGAGCAAAACTCTGCTTTACCCGGTTTTCCTGTGCAAACTGCAGCCTGGAGCACTCGGCACCAAGGAAAAACCATCCATAGAGACAGGCAGGAAAAAAAAAGCCCAGACCTAAATTTGACCTGTTTGGATGAACACTGACATGGTGTTGGTGGTGGCAGGCATTGGTAGGGGACACCTGCCTACATTTCCCATCTAGATATGTTTCTGCCTGTCCATCCCACTCTGGACCTGGGGGTTTCATTTCTTGTGGTTCCCTTTGTTTGCACAGATGCCTGGAGGTCCAAGGACTGGTTGCTGAGGTTGTCCTGGAGTTCAGCCCTTTCCACATCCCCGACCCATCTCACCACAGCCATCCCTGGGGGAATAACCACCCTGGGTCTCCAGCAGCCAGTGGCTGTGCAACCCAGCGTGGGAGAGACGTTGAGATGGGCAAGAAAGAGCTCCCAACCATGGGAGTGGGCTCTCAGGACCTTCGTCCCCTGGGATGAAAGTTGGGTTCACAGTTGGGGCAATGGGTTCCCACTGACAGGAGCAAGCCCACGCTGACATGTCCAGCTTTCTCAAAGCAGGACCAAGTCCTGGAGGGCAACTGGACTGGATCCTTCCTAAAATGTGAGTCTTCATGCCCTGCAAAGAATGAAAGACCCATGGGATAGCAGCAACAGGACGAACTGATGAAAAACATCTCCCACCCAGTCCTCAGCAGCCATCGTGCTGCTTGGTGGGAACCCTATGCCAAGAGCACAGCCTGCTCCAACCCCTAGCAGTGCTCGGGAGAGCCACTGCTGAGCTCAAACACCACAAATCATCTCATTTTCAGTTGCAAACAGGGATCACAGCCACCTTTTTGGAGATGGAGGCACCCTCTCCTGAGGCGAACAGGACTCCCATCAACATGGATCGTTCACACACATGTCCTTAGCATGGCCACTCTCTTAAAAGCCAATTTTTTCCATCCCACAGGAGAAGAAGAGATCTCTTGTACTGCAGGGCAGCTCCAGGATAGTGCAAGAGGGACAAGCGGTTGGGAACGATGTTGTTTGTCCCCCTGCGGAGGAGAGCAAGCTCATCCCAGGGCTGCTGGGTGAGGCTGGTGAGATGCTATGGGGAAAGGAAGCCTGGGACACCATAAGTGGGGCCATCCAGACAAAAAACATGCCCAAACGCAATGTCCCCTCCCAGGCCGGTCATACTGGCTTCCTCCGGTGACCTGCAAGGAGAAATGGTGCTGCAAGGGTAGTGCTCGTGCCACTAGACAGCCACATTTCACAGCAGCCCCTTCCATCATTTTGCCTCTGTCCCCTTTTGAATTCTTATCTACGTTCTTGGCCACCACAAGAAGCCATCATGCCCATTCCAGCCCATGGGCTGAACCTCACCACTCCAGTCCCCCTGGGACCTGCACCTTCCTGGGGCAGAAAAGAGGTTAGTTGTCTTTCTCTGACCACCCACAATCCACCCCTCTGGGCCTCCAGACCAAAAACCTGTCACATCACCACATTTCAGGGCTGTCCAGTCAATCCTGAGGAGATGTACGGGTGTATGATCAGATCTGAGCACAAGTCATGCTGCCGTCTGGTCACATGAGCAACTGTTCCATTGACGAGAAGAGGCTGATGCATCCACCTGGCAAAGCTCCTGGTGCAAGTTGTGGTGGCCACAATAGTGCCTCATGGAGGAAAATAAGTCCCACATCAGTGCTCCTGTGGCTATGTCAGGGTCTAGGAAGCTGGGTGCCCTCTCTGCAGAAGACGTGGTGGTGTCCATGTTTAGGACAGCCACCACCAGGCGTGGCTGGACACCCAGCTCCCATGGGCATGGTAAGCATGGTGCACAGCAGTGATTGCAGGAAAACCAGGGCTATAAATCTGTTTGCTGTTCCTACCCGAGACCCCATCCACACCCAGACATGCCCCCAACCTGGAAGAGATGGGGGACAGTGCATCTCACGTGGCTGATGGTGGTGGTGGTGGG
Source organism: Anarhynchus alexandrinus (assembly GCA_008711295.1). NCBI lineage: Eukaryota > Metazoa > Chordata > Aves > Charadriiformes > Charadriidae > Anarhynchus > Anarhynchus alexandrinus. Next base: position 159,895 of record VUYV01000483.1, on the reverse strand, counting down.
GATGCAGAGGCCCATGGTGCCACCACTGCTCCTCCCACGATGTAGGAAGGGGCCAATGGGCCCCAGGGACCATGCCCAGGCATGAGGATGGGGGAAGGTGTTGGGACCCCAAGGGAAGAGCATTCAGGGACTGCAGAAGACAATGTTGAGGGGATGGACCAACGGTGGGCAAAGGGAGGGATGAAGGGTGTCTGGGAAGGAATAAACATGAAAACAGAGGGATAAGGGGTTAAATGGGCCAGTTCTGCCTAAGCAGGTGGATGGCCACTGCGCTTGTCCCCAGTCGGTGCAGTTTGTCTCATTAATTAGACTCGATCTCCTCATTAAGCTCCATTTATGTTTGCCAGGTTGAGGGGCTCCATCCTGTGTGTCCACGTGTGTTTGGGGATCTGGGTGCCAGCAACACAATCAGACCACAGGTCACAGCCAGGTGTTGGAGAAGCTGTCAATTTGGGGTGGATACTGAAAAGACTGGGGTCTGTGAATTGGAACTGGTGGGACTTGGAAGTCCAAGACAGCTACTGGAGAGACCATGGAACCTGGAGATTGGCTGCTGGGAAGGCCATGCAGGGTGCACATGGGCTACCAGATGCAGCATCTCCTAACTTACACAACTTGGGGAGTCTCATTTCTCAGGTGGCCACCCAGGGATGGACTATACATACACAGAACCACAGAATCACAGAATGGTCAGGGTTGGAAGGGACCTCTGGAGATCATCTAGTCCACCCCCCTGCCGGAGCAGGGGCACCTACAGCAAGTTGCACAGGACAGCATCCAGGCAGGTTTGGAATGACTCCAGGGTGAGAGACTCCCCCACCTCTCTGGGCAGCCTGTGCCAGTGCTCTGCCACCCGCACAGGAAAGAAGTTCCTCCTTACATTAAGACGGAACTTCCTATGGTCAAGTTTGTGCCCGTTCTCTCTTGTCCTGTCACTGGGCACCACTGAAAAAAAGACTGTTCCCATCCCCATGAGTCTGTCCCGAATTTCCAGCAGGCTCCGAGCCCCTGTTGGGGCAGCTTTAGACATGGTGAGCAGCCACTCGCCCTTAAAAATCAACAGCGCTCCTCGTTGTCTTCCAAATCTGGGGGAAGCCCAACTTGGCAAACCCTCAAACCCATCTTCCAGCACACACAAGAAACTGTCCTATCTCCAAAGTGGTCCAAGTCCTTCTGAGCAGCAGCGGAGACCTCTGCAAACCCGAACCTTTCCATGGGGATGCCTCAAGCGTCACCTGCTCAAACTCAAGTTGAGTCCCCATCCCTGGAGGTGTTCAAGGCCAGGCTGGACGTGGCCTTGGGCAACCTGGTCTAGTGGGAGGTGTCCCTGCCTATGGCAGGGGGGTTGGAACTCGATGATCTTCAAGGTCCTTTCCAACCTAAACCATTCTATGATTCTATGATTCTATGATTCAACCCCCAAAGCTTGAAGAGGAGCATGTCCAGGGTAGAACTCTTTCCTATTTGGACACGTGGTCAAGCTCTTCTCCACTGCTCCTTCAGAGGCCACCACCTTCCCATTCAGGGACACCGACCCGCAGCTCAGAGAGGCACAACGAGATACAGGGTGATGTTTGCTCCACAGTCCCTCTCCCTGTGTCTAATGGGTCCATCGGGATTATTTTCATTGTCTGTGCAGCTGGGAGGCAAAAAGGGGTGTCCAGGCCAAGCAATCCTTCTTACTTCATTTTCAACTGTTTTCAAAGCCCCTGATCAGACGACCCAGATGGTGCTAAATGGCCATGAACGACCTTTAAACAGTGGGTTATTGTTGTGCTCATTGAGTTAGATAATTGTGATGGGCCTGAACTAATTAATTTCTACTCAAAAAAAAGCACTGAATCATGGTCTTTTGGCAATGCTGGTGAGAAGGACTCGTAAGCAGTTTCCTTCGGATTTATCCAGCCGGTACAAACAGGGATCTCCACCGGAGGCTGTGTGCTTCCATGGGCAAAAAATAGGAGAGCAAGAAACACCACCCTGGTGCACCGGAGAGGGCAGCCGGAGGCGGCGTGGGCGGCTCTTCTGCGTCCCATGAGGCAGGAGGACCACAAGCACCGCGTGATGCTCCACCGGCTCCTTTGTACCATCAGTCTGTCCCACCTCCCCTTTGGAAACCCCACGTTTGGGGGTGGCCACGTAACAGGTACAGGGTAGAGAGGCCAAGCATCACGCCGGAGGAAAGGGCCCCCGGGGCTGCGGTCATGCCTCATCGGTCACGTTTCCTCCACCTCCCATCCCTCCTTCAGCTCCAGCCTCCGAGGATTTCCCTGTTTTTCTCATCACCCTTCCCTCGGCACCCGTCTTCCAGGCAGCCGGGGGCTTTTTCCAGTGTCCGGATAGTCCTGACTTGCTGGCAAAGCTTTCCTCCGCAGGGATTTTTATTTTTTTGTTTCCCCGTGTTGGGGGTGTCAAGCTTTGACAAAGCTGGAGGCAGGGAAACGCGATCTCCTTTCCCCAGCAGCTCGGACAACCTGCCAGATTAGGTACATCCTGAGCTGCTCTGGCATCCAAAAAGGTGCAGAAACAGGGGAATAGAGTGATTACAGACACATTTCTATGTGAGAAGAGACAGGAAATATTAGGACTGTTTAGTCTGGAGAGGAGACAGGTCCACGGTGGCATGAGAACAGCCTGTGAGCCGTGCAGCACGGACGATCCTCTGCTTTCTCCATTTCTCATCACCGAAAAAGAAAGGGATGTGCAGAGGAGAGTGGACGTGGGGGAAACGCTCGCCCGGCACGGCACGCAGGTCTCTATGGAGAGCTGCAAGCACTGTTTTAAGACAAATCCCGTCCCTTTGGGGAGAAATCCCGTGACTTTGGCTGAGGGAAGGTGGTACGAGAACATACATCCCGATTCATTGGGAGATGCTTCATCTACGAGCCAAAAATTCAAACCTTCTCCAGAGCTGTGGGCTTCATAGAGGATTTTCAGGGCAGCTCCATACCCAACAAAATCTTATTTTACGTGACTTAATTTCTCCACGGCAGAGTCCTAATGATGCTGACACCCCAAATTGAGCGGAGCACGTCACCGGTCCCTGCTCTCCTGTCTTGCCCGGTGGGGAAGGAGGCTCCAGCGAACGTAGCCGAGAGGTACTGGCTTCCCCTTGGCTCCAGAGCTGCCCGCGGGGAAGGGGGGGTTTCATGCAGATTAAGGTGAAAGCAGATATTTTGCATGACTGCAAATCCGATGCAATGGAAAACAGCAGGAGCCAAGGAAGTGAGTGTAGCTGGCAATTATATAGACATATAGTTTAGAGAAGTGTTTTGACTAACCTGATAATAGAGCATGAAATAGCATGGCTCTGACGTAAAAAAACCCTAAGACCCCGGAGGTAGAGCCAAGATTTCTGATGGTGACTTGCCATCCATCCCAGAGCACACAGCCACGGGGTAATTCAGGTTGGACGGGACCCCAGGAGGTCCCTGGTCCAACCTCCGGCTCCAAGCAGGGATAGCTTTGAAGTTACATCAGGTTGCTCAGGGTTGCGTCCAGGCAAGGGCTGAGTTTCTCCGAGGATGGAGATGCTCCCCCCCTTCCCTTGGTCCCTGTTCCAGCATTTGATCAGCCTGAAGGGGAAAACTTTTTGGCGTATCTTCCAGCTGGATTGGGTCCAAGCATGTCACTGCCTGCCTGGTACCAGGGACCCAAACTGGACCCGGTGCCCAAATGCTCTCTGCAGAGACCAAAGTTGTCCCAGCACAGGTTGCACCAGCCATGGTATATCTGATGCACTTATTGCACACAAAACAGACCACAGCAAGAGGAGAGAGGGATTGCAGGAGGACTAGCAGGAGATACAGGTCCCAGAGAGGAAGCAGCAGGAGATATGGATCCTGCAGAAGAAGCGGCAGGAGATATGGGTCCTGCAGAAGAAGTGGCAGCATGCAATTATATCACAACATCATCTCCCTCAGGGTCGAGAAGGGACTGTGGTGAGGGGACAAGTGCCTCAGCCAAGGACGTTGCGTTAAACACCCCTGTGTGTTGCTGTTGCCCCATGGAGCCAAATCCCCTCCAACGGGAGAGGTGCTGCTGTGGTCCAATCACATGGATGCACCTGCAAATACTCCATGGAGCCCACAGCATGTTCAACGGAGCCGTTACCCAGCAGTGGTCAGAATTAGCCCTTTTTAACCCACGTGGGAAATGCTGGCAGAGGCCGGGCAGATGCAGGCAGGGTGGCAAAACCCATCAATGTCACCTCAGCCTTCATGCAAGAGCCCTTCTCCTTGCAGGGCTGGGTCCGCTGATGTCCCACTCTCCTCCTGGCTCAGGCCAGAGCTGGTGCCTGGGTCCATGCCAGGCTCTCTTGGCCAGGACATTTGAAACTCCAAAGCCCTTGGTGTCAGACAAGTTGCATTTGGGTGTTTGCTCTGAGGTTGTCTTTTTTTGCTCTCAAGACATCAGGCAACCTCTATGTGACAGCATCAAGACCCGTGCTGCTCCTCCAGCTTGGTGGTGCCACCAACGAGTGCTGGCTTTCTGCTCACAGGTTTTATCCACATCAGCAAGAGGTCTGAGGTGGCTGAAACAGCTTCTTGTGCTCTGTGGCTAGTTCAAAAGAAACGTGGGGAGGGCAGTCTAGAGCAGGGGGGACATCAGCCAGGTCATGGAAGAAGGTCTCAGAGAGCTCCATCTTTCCCAAATGGTGCCTCATCTCTGCAACCACAAGTTGAGGTTTCTCCTCGCTCATAGATGTGAAAACACAGTCAGGATTGCAAGGTTTTGTCCCTAACCCTTGAACAGCTCAGAAATGACTCACAGTAAGCACAACTGGACAATGAGAGGGCTGCAAACCCTGTTAAGATGCTGTAAGGAAGGTGGCCCAGATGTAAAAAAGACTACAAAGGTGCTGAGCCACCTCGGGGTAAGGGGAGCAGATGCAATAATCAGTGAGGGGGTCACAGGCACTTGGGTCTACACGTGGCAGGGCAGGGTGGCCTCAGCCCTGCACACGCTGGGAAGGACTCTGTCACTGCTGGTCCCCCAGCTGTGGTGGGATGGGCGCCCGCGTGGTCAGGGCTGCAGCAGAGGTGACAGTGAGACATGTGGAGTGTCCCCAGGGAAGGTCCCCTGCAGACCCTGTGAGCAGCGCCCTCAAAGCCTCCACAGAAAGCCCAGCCCTGCCCTGCAAGCTCCGTGTCACAAGAGATGAAAGGTCCCACAGCGCTGGGCCAGCTCTGCCCCCAAATCAACCCCGGCTTCACGGCTCGGGGTGGAAATGGGGTGATTCCTGCGGAGGCAAAGAGGCGCAGGGAGGAGGAGCGGGGCGAGGGAGGCGATGCCACCGACCGCGAAATGTTGGCTTCTGATCTGTGGCTGCCGATCCAATTAAAAGGGTTAATCCCCAGAGGTGCCCCCGTGGGGAAAGCAGCCGCTAAGAGGTCCCCCACAGGGAGGCACGGTCATTAGGGCAGGCTCCTGGCATGGCCAGGTCTGCCGTATCACTGACACGATTGCAGGAGATTGCCCACCGCTCGCAGCCCCATCCAGCCCCACAGCAAGTCCCTCCTCGGCCACACGTCACAAGGCAATGCTACGTGTGGAGGTTGGTCACCAGCCCATGTGGCCCCTGTGCACGTCTCCAGTGCTCCTCTGGGGTGTTTGTTTACAGTCCTGGGGGAAACGAAGGTCTCTGACACTGGCCAGCGTTCAGGGCAAACCACGGTGAAGCTGTCTTCCTCCCATGCCACTGCAGGGAAGGAAAAGCCAGAGAGCCCAAAAGGTTGTGGCTGGGGAAGGATGGGGAAGAATGGATGGATGGATGGAGAAGGATGGATGGAGAAGAATGGATGGGGAAGGATGGATGAGGAAAGATGGATGCGAAAGAATGGATGGGTAGATGGAGGGGGAAGAATGGATAGATTGATGGATAAATGGATGGACAGATAAATGGATGGATGGGGAAGGATGGATTGGCAAGGGTGAGGAACCCACCTAAGAAACCCATGGTTGCAGGTCTGCCATCTGAAGGAAGAGCTGAGCTCACACCTCACATCCCTGTTGGCTCAGGGATCATTTCAGATGGGTAAGAGCCCTTCCTGCCTCACCTCAGAGAGCAGAGAGGAGGCTTTTGGGTCTCCTCAGGTGGAGACAAGCTGTCCTGTGCCACCTGTGGCTGTGTCCCTCTGACAGCAGACACCAGTGCTGCTCCAGGACCAGTGCAAGGCAAGATTCCTCCAACCAAATCAGCAAAAAGCAATGTTGTCCCTTTTTTCTCTGCCAGGAGCCGGCAGCCGAGCTATGGCGCTTGGGTCCCGCCTAACTGGAGCTCGCCCCTTTGGTCTGTGCTGCTGCAGCGAGTGAGGGGGAACAGCAGCCAAGGCGAAAATGTTTTACTGTTCAATATAAAATTTATGGGGTGCCTTTTATGACAGCGTCCCAAAGCAGGGCTGCAGTAAAGGGGTAAGTAAAAGGCAGCAGAAAGCCCGACATGCAACAACAGAGCACTGGCAGTGGCGTGACACCTGATGGGGGGGAGAAGCTGATGCCGGAGAAGATGAGATGTTGCTCGACGGCAGCCAGGGCCAGGGGGTGCAATGGGTCTGGGAGATAAAGAAAGTTATGGGAGGATGGGACAGTCACATTATGCAAATGGCGTGTTTGGAGCCTTCTACATCTTCCTGGAGATCTTCCTTCCCTGGAGGGGAGGGATGCCATCCAAAGAGACCTGGACAGGCTGAAGAGGTGGGCCCATGCCAACCTCATGAAGTTCAATAAGGCCAAGTGCAAGGTCCTACTTCTGAGTCAGGGCAATCCCAAGCACAAACACAGGCTCAGTGGAGAATGGATCGAGAGCGGCCCTGAGGAGAAGGACCTGGGGGTGCTGATCGACGAGAAGCTCAACATGAGCCAGCAATGTGCCAT
>VUYV01000483.1:121815-152863 GCA_008711295.1 Anarhynchus alexandrinus | reverse complement strand
AGGGGGAATGGCTTCAAACTGGAAGAGGGCAGGTTTAGATTGAACATTAGGAAGAAGTTTTTCACTGTGAGGGTGGTGAGGCACTGTCACAGGTTGCCCAGAGAGGTTGTTGAGGCCCCATCCCTGGAGGTGTTCAAGGCCAGGCTGGACGTGGCCTTGGGCAACCTGGTGTGGTGGGAGGTGTCCCTGCCTATGGCAGGGGGGTTGGAACTCGATGGTCTTCAGGGTCCCTTCCAACCCAAACCATTCTGTGATTTTATGATTCCTTTTGTGGTGGATACACCCAGCACCAAACCGTCTTTGGTAGGACCAACTTCAGTGCAAGGACAACGGCGGCAGCAAGAGCAGAGCATACCCAGTCCACCTCAGAGCATCTGCACCAGGGCAACACCATCCGTGTTTCCCGGGAAGGGACCAGCATCATCTCTTGGTGGGAAGCTCCTTGGGATGATACTGCTTCTCCATCTCCACCTTGTGTCTCCATGAAACCTCTCTCCAAAGAAACTCTCTCTTGTTGATCTCCAAACCTCCCTGCCCAAGGCAAAGCTCAGCCAGGTGTCCAGGGCGATACAGCACAGCAGCTCCGTGGTTACTTCAAACACGCTGTGCTTTTTAGAAGAAATATAATGCACCACTCTCTGGGTAGAGATTACTCGGTGAGGGACAGCAGGGACCTCACTCAGGCAGGTTCCTCTGACTCTGCTCACCAAAGGCTTTCTCCCAGCCGTGGAGCAGCCAGCAGCATCCACCACCCTCCTGGAGATGGTTGAGGAGCTCTGTATGCATGGCACTCAGCTGATTTGCACCCAAGAGGTCTCCTGCCCATGTTTGGGCTCAGTATAACCTATACTGGGTTCAGTATAACCTGTATGGGCTCAGTACAACCTGTATGGGCTCAGTACAACCTATATGGGCTCAGTACAACCTATACTGGGTTCAGTACAACCTATATGGGCTCAGTACAACCTATGCTGGGCTCAGTACAACCTATACTGGGCTCAGTACAACCTATACTGGGTTCAGTACAACCTATACTGGGCTCAGTATAACCTATGCTGGGCTCAGTATAACCTATATGAGCTCAGTATAACCTATACTGGGTTCAGTACAACCTATACTGGGCTCAGTATAACCTATATGGGCTCAGTATAACCTATGCTGGGCTCAGTATAACCTGTATGGGCTCAGTATAACCTGTATGGGCTCAGTATAACCTATACTGGGCTCAGTAATCTATAGTGGGGTCAGTAACCTGTAGATACCTGCAGGAAACCTCGTCTGGGCTGGGTGTGTGCTGGTTTTCTCCAGGCCATCCCCAGGAACCCAACTGGGCAGCTTCATTTCAAACGCCTGCCGCTTCTGGGAAATGAGCGTAAATTGGGCCTCAGCTCTGCTTCAATTAGAGCACGCAAGAGTGCGTTAATTAGGCTGACGAGTGAGGGATCAGGTTCTGCCTGGGGACTGGCAGCATCCTCCCCGCTGGGGCACGGCTGCGGTCATGCCCACAGCCGTGGGGCAAAAGGGTGGCTTCACCCCTCTCCCTTTGCCCCACGCCAAGGGGGGGACACCCCCAACGCTCAAAGCATCACTGGGCTTTTTCCCTGAATAAATTTAACCGTGTCGGCCCCATCGCCTGGATCATGGCACGGTTCCAGTGAGCGGTGCCGGGTCGGTGTCCAGTGGCTGCTCTGGTTATCCCCAGTTGCTCCTTGCTGAGGGTCCGCTGGAGCTGAGGACACTTTGCTCTCTGGCTTCTCTGTCCCCTGGCCACGCACAGACCTGGTTTCCATCCACATCCCGAGCGCATGGCGGCAACCGCTGGTTTTTTGGGAGCATAACAAAGAGAGAAAGGGGAAGGCACGGCCATCCCCAGGGTGGGAGCTGCTCACACTGATCCTTTTATAGCCCCCCGTGAGCGGTTGCCTGTCCAAGAGAGAGCACCTGCGCTCACTTAGCAGCTTTCTTGGGCACCCATCCAGTGCGCCAGGACCTCCCTTTTCCTGGCCCGGGTCTGGGGGGATCGACCTTCGCCTGACCCTCGTGCCCACCGCCAGCCCCGAGCTCCGTTTTTAGCCCCAAACCAGCTGCAGACCATTAAGCAATTTGGGGCGGGATGATCCTCTGATGATGAGCATCCGTGGGATGCTCTCTGCATGCCTCCATCCCACCTCCCAACCCTGAGGATGCTGCCTGAGTGAGTGCAAGGGAATCAGACCTCACCGGGGTGGGGGTCCCACCCCCACCAGGATGGGNCGGGCCCCCCCCCCCCCGAGTTGTAACACAGACCCTACGGGGAAGGAGAGCCGGCACAGGAGGCTGAATCAAGAAGACGCTTTAATCAGATTTATCAGACAGATCTGGATCTCCAAATAAATAGATTTATCAAAACAGAATAAAACAAGAAACCAGGGATAAATACATGTACCAAAACAACCTGAAAATCCCCCAAAGCTATTTCCAGACAGGGGGAGGGCGACGCTGCTGCACACCCTCCTCCCCACGCTGCAGAAATGGTCCTGTTTGCCCTTTGGGAGATGCCCCTCCTGTGAATACAGCCCAGTAGATATTATGTAGGATATATATAAATATATAGCATAATAACATGCTTAGTAGCGACCTTAGTGCAGTGTTCGGGGTCTCAGACCCTGTCAGCAGGTGGGTCCTCCCAAAAACTACAACTTCAAGTGACCTGCAAAGAAGGGAAAAGAATCCTCCCAGCTGAAACAGAGGAGAAGAGACCCAAGACTTTTCAAGAAATGCCCTTTGGAGGATATTCAGCCAAAGAAACCCTTTGCAGATCACAGGGGCTCCAAGAAAAGAAATAAGGATGATTTTTCTCTCCTTGCAGGTCATCTTTATGTCAGCGGTTGGTAAAAAGCATGGTCATGTTCTGCTTTACTGCTAGCTCCTGATGCTCTTCAGAAATGCCGGGGTGTCAGGAACGTATCCCCAATCTTCACGTCGCACCAGGTCTCACATCTCTGCCATCTCTCCTTCCTCCCGCTGCGCACTCGACATCTTCGGTCGCAGGAGACGACGGCCGGCCTCTTCCGCTCTCCCGCTGGAGAGAGGCACCTCCACGGCTGTTGGCTTCAATGCGGTTGGATTTGATTCGTTTGCTGGAGTTTCTGTAATTTACACTGGTGTATCCTTTATTGCTGTGCCAGTCTACTTAATAATGCAACTTTTTTTTTTTCATATATATGTGTATGTGTGTATGTGTGTGTGTGTGTGTAGATAAATCAACAGATAGGTTAAAGTGTTTTTCTTTACAAGTTCTTTGTTTCTTTCTCTGGGCTCTCTGTCATCCTCAACTCTGACGTCCGGGCTCGGAAGATGTTCCAGTGACCTGGATGAGCAGAGACGGACACTCATTAGCGACAACACGTGGAGCAGGAAAACACAATTTACCCCACACATAGCACCCTCCAGACTGGAGAGGACCCAGGAGGACCATGCTGGGAGGGAGACAGGGAGAAAGGTCTACCCACAACGCTGGCCATGGCCAGAGCAGCTCATCAACGGCCCCAGAGTCTGGTCCTAGACTTTGCCATCTTGCAATTAAAATGGTATTTGAGGTCAAGAAGGGCCCTATAGACCTCCTGCAGAACAATCAACAGCATAGAATCATAGACTCTATTTGGTTGGAAGGGACCTTTAAGACCATCAAGTCCAACATTCCCAATGCTTTCCCTGGAAACCACTCGCACGCTCTTAAAAGAAAAGGAACTCAGTCTGAAACAGGGATAAATCCCTCTCTTGGTCCTCCCTAAGGGTTGCTTTAACACGAGCAGTTAGGGCCATGTCCTCCCCGGCGTGTCTGCGGTTCAGGCGGACTCCCTGCCTTTTAGGGGGAAGAAGCATTTTGCTTGTCCCCTGACTCATCATCAGAAAGCCGAAATTCACCTTTCGTGGGCCGTGGGCAGGTAGGTATGCTTCTCTCCTCCCTTCTCTCAGCCCGTATCATTGAGGCAGGTTGCTCAAAACCCCCACATTTATACTAATTTATTTTTTCTGCTGCTGCCCCAGCCTTGGCTCTTTGTGCAGGGCTTTGCAACCGCCTACAGCAGGGGAAGATCCTGCCGCAGAAGGAGAAGAAACCCCCCCTAGATCCCCTCACCCAGCCTCAACAGTGACCTGCAGACTCCCTGCAAAGCAAATGCATCGGTGGGAGCTGGGAAACACCCCGAAAACAAGCACAAAGTGTCCCAATCCCTCTCCTTGCTCCCCGAAAATACCGGCATCCCCATGCGGGCAGGAGGTGGCTGGAGGTGCTTTCCCTCTAGGTGGTTGCTTCCCCTGTAATCCCAGCAAGGATTATGCAGCCCTAATGTCGTCATCCCCAGGGGGGGCATATTTTCTAGCTGAATTAATCTCCTGTTGTGAAGAAATCACCGGCCAATGCTTTCCTAGAACTTGCGGCAACGGCAGAGGGATGGTTTCACAACAGGGTTATTTGTCGGGGGAAACTGAGGCAAGAAGCAGTGGGCACGTGCCAGAGAGCCCATCAGGTCGCAAAGCCCAGCGTGGGAGCAGGGACTTGAAAATCCCCCAGGGTTTGGTCAAGAGATGTTGTCTCGAACGGATCGGAGGTGAAAACAAATCTCCACCCTCCCCGGGGCACTGGGTGTGCTGGTATGCACTGGGCAGCAGCGCCGTTCCCAGCTGACCCGATGACCCGCGGGTGCTGGACAATACGGGAATGGCTCCGATCTGAACCAAACCCATTAAACTCTAACCCAGCCCCAGTGAAGAGGCAGCCAGCGGGAAATAACACGGCAGTTTCGCTCTGCACAGGCACTCTCGGCATGTGCACTGGCATTCCTGCTTTTTGTAACATTTACACACATCCAAGAACATTAAGAATGATTTTTTAAAAATATTTCAGGAGTTTATTTTTTTCAAATCCCTTGCATCATTTTTTTTTTTTCCTCCCCCCACCCCGTAACTCCAGATGGATTAGATATAAAAATCAAACAGTTTTACAGGCTTTGGAGAGACAAAGCCTTTGGATTTCACAAGCGCGCATCCACTTTTAGAAAGCTGGCTGCCCTTTCCGATACCATAAAGCGAAAATGTGACTGCTAACCAGGAGCGTTGCGTACGCGTGTGAAGACAGGTCAGCCCCGACCCGGCTGTGTTTGCACAACCCTTCTCCCTACGGTTCGGCTCCCCACGCCGTGCCGGGATTTACGCAGCCTTTGCGGGATGGCCAGAGCACGGCAACAAAACACGGGGGTTTTTTGGGGCAGGGTCTTCCGGAGGAGTGGGGAAATGGGGGTTTTTCCCTCCCTACCTTCGTTCGTCCTGGTGATCAGCCTGAAGTTCTGTGCTTCTTGCTTGAATTCTTGTTTGCTGATCTTCTTGGTCTGTATCAGATGAAATATGCCTGCGGAGGGAAACACAGGGCATCAGACTCTGCGACGCTCAATTTCAGGCTCAGAGGGGTTTGGATGCATACTGCTCTGTCCCCTCCTGAGATGCAAAAGGGACACGGGCTGCACTGGATGCATTGGGGTCCTGGTTTGGTGTGGGATCTGCTGCCAAAGCCTGGTGGGAGTTTGGAATCGGATCCAGGACTGGCCAAGGACCAGGAGAAATCTCATTTGAAAACAGTAACTGGTTGTTAAATCAGAACCCGTCAGGGACAACACCACAAAGCAGGTGAAAGAATAAGATTCTACTACTCTGAAAAGCATCTCACAAAGGAGGAGATCTCACCTCCCCCAAAACCATAAGAGAAATTAAGGTGAGACCAATGGGAACCTTCTCTCTCTCTCTTGCTCTTGACCACCTATCTTCCCTGACTGCAGAGGCCCCTCCATCCTCGGATGCTTTCCTTTCCTGGAAGCAGCCAGGGACCAAAGTTTTCCATCTCTCTGACCCCAGTCCTGAAACCCCCCCAGGACAGGAAAAAAAAAAAAAAAAAGAAACCCCAAAAAAACCACGAATGACCTCAGCAGAGATTGATATTTCTGTCCGTGCCAGCACCGTCCCGTTAGCGGAGGTGCCTGACTCAGACATTTGACCCAAGAAAACCAGAACCTGCATTTAGCAACGGAAGCGACCTTTCTGCAGGATTAGGGGTTACGATAGTCATATTTGCCTGCGAAGCGTGACAAACCAGGCAGGTATGCCTGGCATATCCCTCCCCACCTCTCACCCCGGCTCCCCGTGCGTCCGGCCTCTGGCTAGCGGCAGATGTGAGACCCAACGTGGTCCCCCTTATTTGGTTAAGAGACTTTCCCTGATTCCCAGCAGCAATTACACATAAAAAGAGTATGTAACAAATGAGAACCGGCTAGCAAATCCATATAAACGAGATGTTATGGACTGTGGAAAATGAATACAGGAAGTCAAAGACATCCGGAGAAATATGTGGCTATTTGGACTATTAATAAAGTCCTTTAAGTGGGTCAGGAAAAGAAGTCCTACCAGTAACAAAAGAAGATACGGGACGGAGATAATAAAACTGTTAATGACGCAAGAAAAGCACAAGTGTTCAATAAATCCTCCTGGTCTATACTTAGAAAGGGGCAGAAGGGTGTGCTTATAGTCCCCGTGGCTGATGAAGCACTTTCCAGTACATTAGTAACCAAGAGGATATTTTAAACAAGAGCTACAAGAGATAAACATCTTTTAATCAACCGACCTAGATAATGTTCACCCAAGAGCCCTCGGAGAGCTGGCTGAGACCTTTGGCCCCCCGGACGGTCGTTTCTGACAGATGCCAGGAGCTGGGGAGCAGCGGAGGAATGCAGACGGATGCTCCAGCACGCACAAGGAGAGCACGAGGCGGCGCAGATAAGAATAGCCCACTGCGCCGGCCATCCGCCGAAGAGGCAATACGGGATGGAGCTGGTAAAAAGGTGACGCCGTTTCCCGGCGAGCAGATCCTGTCCACCAGACAGGATCGTTCTTTGCTAAGTTTAGGAGGAGATGGAGGGAGGTGGTGGGGCTGTCGGGCACTTACCACCTTTCTCGGTGCTTTAAAGGGGGCCTACAGGAAAGATGGGGACAGACTTTTTTGCAGGGCCTGTAGCGATAGGACAAAGGGTAATGGCTTTAAACTAAAAGAGGGGAGATTTAGACTGGATCTAAGGAAGAAATGTTTTACGCTGAGGGTGGTGAGACCCTGGCCCAGGTTGCCCAGAGAGGTGGGAGATGCCCCATCCCTGGAAACATTCCAGGTCAGGTTGGACGGGGCTCTGAGCAACCTGATCTAGTTGAAGATGTCCCTGCTCATGGCAGGAGGTTGGACTAGATGGCCTTTAAAGGTCCCTTCCAACCCAAACCATTCTGTAATTCTATGCTTTAGGCTCTGCCTCAGGACCAAAAACCAAGCAGAGTCCAGTAGAGCACAAGGAACGAGTTGAGGACCAGCCCTATCTTCAAGGGAGCAATTCATCCTTCCTCATTTTGGAGAGATAAGCTCTTCCACAGAGCCATTCTGCCCATCCTGAAATGGATGGGTGGGACATACCTTCACTCTCTGCTGACCCCATGGGGAACCAACATGACTCTTTAAATACGGTACTTAACTCTGGGCTGAGGAGTGAAGTGGGTCTCATTCAAGAAACTGGTCTCAGTACTTGTTGAATCATCTGCAAAACAAAGCTTCAGCAGGTGGACAGAGACAGGACCATGGGTGCACGTGGGTGTATGAGACCCATCCCAGCAGGACACAACCTTTGACCAGAGCCCTGCACCCTGTTTTGGGCTCTGAACTTCAAGAAAGACACAGAAGGAGTCCAGAGCAGAGCTATGGGGAGGACCAAAGGACCTGAAATTTCTAATATCAAGGAAAGACTGAAAAAACTCAACTGCTTAAACCATGTAAGAGAGGACAGAGGCAGGACCTGATGGCATCTTCAGAGGAAAGGAGACTGCTCTTCACACCTGCAGTGGAGAAGGTGAGAAAGCATGAGCTTGAGCTGCAGAGAGGCTGCACATCGGGAATGGTCTTCCCTTAGGAAAGGGTTTGTGGCCCTGAAAGAGATTACATGGGCTGTTGAGTCTCCATAGCAGGAGATCTTCAAGTACATGCCAGAAGAGTGTGAGGACAACTGGTCCAGACCCTGCAAGCCCCCTCCAGCCCAAATGTGAGGGTACAGCAGCGTGATGAAACACTGGGTATCGCTGAAGGTCCCAGAGCTGCAGGTTTTCAGGATAGCAAGGAATTTTTTGGCCAATGTCTAATCAACAGCCTGGCAGGGTAAATGTGGGAAAGAGGTCCATGGCAGGGACCGCATCTCCAAGTACAGCCCAGGCAGGGTGAAAGGCAGGAGTCAACGACAGAGTCTCCAAACCATGCTGGTCCCTCTCTGATCCTGCCTGTTCCTTTGTTGTCCTCACTCCCCATGATAATTCCTGCTCTAAAAGATCAGCAAGTCTCATTTCAAAATTTCTGAGGTGTTCGGACCCCTAAAAACGTGGGGAAGCCCCCACTGCAACTCATCTCACAGCTGGTGGTGCACCACCAGCAAGCTGGTTAAAGCTTTCAGCCGGGTGTTGGCACTGGTTTCTCCTCCCAACTCCTGCCTTGTGGAGGAAACCATCCCGGCACAGAAATAGATGAGGCCACGTAGGTATCGTAAGCCCATACAAAGGCAGATGGATGGGTTCCAGGCGCAACTTGCAGTCTCTTTTCTCCACACATGCTGCTCTGTTGGTAGAGTGATGGACCATGGAGAGGTGGAATCCATATGTGACTGAGCTCATGCTCTTTCCCAATAGTAACACTTTGCTCTGCCAAGCAAAAGAGCTGTGTTGGCCTCGGGGACAAGGGCCTCCCCTGTCCTTGGCTGGCAGGGCTCGGGAGCTCCGTGCAGACGTGAAGCTTTTGGCCTCAGAAGGTGGCGAGAAGGTTTGGGTGGCGACCTCTGCCAAGGAGCGAGGAGAGGAAACGGTGGGGCCCAGACAGTGCAGGCTCAGAGCTGTCCTCCAGCTACAAGGTGCCATTGTGAAGGAGGCTTTGCCGAGGCAGGGGGGAGGACGGGGAGAGGGGCACAGTGGAGGATGGAGGATAGCAGGGGCAAGATGGAAACATGGTGGCAGCCACAGCTTCATCTCTGAAGTTAATTTCTCCAGCTACTATCCGCATGTGCCCGCCCTTGGCACCTGGGAAGAACCAGCCCCAGGAGGGCTGAGGAGTCCTTAGAGAGAAAGGTGAGACATGAACATACCCAAGAGACCAGAATATCTGCCTATACATGTCCAGAAAACGCCCAGCTACACGGGATGTCACTATCTATAGGCAGGGTGCAACCAACATCAACTGCTCAAGGCACAAGTTTTTGCAAGGGGTAGAGTATGTCCAGTGGAGACTCGGGGTTGGGGCACTGGATGCTTTCCCAGGCCCAAGAGAAAGACAACACAAATATCTACAGGACCAAGTGTCTCTAGTAGAGATAGGCTTCTCTGGTGTGGCAAAGCTAAAGCTATGGGGACAGAGTAAGAGACTGGTGTCACTTGATGGTGCATTTGCTGTGCTTTGACCCCTGGAGGACACACCAACAGAACCATCCAAATCCACCCATCCAAAAAGTGCACTGGGGGCAATTCATCCCACCCCCATGCCCCTTCGCAGCAGCTCTGCAAGCGTTGCACCCAGTGATGGGTGGACTGGGGCGGGGGGGAAAGAGCAAAAGCAAAAATATGGAATGACCAGAACAATGTTTTGTTTTCCATGTGCATTTGGCATGAAAGCGGGCAGGTTTGGAGGAGCAGCCCCATGGCCCTTGCCTTGTTTGCCCACGTGCTGTGCCTCCGGATGGTGATGCAGCTCGTGGCGGGGTACACTGGGGCCAAAAAGTGGTTTCCAGCCCCTGCTCTGTCTGAAACTGCAGCGAAAGAGTGCAAAAGAGGGAGTTAGAAAAGCCAGCCTGCTGTCAGCAGGTTTCGACTCGCTACACAAGGTCTGGAGCACCACTAGAAAAGCCTGAAAAATTGAACAAAGCTTGGAAAGCACCAGGTTTCCACACACACCTCCTCTGTTGCTGGCTGGTTTCCTTACAGGACTCACCTTTAATCAGCTTCCAGTTGTAGATTTCCACCTCTTCTGCAGGCTCCTTCTCAATCGCAATCGTCCTGAGGATCTCCTTGGAGGTCTCCGAGCTCGGCGGCACAAACATGTACACCAGGACGCGGTTGGGGTTCTTGCCACACCGGGTGGTGACTATTTCATCAGTGGGTTTGACTCTGGTTTCTGGGCAAAAACAAGGACAGAATTCATTAAATAGGGGCAGGAAGGAGCTTAGAGGAGGTCATCTCAGCACTCAAGTTGAGGGAAAGGCATCTCCTTGGGTTTGATGCCATGCGGCACAGCCGTGTCCAGGCTCTGATCCCCAGTGATGAGTGGCAGCAAACGGAGATGTTCATAAAGGATCTGTGGACCTGCTCGTCCCCATATTTTCCATTCCCCTTGATTTTGGCAGCCTCTGTGCCAGCGGGGACGGGGAAGGGGGATTTTCTCCACCTGGATCCCCCATACCCGCTGCGGGCACCTCGGTGCCATCCTCACCGCAAAACCCAGGCTGGATTCCCCACTTCCCATGTCGCTCCCACTGCTGTCCCAGAGGAGCAACGTCAGTGAAGTGAAGGGATGAGCCCGCAGCACGGGAGCCAGCGCCGTGGCTGGGCTGCCTGGGCAGCGCGCCCAGCTCAGCCCCACGGGTGGGCTCAGCCCCAGCCCCAGCCCCCTCCCCACATGGGGTGCCACGGCGGGGACACCCCCACCAGGAGCATCGGTGGGACCCTGCGTGACTTTTTCAACATCCCTGGCGAAGGACAGCTGCTAATTTTTTAATTTTTTTAATGTATCTGGAGTAATTAAGAATCCCCCACGGTTTTGGAAGGAGATTTATTGCCTTTGGTTGTGGTCCTTGGAACACAGAGGAGCCCAGCTCTGCTGAATTTAGCCTTGTTCTCCCCGTCATTTTGGATGCTGAAGCTTTTTACACTACTCGAAAGAAAGTTTGGCTATAAATAGACGCGTGGGGTTTATTTTAGTAGGACAGTTATTTTAGGCCAGATTCTGCTCTCCCCCGTGCTTTCTGGGGCGGTCCTGAGCTACTCTTCTCAGAGAGGGGATGGAAATCCCAATTTAAAGGGATGCAAAGCCGGGCTTTTTCAGCAATGGGAAGACAAGCATTCAGCTCCGCAGGCTCAGCATGATGGAAAGGGGGACGATCACAGCCCACCACCCTCTCCCCTGCCACCGCGAGGTCCGGGTGCAGGAAAACCTCCATCCTGGACCATTAAACTTCACTCCTGGGCTGCTCTTTGCATCAATCGAGGCAGCCCCACCTTCACAACAGGGAAGGAACCACATGTCCTCGCAGGTACAACAGGTATTTAACAACCTTGGAGCCTCACACTGGAGCCACTCGATGGCCAACAGTGTTGGGGAGGAGGAACAGGGACCCAGGGGTCCCAGCCACTAGCTCGGTCCCCAGCAGCTGTGATGGTTTCCCCATCCAACCAATGCATCGCAGCAATTCCCCTTCGATCAGCGTCCCTTTTGCAAATAGAAATCGCTCGGCGTTTCTCTCCAAGCTACTGGAGGAGGAAGAGGAGGACAGTCATGGAAACTGCCTGGAAAAAGAAGATGGGCGAAACCTCCGTGCAGTGAAACAGAGGACAAGCATGTAACTTGGCTGAGTGATGTCTATGGGTGTGAGATTGCTATCTATGAGTACTGGAAAGCAAGAAGAAAATCATTTTGGCTAGGTCAGAGTGTTTAACTGGAAATAAATGAAGGCTGAACAGCAGACAAGAGATCCCAGCAGAGAAAGTTTTAGACTTTAAACCAGAAAGACCCACTATAATGAGAATGCAAGACTGGAAGGGCTCTGCTCAGTCATCACATCCCATTCCCACCAGGCACCATGTCATAAATCCTGCTCATAAACATATCAGAAACCTTATTAAAACAAGCTGAGCTTCTGCCCTTCGCTCCCCCGGGGAGGCCATCCCAGAACCTCTCTGCTCAGAGGCTGGAAAAGCTTGAAAATCCCAGCTGAAATGATTTTGCAGCCTGTTTGCCCCTATTCTTTAATGTGGCAGTGCCCCTTGATTGTTCTCCCTGGTGACACCCCTCCACAAAACCACCTTCAGGATGCACATCAGAGGAGATCTGCAGTCAGGCTGAAAGAGACTCGGGTGTCTTTAGCCTCTCTAGGCAAGCAGTGGGTGGTCCATCATCTAAACATCTACTGCTGAATGACAGTACAGAGAGGTATAACCTAGAAAACATTCTGCAGTGGGAACAGGAGAAGATCTCATGCTTTGCCACATCTTTGCCACGTCTGTGGTTTAAGACAAACAGTTTTCCAAAGACCAAGAAGCAGCTGAGAGATCCAAAACCCATTGAACATAGAAAAATAAAGAGGTCCTGTCCACCATGTCCCAGCACCAGCACCAGCCCAGTTCTACCTGGCCCACCCCAATAACTGTGTGCCTAACCCTCCCCTTCCAGGGACAGGGACCTCAACTCAAATTCAAACCAAACCATGAGTGCCACAGATAACCCTGCACTTGGAAAGTGTCCTTCTAATCTCAAACCTACATTTAAGCTGCCACAATTTAACCCTATGACTTCTTGTTCCAGCTGGAGGTCTGGAAAACAGACCGTGCCCTCTCCCCAGAAGGCATCTTCCATCTGTCTGAGACTCTTAGCATCTTTGGGCATCTTTCTCCACACTACAGCCACCCAACAGATGCAACCTTTTGGCATCAGTGCAGCTTCCTCACCTTGGCCTGCTGCCTTCCAAGACAGGGCATCCCTTACAACAGTGCTTGCCCTCCTGAACTCACCTGGTGTGAATTCAAGTCACCAGTGATGTGAACACCCACACATCTGCTCTGGGCTTTAAACCAAGGCTAAAGGAAGGAACTAGAAGGCAGACGCAGCAGCGGGTGGGATCTCACCTACCTGGACATATTTTACAGCATTTTCCATCTACTTTCTCTGGATAGTCACACGGATACTCCTTGGGGCATGTGATCTTCTGGCAGTCCTGGACACCATCCCTGCAAGTGCAGAGGATGCAGGGCAGGAGGCCGTAGAGCCGGAAGACGGGGTGCCACACTTCCCCGTGGGAGTAGGTCTTCCCATTGTAAACACAAGCTGGTGGAGAGAGAGAAAAGAGTTGCTGATGGAAATAAATCCTCCTCTCTTTGTACACCCAAGGCTTGGTGGAGCTCAACACATTTCACCACCTCAGAAACGGGTGGCCCTGCTGTCTTGAGGAGCATGGTCCTCTGGCAGCACATCTGGCAGCAACAAACACTGAGATATTGCAGCCACCCCACCCAGAAGGTGCCATGAGGCAGGGGGACCAGGATGCAGGAGGTGGAGGCTGCTGGGGTCAACCACCCTGGTGGGGGCGAGTGTTAAGTGTGGGCAGGACCTCACCTGCCTTCAAGCCTCTGCAAGCCCAGGGTCTCTCCGAGGCTGTCATAGGCGTGAAGCACAGTGAAGAGTGCCACCTGCTGACTCCTCCATGAAAATTTTTGGAGGTCCCAAAATTTCCTCCAGGACGTCATCTCCAAGGACTGGAAAGAGCCCTTCTGGAGACACAGTGGTGGGAGAGCCCCCAAGAGAAGAAGGGACCTGTCTTTTCCCCTTTGGATCCATGGGGTTGCCTCCTCATCTCACTTTCCTACTCTCTCCTCCAGGAGAAAGACCACAGCACTGGTTCAGACCCAGCAAGTGGTGGATAGGTGCAAGGAGGAACATCTTATCCCTCTGCGGCACTGTCCTGGAAGGACCACGTGGAGTCTTCCAGCTGAGCATCTGCCTTCCCAGGTTCCAGATCTCCAACACACCCCAAGGACAAATCTTCTTCCAACCCATTTTGGAAACTGGTAGATTCATTCAGTCAAGAGGCTGTGGGCCACCAGGGCTGAGATAGCTAGGTGAGGAGTGGGAGGTGGGACTTGGTGGTGGAACACTGCTGCTGAAACACATTCCCCGGACAATTCAAAGTCCTGGAAAAGTCACCTTAGACCATGTACAGACTGCCTGGCCCTTCCATCCCTTACCTTTCTTGTGCTTCTCTTTCAAGACGATCTTCACGGTGGTGCCACCACCTCCCTTGGGTTTGAAGCTCCTGGGAATGAACTCCAGGGAAGAACTGAGAACAGTGGACATGGTGGATCCGGGTGGCTTCCTGGCAATCGCTTCCCCCAAACACTGGTCTTGCGAGTGCCTCTGTGAGCAGTCAGAGAAAAGAAGGGGACTCAGACCCAGGCAGTTGGGTTGTTCTCACTCCAAAGCATGCTGGAAAAAGCCATGCACACCTTCCATGAGGAGTGGAAGGTCCAGGGACCACAGGGATGAGCAATGACCCAGGAGCCATCTCGGTGCCTGCAACCACCCAAGGGTTGCTGAGCAGCTTGTGTCAATGCCCCACACTGGTGTCCTCCCTGTGCTGCATGTGGGTCACCTTCATGGGGCAGCACACTTCTCATTCCATGCTCAACCCAATGCCCTCAGGTGAGGTCCTACCTCACTAACACAGGCAGGGAAATGGGCTAGTCTTTTCTAGATGTCTGCTGGGAAACTGAGGACCGCCATCCATGCAACCCAACCAGCATCAGAGTGGTAAGGAAGGCCCATATCCTGCCCTCTCACCTGGCTGGCACCAGGAGGGTTCATGTGGGGCTGCCAGCCAGCGGGACTAAAATCCCGGGAACATCCCGGTCTTCCAAGAGCAAACTGTTGGGACAAGACATGCAGTACAAAGGGTCCCCTTGTGTCTATTTTGGAGGTTTTTATAGGTGGTAGAGGTGTGACGCTGGCGTTTCACCCAGCAGTATGGAAAAGGGCAGGGCCAGGAGCTGTAAGTGACCTAATCCCACAGACCTGGCATGGGCTGCCCAGCTCTGAAATGTCACCGTGAATCCACCCTCGGCAGCCAAGGAGTCACTTTTTCCTTGCTGGGGCTGCCGATACAAACAGCCTGGGGAAAGCATGCTGGTGGCCAACTCCAGCACTGGCTGCTCTATGGGAGCTACGACTGGAAGGCAGGACACCTTTGAGCCCAGGGTGGAAAGGAGA
Source organism: Anarhynchus alexandrinus (assembly GCA_008711295.1). NCBI lineage: Eukaryota > Metazoa > Chordata > Aves > Charadriiformes > Charadriidae > Anarhynchus > Anarhynchus alexandrinus. Next base: position 137,799 of record VUYV01000483.1, on the reverse strand, counting down.
CACCGTCTCCTGAAGCAAAAGCCCCCAAAGAGAGATTTGGGCCATCTGACTCTATGGGTAAGGGTCACGTCTGGTTGCTGGTCACCTCTGAGTCTGCTCTGTCCATGTTCCTCAGCTGCTTTAACCCACTGGCCAACCTCAGCCAGGTTGACCAACAAGGAGGAAAATTGCCCAAGATTTCTAGTTCACACAGGTCTTTTGCTCTTCCAAAGACATCAGAGGTGCTTCAGAGGAAGAGGACGAGAGTCTATCCCTGGTGGTCTGAGGTCTCAGCCTATGCTGATAGCCCTCACCTAGAGCCAAAGCCAATATACGATTCAGCTGCAAACTACACGTCCGTGGTTCTGCTGTCCAGGGAACTGACTACCCTCCCAGAGCTGCTGTGGGTCATTTCTTTGCAGAAGGCTATGGTCAAGGACAAATGGCTTTCTTTGTGCTGTGCTAGAAGCAATAATCTGAGTTTTAAAATGCAAATGTCACGTACAACACCTCTGTTTAACTGCAGGGGTTCCTCCTCCGTGGACTTCTCATACGAGCCATCTGCAAGAGAAAAACATTGCCCTGTGAAATGCTGCAGGGCTGGATGAGGATTTGCTCTTTGGGGTCCAACTGACTAAAGGCAGCTCTCTTCAGGGTGCTGGCCCACCTGCAAGGTCTGGAGAGAGAAGAGCTTCGAATATGCGATTCACACCACCCAAAGCAAATGGGGGCCATACCCAGAAAACCCCTTTTATCCCCACTGACTATTAACAAGAGCTCAGCTCCAAGAAAGACATGGCCTTGTAGCTTCTGAAGTTAGGTGGCATGAAAACACCCCAAAGGTAGAGTATGAGGAGATGGGGATGAGCTGGCATCAAAAAGAAATCCAAAGACAGTTCTCACTGAGTCAATGACATGCCCCAGCTGCACCAAAGAAAACTAGGAGAGAAGAACACAAACTGCAGAAGAGGAGAGTTTGGAGGAGGGATCTGGAGGAGGTCATTCTGTGTCCATGGCCGGGATACCACCATGGCCTTCCAGCCTCATCAATATTTCTCATATTAAAGAGTCATTTGATGCTGTGACTTCATTGCCAACATGATGTGAACCTGCCCATTCGCTCCTGAGTCTGTCTCATTTGGAGACACAGAGCTTGATTCTCTCCTCAGGTGTGAGTCACCTCCCCAGGTGTGAGTCAGGGGAAACAGCAGCAAATTCAAGAATTTCTCCCCCACGGAGAGCTGTGGGAGTGAAACTCAGCCATGCCATACTGGAGTGGAAGGTAGTGGGCTTCCCTGACTGTCCTGGAAACTTCCCTGGAGCAACAACAGCAGACACAATCTTTACATGGTCCATACAACCATCTCCATCCTGGTGGGTAAGTGGTTTGGACAACTTTGCCCTCCATGAAGGTCATATCTCTTGCATGATGCACCAGTGGCAGGGCAAAGAGCTCAGCTCTGGCCAGCGTATGGGCTGCAGGGAGACAGGACACAGCGAGGTGTGGGAGGGGAAGCATGCAAGAAAAAATCTGAACCCTCATCTTTTTTTTCCTGGTGCAACCAAGACATAGCAAGGGGCCTGATTTACAGCGCAGGCTTCCAAAATCCTGCTGAAGTGGCTTGAAATGGCTCCTACCAGCTGGTGGCAACCAGCTGGTGGCAACCAGCCCTCCCTCAGGAGCAGCTCCAGGGCCCCTCATTACCTTTGCAGACCTGGCAGCAGGAATCCGGCACAGTTAGGGGAGAGGAGCACAACAGCTCCGGGCAGGTCACCAAGCCACAGTAAATCTGGCCTTCCTAGGAGACAGGAGCAACCAAAGAAGNAGCATCATCAAGATCTGGACAGGGGTGTATGTCCCCCATGTTGGGGTACCAACACTTCAAATTGCAGATCTAGCATAAATCATAAGCCCCCCAATAGTCCATCCTCAGATATCACCAATCATCTAGTGACAGAAAAAAGCTGAAAAGCTGCCTCCGGCCACCCTCTCCATCCTGCGGGGTACAGCACGGTGGGTTGTGTCCTCTCCTGGCATGGCTGGTCCACCGATTGCCAGTCTACTTTTTCATGAGTGGAGTGGTCTTCCCCAAGAAGAACGAGGCAGTGCCTTGCTCTCAGCCATCATTAGTGCTACCAGATCTGAAATAGCCACCACACACCTGTACACTCTGCATGACACCCACCAATTCAAAGTGGCACAAGAACCTTTTCTCTGACACCTCCCAGGACAAGAACCCGGAGGAAAGGTGGAAAGGGGAAGTGTAGTGCTGAACCCAGACCCAAGTCCACCCTGCAGCTCTGCCCTCCCTCTGTCTTGGGTTATTTGACAACACCAGAGCCAAGCACACAAAGATGCTGGGTCAAGAGCTGTGGATGGACGCTCAGGTGTAGACCTTCTTCTGTTGGCTTGGTGGTTAGTTTGGTAAACATCATTGCTGTAGTGTTCAAGCTGAAAACCATGGGCCAAGGCCAGTCTTGACCTCAGTGCATCCCAGTCCTATGTCAGTCAACGGATTTGCACCCGTTTGCTGCAGGGCTAAGTTTTTGCTGCTTTGCAGAAGGGTAAAAAAAAAGGCTGTTCAAGCAGCCCAGCAGCAGCCAGACCTCACCAGCAAGGTCCTCTTCTCAATGCAGCAATTCCCTCTGGGGTATCCACAAGCTCTCAGTCAACCAAACCCAAGAGGTTAACCAAGGATTTCCTTAGAAAACCAAACCACAGCAGCTTCTTCTACCATCAGGAAGCCAAGCCGCTGTGCAGGGGATGTGTAGAGGAGGAAGAAAGTCTTGTAAATGAGAGGATCTGGTGGAGGTCGCTGCAAACCAAACCCTGCTCCCCGCTTCAGGGACCTCCACGGGGGCCAGACCTGCAGGGAGCGGGGTTTGGCCACGCAGCCTCTTCCTTCTTTCTCCTTCTGACCAGAAGCTCACGGCGAAGACCTGTCTCGGGCCGGAAAGTGCAAATGTCATAAAGAGCAGGGTTTATCCCGGAGGCTCTGGCCTCGGGGCGGTTTTCAAAGAGGTTTAGACCAGCTGTTCACGCAGCTGTTCTAGCAGCTGACAACATCAGACACAGCCCGGCGAGACCCCGCCGCTGCAAGGCTCCACAGCCATCCTTTTATTTTCCCCTTCGTATCCAAGGCATTATCCTGCCGAATAAACAGAGCCTGAGCGAGAGCCAGTGCCTCCGAGAGGGACACGAGGGACCGCAGGCTCCTGGGGATGGTGGTGGATGGGAGCCAGGTGGGCACATACAGTCAGATTTGAGGGCTCCTTCCCGGTGTTTGTCCCCAGCCTGGTGGGTTGGCATCCAGTTGGGGTCCGTAAGAAAGGAACCAGCCTCAAAAGCTGTATAATTTCTACGTCTAAGCTATTTCTCTTGCCACCTAGCTCCAAGCCACCTAGCTCCGAGGTGTGGACAAGCACCAAAGGCTCAGAGCAGCTCTCTTGGTATCACGGATACTTTACTGCCAAGCATCAGCTGATGGTAACCACCGTGTGCGTGCTCAAGGCATGAGAGAGGCAGGTGGTTTGGGCTCTCTCTCCCCACTTTTTCTTTCCTGGCCAAGCTTAGTCCAATTATTTGCTGCAAGCAAAGCACAGACCAGTGGAGCCTGGTCCCATCCAAGGGCTCTGTGCGATGGGTGGTGAAAGCCACGTCTGCAACCCTCTTCTTTTTTCGCGGCAGAGGCTGCAGCCGGTATGAGCAGTTCCCCACAGCGTCCAAGTCCAGCGTCGATGCTTTCAATCCCCCTTTCCTCGCTCCCTCTCAAGGAGGAGGAGCTGCTCCATTTATCTCCCAACACTCAGCTCCTGGCACGCGTGGCCCAGTGCTCCACACGCCTTCCCCATCGCCGCTGGCCAGGCTGCCTCGCGTCTCCCAAGCGAAGCGTCAGGGCTCGGTTTTTGACGGGTTTTTGTAGGATCCCAGCCTGAGGGCTGGGCAGAGAGGAGCCAAGCCCTGTCTCAGGACATTGCTGGAAGTTCACAGAGAAGGAACATCCCTCCAGTGCTGGCAATGGATGGTGGACAGGCAATCCACCATGGGCATGCACGCTGAGGACCACACAGCATCCTGGCCACCATTGCAGCCCTCAGGTAGGGCAACTAGGACCATCAAGGAAGATGGGCATGCAACAGTCACGCAACTCAGCATGAAAGGCAGATGCTTCCTGCAAATGCTTTTTGTAGACAGCCTGGAAGGCACATGCACAGCCCTTCTCCAGGGCACAGCTCTGCACACAATGGCCCAATGGGCTCATGAACACACTGCAGGAGTTTCCAGACGAGACCAGCTCCTGGTGCTCAAGCACATCTCAGCCTTGGGTTCAAGCTTCCACTTAAATCCAAGCAAAGGGACTGAAGATTGCTAGGTGCCCGCCCATTGCCATCTCTGACTGTTAGGTTCCACTCTCTGCTGTCATCTCCTGGCTGCGTTGGGGGGTGAGCTCCAGCCATGCAGGGTAGCAGCTGGCTGCTGAAGGCACCACAAGACCCAGACACCCAGCAGTGGTTGGGAGCCACCAAATCCTTACTGGAGCTCAGCTCAATCTCACCAGCTCAACATCCCAAGAACTTCTGAAGCCCACCTCATGTCCACGTTGCCTTGCAGGCACACTGAGCCCCCAAACCCCCATGGCTACAAACCCCATCTGCTTTGCAGCAAGCATGTATGGGGGAAGCCTCCCGGTTGTCCAATCTGCTGGCCATCTGCCGTATGATGCCTCAGTGGGCCTGGTGGGACAGCTGGATGCTGCGGGGACAGCCCCAGAGCACTATTCCTTGCAGCAGGCAAATGCACCCATTGGTGTGCTCAATGGGGACAAGGCTGTCCCCCTGCCCACCCCAAGGAGCCCCAGCAAGGTCCACCCAAAACTGTCCTGTGGGATCTCCAGTGAATAACCCACCCTTGGAGTGGCTTATTCATGCTGTTCCCACCAGGGAGGAGATGCTGGCGAGTGCTTTGTGCTCTAACCCCAGGGCCAAGCAGACATTTGCAGCACACCCTGCTCAGGGTCAAGGCCAGATAATGCACCCGGGCAGAGGGGGAAGCACCCAGCTCTGCGGTGGTCCTTAGTCACTGGGCAGGTAGGACCCAGCACCATTTCAGAGGAAGCTCAATCTCCTACGCTGATAACCTGATCCTAATGATAAACCATCCCACCATGGGCTGGTACCATGCCATGATCCTCATGAGGTTTTTGACCTGGTGGGACACTGTTGGGGTACAGGAGCAGACCCTGAGCCCTCCCCACCTCCCACGGGCTCGCAGGTAGCTTACGGAGCAGCTGCACTGCACACACTGGTTCGGCTGGCGGCTGGGAAAGAGCTCGCTGGTGGTGAACATCTCGCCTTGTTGGTAGGTCGTCCCGTTGTACTGGCAAGACTTGATGGGTGCCCGGAGGCCAGAAGGGGAATGTGGCTCTGGAAAAGAAGAGGAGAAAGCAATGGGATGAGAGTCAGCCCTTGCCTGGCCCCGATGCAGCATGGATGTCCAGCAGATTCCCCACTAAAACCCAATCAAACCAAACCCAACACCAACCCAAAAGGATAAGGACACCTTTACACACAGCAGTTATCAGGAAGAAGTGGCCAAGACACTGGATGGCCAAAACGCTTTTGGAGAATGGGGCTGCCCTGACCACGCTGAGCTCAGCACAGAGGGAAAACCTGGAAGTCTGACCTCCCAGGGTCTTTTCCCCTTCCATGACAGAGTGGCGGCAAAGCTAGTCAAAAACTACTGGCAATTTGGGAAATTAGAAAAAAAAAAAAAAGAAAAAGAAAAAAACCCCATATTTTTAATTTTTAGCTAATTACCCATAGGAGAAGCCTTTTTAACCTGACTCCATCTGATGATGAAGGTCATTACATGCAGGGGAGGGAAAAATTCAAGAATTGTGTTTAAAATCTTCAAATTTTTTTTTTTCCTGTATCCAACATGTTTTGCTGGCAAATGATCTGAATAAAGTGCCAGCTCCTGGTTTACTCCTGAACTGTGAACTGACATTTTGTCCCTACAAGGCTCTCAGGATGGGGGAGGGGTTGGAGAAAGTGGTCTGGTAGAGAGCCCTTTTCCATCAAAATGACATTTTTGGGGGCAAAAAGCAACGCGAGCAGCCCGAGCTGCCATTGCTGCCATGACCCCGTGAGCAGGGCCAGTCTCAGCATCGCTGCGCTGCTCCAAGCGTGAGCATTCAAGTGACTGCTGTTGAGGACCACAGCCACCCTGTCACCTCCTCCCCATGGGATGTCCGCCTACCAAGACACCGTGGGCAGCACTGCTGGGGGTCCGTGATGGGACTGGCACACTGCAGAGCGGGGCACTGGATCCTGTAGCACCTGATGTTGGTGTTCTGGGGAGAGACAGAGAGAAAGACAGTTTGGTCAGCTACATGTTCTCCCCTGCACGAGGAGTAAGATGTTGGATGATGGTCACATTATCATGACAGATTGTGCTGGTGTAGCTCTCCCAGCCAAGGACATCTCCATCCCCAGCTCAAACCCAGCCAGCTCACGGTCTCATGTCTCATCATCAAAGATCAGTCGTGGTCCCACAGCAGCCCTGAGCCACCTCCACCCACAGCCCACCGGCACTGCTAAGACAGCTCCCTCACAAGGTCAACCCAACAACCCCAAGGGCACACAGGGATTTTTCAAAAGGAAAGAGGTTCATCCAATGTCCCTATGGGACTGTAAAGGGCTTCTCTGGTCAAATTAGACACCAGAACCGATCTGCTTAAAAGCTTCCAAAGTGATGCCCCAAGGCAGTAGCATCCCCACCACCCCCAGTGGAACCTCGTGGGGGACGTGCCTCAGAGCAGCTGCAGCGGATGCAGTACATCAGCCCTTGTGGCTCCAGGTAGGGGTGCCAGCTCTCGCCCGGGCTGTATTTCTTGCCATTGAAGTCGCAGAACATATCCGGCCCTGAAAGTCAACCAGGAGAAGCTATGTGAGATAAAGGGATGGTCCTTGGGAGAGCTCTTCTCTCTCCATGATGAGAAGAGCAAGGCCAGGTTGGATGGGGCTTTGAGCAACCTGGTCTAGTGGGAGGTCTCCCTCCCTAGGGCAGGAGGGTTGGAACTAGACGATCTTCAAGGTCCCTTCCAACTCTAACCATTCTATGATTCTATGACAGCTTGGTGCCTTCATGCTGTCCCCTGTGAGCAGCTGATGGCCATATCCCATCCACCAAACCCCAGATTGAATACATTCTCCAAAAGCCATGTTTTGGCACCATTTGAGGTTTCCTTTAGCCTGGGACCTATCTGACCAACTGGCAACTCCTCTGTGCACGCTGGACTCCCTTTGCAGGCAAGGAACAGAATGGTTTTCATAGAATCATAGAATCATAGAATGGTTTAGGTTGGAAGGGACCTTGAAGATCATCAAGTTCCAACCCCCCTGCCATGGCCAGGGACACCTCCTACTAGACCAGGTTGCCCAAGGCCACATCCAGCCTGGCCTTAAACACCTCCAGTGTTGAGCTAATTACCCATAGAAGAGGGTAGTTAGAAACACCTCCAGTTTTGAGGCAGAAATTAGAGTTGCGTCTCTCAAATGTCAGTAGAAATGCTCATTTGAAGACGGACAAGTGGTTTCAGGGTGATGCCATGGGACTGAATTTTTCCCAGAAGGTCTGTGAGTGGGGGAAGGGGGATAGGAGAGCCTGAGTTTAGGAGACATTTTCACTGTTACCCAAAACAAAAGAAGAAAAAAAGACATTTTTGCGTAGAAACACATTCTGAAAGAAAACCTTTTGCTCCCCCTAAGAGCTTCAGCTCATTCTATCAAGGACCCCTGGACAAGTGCTATCAGCGCATGGGCAGCCAAGCATCAGCCCTAAGGAGCAGGACCATCCTGGCTTGCCCTGTCCCACCAGGCTCAGCCCCTTGGCATTACCGAGCTCGACGTGGCACTGGTGTGTCTGGAGTGGGCTGAACCATGCTCTTCATTTATAGGGCCGTCCATGGGGATAGCAAGTCCACTTCATCCACTTTTTGCCCCAAAAAGCACAAAGACATGTATTTTTCTATTCCTCCCTGACCCTATCATCCTGAGAAGAGCCAGTTTCCAGACATGCTCCTGAACTGGAGGTGTCTGTCCCAGAAACAATCCAACCCTGCCTACACTGGCATGAGTTTAACCTTACCACGGCACAAGGAGAGGGCTGCGATGGTGCCCGGCATGACTGGTGAAGGAGATCCTCTTCGGAGATCTCCCTTCTGCCCAGATTTTAGCAGGTCCCTATCAACCACCTCCATCTCCAAACCCTTGGTTACACACCAACCCTTTGGCAGTTTGAGGACAGCCTACAGCAGGACCTGTGGGACAAACTGTGGCCATAATCACCACCAACAACCACAGGGCTTTGGCCAGAAAGCCCAGTTCAGTCATCCTTAATGTTCACATCAAAAAGCATCGCCTGGTCCTGCAGGACCAAGCTCCGACCCTGGTTGGACCTGCAGGAACCTGGACCCCGTAACTCCCACCAAAGCCCAGCAGTTGCTCCCGCTCTCCGGTGGCATATCTCCAAGCCCCGACCAGCCGGAGGGATGTGTCGGGGCTTAAATTCTTTCATAAAAAATCACACGCCTGCCCACGTGTGTTATTAGTGGTGTCAGAGCTTACAGCCCCACTAAAAACTGAAGGTGATTTAAAAGGTTATGTCATCGGGGGGATTTGAGGTAGTTTGGGTGATTACGTTGCACGAAGGCAGTGGAGACATTTATGGCCCCTGAAGCATTTATGGGTCTTTAAAAACCTTGCTGCACCCTGGGGACATGAGGAGAGGGCAGAGGGCTGTTTTCTGAGGCATGGTGCCCAGCTTCTGCTGCTTGCCACGTGGTTGGGCAAGCTAGTGGGTGCTGACCCTGCCACGCTGCTGGAAGGACTCCTCAATGAATAGCAGGGGGTCCCCAAAATGAACTTAGTGGTGTCCACCACCCTAAAAGCCATCCTATGCTCTGCACTGTCACCTGGGGCAAAGCAATGGTCTAGAGAGCCTGACCAGCATTGTCCCACCTTGACAAAGCTGAAGATGCCACCTGCTTAATGTGTTTCTCCCACCAACCAGGCAAAACTCATATGAATACACTGTGGTGGGCTTCCGTCCCTCCTCCAGCTTCTGACCATCCCCAGGGCGAACCCAAGTGATGCTCTACCATGGCTGGTCCGCATGACCATCAGGAAGGGCAGCCCTACCTGAGGACCCCTAAGGGTCTATGGTGATCCTTATGGGTCCCTTCCAACTCAAGCCATACAGGTCTGTCAGCAGCCCTGAGCTCCTCATTAAGTTGATGGCTTCAAGCACATGATTCTCCAAGTTGTACCTTCAAAGGAGGGGGCCACCAGCTGTTCAGACCACCTAGTCCAACCACAGTGGTGTGGGGCCAGTGTTGCATCTGCAGAAGCGGAGGTTTGCAATGATTTTGGGGTGGATGCCATCACAGGGACAGGCAGAGGCTTTTTCCATCCTTTTCCCTACTCAGGTCTTTACATTGTCCCCATAACTCGCTCCAAACCTCTTGACAAGTCAGCAAACCCGTGTCCCTGGCCATGCACGACATGAGCTTACAGCAAACCACACAAGAACGGGGAGCACGTGGCTGGAAACTGCAGAAACCCAGGAGAAAGGGAAAAAAAAAATCCGCTAAACTAAAAAAAAAAAAATCATCATTTTGCAAAAGGGTGAGAAAATGACTTCATTTTTCCCTGCTTGCAGCATCTTCATGAATTACGCTGAGAGTGAAGAAATCAAGTTGCCTTCATGTGACGCGGCCCCGCTCAGCTCGCAGGCTCCCATGCCAGTTGGCTGCTTCGTTCAAACATTTAATCACAAGTGGAGCCCTGGTTTGGGTCCAGCCCTCGAAAGCAGCCTGATTCATGTCTGCAAAGGGCCCGCTGGTAAAATTAAAGCCGACTGGCAGCGCTGGGCAGCAGCAGACACTTGTCCGCATCTCAGTAGCACTATGCCGCATATTTGGCAAGAGGCGCCGGCGTGTTTGGTTAAAAGCAAGCTGGGGATGGATGGAAGGAGGAGGCTTAAAAGCTGGAGGCTCTGGATCATTTTTTCCCATGCCAGGCTAATAATTTCATTTTCAGAGGTCAAACTTTGGATATCTTCCCAACTCACTTGGAGTGAAAAACCATTTGTGGCAGTAAATTGCTCCCGTGCCGTTCAGTCTCCTTATTTATTGCGTCTTCGGCAACAGCACGCTCACAAAAGTCACGTTGTTTTACTTTTCATTTTCCAGAGAGGGCTCCTGAGCTGCGGAGCGTTTTCAAGGCTGCAGTACCAAAAATCCAGATGAAGCCATCACCTTGTTTTCCTTCCCGAGGACCACGCGATCCCTGGGCAGGAGAAGACAGCGGACCAGCCCAGTCCACACCACCTTGGAGACACAACCACAGCTTGCTGATTGCAAGCCAGAGGATCCACGCTTGGAGGTGGCCCTGGGGGACCTGGAAGCAGGAGCAGAGGTGGGAAGGGGCAAACACTTCCCATTGCAAACACCTCCAGGAACAGGTCCCATCTAACCAGTTTCTTCTCAAATACAAGAAGCCCCCAATACGAGACCCTGCTCTTCAGAGTAACATCATGGGTTGTATGAACAAGAAAAACCAACTGAAGACCATGGAAATGATTCCTCTGCCACCCAGCAGCAAGTCCTGTGCCCAGAGGGAGGGTGGGAGATGCTGCGTAGAGTGACTCCTCTCTGCAGGAGCTGCTCTGCCTTGCCCACCCCGAAAAGTTCTGGTGGGGACATATGGAGGAGGAATGTTTCTCCCTGCCTCCCCGACGAACAGCCATTTTCTGCTGTGGCTCCAGTGTTTTCTTGGTTGAGGAGCACCTGGTTACAACCAAATCACTGAATACCCCATGCCAGGGTCTGGGGCCAGTGGCTTGGCCAGCTCAAAGCTCAAGTTGGCACCGGCCAACACCATGTTGGGGAGTGCACCCACAGCAAGAGTCTGGACACCCCCAGTCAATGCTCAAGGCTGTGCCCAAGTCCTGGTTTACTTCGATTAACATTGTCATTAATTATCATTAATTGCATCCTGGACAGTAAAGACAGTATGTAATATGAGATGGAAAGTATGAGGGGGAGGACAAGGCAAGAAAGAACAAATTTACAAAGAAAAGGGTGATCTCTGGGCATGGCGGGGGCAAGAAGAAGCAGTCAGCTTGGGGCAAATCCTGGAAGATTTAAGACAGGTATTGCAGGAATCTTTCCAGCTACCAGGAAATTGAAATCCCAGAAGAGGATACCATGGAGGCCCTGAGAGCAGCATCTTCATGAGAGGGTCTAGAGACATCAATCTAGGGTGACAAACTGAATGGCATGGAGAAACCCTTCCTGCACTGCCTTTGGTGACCACTAACATCTCACACCATGAGAATGGTCCTGACACCTCTTTGGGACGTATCTCAACAGCTTCATACACCAACCACCATGCCATCCTGCATCTTCATGACTTGCTCTAGACTCAGTGGGAGACCATGAACCTAGAGGAGATGGGCGAGACCCCACAGCCTCCTTGTTGAACCATCAAACTGGCCATTGTTGGTCAGACCACCCCCAGACATCTGGCCTTGGGTGCAGACAAGTCCCCTCAGGCCAGCATTTCCATGAGACCTTCTCCCTTGAAGCTCTCCCACCTGCTGACACAGCCCGTTTGAGCCCGTTCCTTGCACGCCTCCACATTTGCAGCGGGCTGTGAGGACAAGGGTTTCCCAACATGGTGTGACTTGTCCTACTGCCTGCACACGTTGACCACGGCTGAACCAGAGGCCAAAACAGGTCAGATGTTCTCCTGCACTGATCCCAGGCCCACCAGCAGGAACCACACTGAGCTATTAAACCTGCACGCGTGATGGCCACCAAAATACCACATTCTGCTGCCAAAGCCTCCTTTGGCTCAGGCTCAGCCGTGCTCACACCCTCTGGATATAGGGACTGATGCTCAGCAAAGTCAAGCCCCTGCCCCTACATCCCCCACTTCCACATTGGGGTTTCCCAGACCTGAGCAGAGACGTTCTGTTGGGTCACGGGAGGTTTAAAGCTGCTTTTACATCACCGCTCCATCAGCCCAGGGAACGGGTCCCATCTGCACACCCATCACCCAGCTGGTCTCTGCATGTGTGGGATCACCACGCATCGATCCTGACTTACATCGAAGCTCCTCCACGCTACAGGACACCGAGGAGTCCCCAGAGGCGAGTCCCTGCTGCAGGTAAAGCCTTGACCCGTGGCTAGAGAGGGGCTAATGCAACTGCAAGATCCCGAAAGTGCAGAAAATGAAGGTAACAACCTCTCCCAACTTGCTCGCCCATGGCAGAAAGCCTCCACCAGCCCTGTGCCTCAGTTTCCCTAGCAGGGACTTTCACTCCAGGTACCAAACCTCCTCCAACAAGGATGCTACCGAAACATCCCACAGGTCCCACCCTGCTTCTCCCCTGTCTCATCCCATGGCATGGGGGGGGTTTCCTCCGTCTCTGCATCCCCAGACGGTCTCCCTGCAGCACTCCCCCGAGCAGGGCACATCTGAGCCAGGTTCCTGGCTCCGACAGCTTTTTTGGAGGTCAAGCACCTGCCAGCCAGCCCCGCGCCGGGCATGTGGGGGTGCGCTTATGCAAACCAGTTTGCAAGTTTTAAGAGTGGCCATAAATAAAGTGTAAAAAGCAGTGTCTGGTACACAAAGTCCAGGCGTTCCCGTGACAGCCCTGTGTTTATGAAGGGCTTAAAATGCAACTTAGCTGCGAAGGGACTGGTTAAAACACACCGGGCCCTTGACATGTGGCATCCTAACGACTCCGCTCACGTCCAGCTCACTTCCCGCACGCTCGCCTTGCGCAGTCCTGGCCTGGGAATTTCTTGTCGGGACTTTGGGAGCCTGGAAAACTCTGCAGCTCTGCAAGCGCAGCCTCGTGAAGTGTCGCTGAGCTCCCCAGGGCGGAGAAGCCAAGCGAAGTCCGGGACCCAGAGCATCCCCACAGGCTCTGCGAGCAGCAGACGGGGCCCCGTTTCCCTCCTCTCCTTCCCGAGGAGATGCTCGGTTGTCTAAAGCGGGGTGTGCAGCCCTCCCCTCTCCCTTACCCTGGCCGCTGGCAGGATTTGCTTTTCATCCTGGTCCTTCCCGTCTCGGACCGCTCAATCCCTCATCAGGCTGGATCCGAACTCGTAGGACTGACGGATCCCACGAACTCCCTTTTCTCCAGGAACCACGTTAAAAAGGAACGAAACGGCAACTTCTAGGCTCCTGGAGAAAGCCACTGCCCCACGCTCTCCAGAGATGCTGGTGTTTAAATGCCTCCAGCCAAAACATCGTTGCGTTCAACTATTGCCGCTGAATTACTCATAGTGGCCAGGCTGCAGCACATTCGGCCCAGTAACCTGTGCCTCTGTTATTTTTTCAGCTGAGAGTGTAAATCCCCTAAAATAGCCTGTTTCTGTGGGCAAATTCTTCTTTTCTGACTTGCCTTCAAGCCCGAGCGTTTCTGCTTCTCACCTATTTTTAGCCACGACACTGTAGGTCTCTTGGCTGATGAGCCTGCTCGTAACTAATTTATTCCTGTCTTCGTTCTCCCTGAGCGCTTGGCCCCGAGAAAAATGTGAGGCAGTGAGCTGCAGAGGTGGACAGCGGAGAAAAGTCCACGATTTGATGAAGACCTTGTCACCAAGACCCCCCTGCCCTCAACCACGGGGGCATCTGGAGCCCCAGCTGAGCCCCCCCGTACTGCACCGCGGGATGCGCCCGGCGGCAGAGCCCAAGCGATGCGGAGCTGGGGGATGATCCTGGACCTCCCTGCTCCAATCCTGTCCCTGTCCCACAGTCTCCAGCCCTTTAGCACCATTATAAATCCCACAAACAGACCCCAACGCTTCCTCCCAAAGCAGACAAACCCCTACTGTCCCCATTCATCATGGTTTACACCCAATTTAGGGGCTCTGCCACCATCAGCAGGCACCTCCGAAGAGCGAACACCTCACCTAGCATCTGTTTCACCTTCTGGAGATGTCTCCATCCTCCTCCTAACGTGGGTACCACGGTTAACGCAGCCCTGGCAGAGGCAGGGAATCGGACCCACATCCTTCGCACAACAAACGGATGCTGCGGGCTGAGCTCGGCGGCTTTCAATGAGCCCAGGGAAGGGAAAGGAGCCAAACTCACCCGGATTTTGCTCTCCAAGGCTCTGCACAGCCCCATCCAGCCGCCCGCCTTTCCCTCCCCCAGCGCGCCCCACCACCGGGACAAGCAATCCAGCGCTCACATTTTGGGTCGGCGCTCCAGGAGGATGATTATTTGCCGAGTGCCTAATGCACTGCTGGCAGCGGGCGAGTCGTAAATCATCTTAATGCAGCCACCGACAGACTCTACTGGGATTTCGGGAGATTAAAGGGGAGGATAAATGTAGGGACACAACGGGTCCTGCTCTGGTTTGCTCAGTGCTCAGGTGACTTTGCAATGTCGTAGGGGTGCCCAGCACCAGTTGGTGGGGTCCCAGTGCCTTGTTCAAGCCAAACCCACCTCCTGGCCCCGATTAACACCTCCAGAACCCAAACTGCTAAACAGCCCTGGCCAAGCCCTTCAAGCCCTTCTGTACAAGGAAGTGCTGAACCTCCTTTCCCTCCCCCATCCCAAATCTTACCTGCCTCAGTCAGCCAGCTGGGAGAAGGAGCAAGGAGAGAACAAGGGATGGGCATGGAGATGGACAAGGGATGGGCATGGAGATGGACAAGGGATGGAGATGGATAAAAACCTCCAGATTTGGTTTGAGGGGATCATTTCCCCAAACTGCCCATGTCCCCTTCCACCCTTGGAGGGGACATGCACCCCTGTAGGGTGGCATCTGTGCAGGGGAAGGGCTGCAATTCAACCTCCTGCCCCGTGTGATTTTTAGCCCATGGGAGGGGGGAGTCCCAGACCTTCAGCATGTCCCTTCCAGCCCATGAAACCCCACAGCCCCCTCACCAGCACCCAGCAGTGTGCTCGGCACCGTACGTCCCCGCAAAGCAGTCAGGGACAGCAGTGGGTGGAGGGGGACACAGCCACATCCCCAACAGTGCAGAATGGGGGACCACCCTGGCCATGGAGGGCTAGCACCTGCCATGGCGAGGAGCCTCCCCCTGTCCATAGCCATGCCCGCAAAGCCCCCCTTCCCCCCACAACTTCTTGGGGACCACGGCGATGGGGAAACTGAGGCACGGAGGGACCCAGCGCAGCCGGGAGGGGAGCGGGGCGGGGGGGACTTACGAGCCCGGGCTCGGTTCTCGGAGGCGAAGAGGAGCAGCAGGCACCGGAGGAGGAAGGCGAGGGGACCCGCCCCGGGAAGCATCGCAGCCCGGCGATCGGAGCCCAGGGGCTTCGGTCCCGGTGCCCGGGGATGCCGCGGTCCCGGTGCCCGGGGGTGTCTTGGTCCCAGTACCCGGGGGTGCCTCTGCCCGATGTTCCGGTGCTGGTCCCGGTGCGGTGCCCGGTGATATCTCGGTCTCGGTGCCGGGGGGCTTCGCTCCCGCTGTCGGTACCCGGCGGTGCCGCGGTCTCGGTCCCGGTGTCGGGTGCCTCGGGGCCGGTGCCGATGTTCGGGGGGTGTCGAGATGCCGGTGCCCGGGGGTGTCAGTTCCCGGGGGTGCCGGTGCCCGGAGGCGTCAAGATGCCGGTGGCCCGGGGTTGTCGGTGCCCCGGGGTGCCGCGGTGCCGGTGCCCGGGGGTGTCGGTGCTCGGGGGTGCCGAGATGTCGGTGCCCGGGGATGCCGATGTCCGGGGGTGCCGGTACCCAGGGGTGCCGAGATGTCGGTGCCCGGGGATGCCGGTGCCGGGGGGTGTCGGTGCCCGGGGGTGCCGCGGTGCCGGTGCCCGGCGGGGCTCGTCTCGCTCCGATCAAAGGCGCCTCCTTTAGGGAGAGCCGAGGAGTTTGTTTGTTGGTATTAAAGGCGGAGATGGGGGTGTGGGGGGTGGTGAAGGGGGGGGGGAAGATCCGCAGGGTGGTTGTAGATCGGAAGA
>VUYV01000483.1:66288-121750 GCA_008711295.1 Anarhynchus alexandrinus | reverse complement strand
GAGAATCGGGGGCACAGCCCGGCCGGGGGGGCGGCAAAGGCGGGGAGGGGGCTGGCAGGACCTGCCGGGCTGGTCCCCGTCCTGGGGTGCTGCGAACCAGGAGGTGACATAATGGGATATATCACCCACACACACACATGGCCCGGCTGGACCCCTTCTCCTTGTTAAACCCCACCCGGCTCTGAGATGCTTGAGCCCCCCCCCGGGAGAGGTGTAAACCCCCACGCTGGGGTTGAGTCCACGCAGATGCATCGACCCCGGGGCGAAACCGGCCCTGGCACAGCCCCGAGCATCCCACGCTCCAAGAGGGGCAAAGAAGAAATCCGGGTTGCAGCCTCCCCTTCCAGGGCTCCACTTCATCACTGAGGTCCTCCAGTGCCCTGAATCCCTTCCCAGTAGATCCCAGTTCCCTTCCCAGTGCTATTGAAGGGCTTCTTCCTTCCTGGGACAGCAGGGTGCAGCTATCCCCCTGTACCCACAGTATGCTGGGACAGAGGTTTCATCAAGACAAAGGGGGTCGAGCTCGCTCTCCCCACCAGCTGCTTTACATTCCTCCAGCTGCATAAAGCCATCTTAAATGACCAGCGTAGCCCCTGCCTGCAGGAAACCCCCTCTGGCCCCAAGCCGTGATCCCAAATCCTCCCCCCGCCACCCCAGCAGAGCGGAGACGAGTGATCGCACCTCGACTGCCCTTCGTCTCCGCAGCATGGAGCTGCTGGGCATGAAACGACGTCGGTTGGAAAGCCACCGGTCACTCAATCATCCCTGGAGAAGCCATCTCGGCTTCACACACGTTGTTCCTGTTCCTGCTGCTCCCCAAATCCCACACGAAGTGGTCCAGCTTGGGCTGCCAGCCCTGCTCTGCGTGTCTGTGGGGCTCAGCTTTCTGCTTTCCAGGACCATCATGGAGAAGTTGGGCAGCACGGGATCCTCCCTGAGCAGCCATGTCCACTCAGCAGCGCTGCTTCCCACGGCCAAAATAACTCAGGGCCACCAGTCCATCATGGAAATGGGTTCCTGCAGCTTCCTTAGAGCCCCAAGGCCAGATTTTGTGTGAGTTTTTACCCTTTTCTGCTCCACCTTCACAACTCATACTTCCAGGGGTGCTTAGAGCAAGGCACTCCATTAGCACAAGAAATACAGGCACTGAACACCTTCATGCCCATGTTCCCCCACCGGGCAGGCTTGGACAGAGGTCCCAGACCTTGCAGGTCTTCTCCATCGGTCCACTCTGACTTCTCCTCTGCAAATGGCTTCATCTCTACACCACAGGGTCTCTCTCTTCCCCCCATCTCCTTCAGCTTCCTTGCACCACTGGCTGGGGAAAGACTGTCATCACCTGCGATCCCTTTGGCACCAGGTCACTGGAGATCTCCTCTATCAGCCAAGTTATTATTTTCTTCCATTACTTCAAGCCTGGGACTGGGCTTTCCAGGGTGTGAGATCTTTGTGCCCGATGGCAAACCACTTGAGAGCGGCACCAAGCCACCGGTCTACCAACAGCTCCAAGGTGGCCCCAAACCCCTAATCCTGGTCACAACAGCCACATGCCTCATTTGGCTTAGAGAGGAAAGCAGTCAAAGGGGAATTTCTGCAGGAAAAACTCTTCTTTCCATCTGTCTTTTCTTTATCTCTGGCTCTAGCCCTGCCCCAGGAGCCAGACACATCCCCCTGTACCACACCACATCTGCAGGTGCCTGTTCCTGGAGCTGGATATGAGAGAGGGAAATCTTTGTAATCAAAACCCCATTTTAATAACAGTTTAAATCATCATCTTTGTTACTTTCTCTTTAAGCTGCTGAGCACAAGAAGTCCAGACGTATTTCTGCACTCGCATGGGCTGGACGCATTTTCTGGGAAGGAGGTGGCAATCACTGAATCACGGCTAGCAAATGACGACCAGTCCTCAGCCCACCTTGACCTTCCCATATGGGAATATCTGTGATCCTCAAAGAGCACAGCCCTGTGCGCAAAGCAGGAGACAGAGTGGGGTCATCTGTGGGGATTGTCACAGGTCTACTTGTTTACAAGCTCTAAAAATAATTTTACCGCTCGGTGCCCTCCCCTGCGAATTGCGAGCATGGTTCTGCTGAAGGTCCAAGTCACTACAGGGGAACGTAGGAGCACACAACCCAGGGCTACTCTGGCACCCACCATCTACAGAGAGCACAAGCAGTGCTGTTGCTGCTGCGTTTCAGGGCTATCCGCAGCAATCCTGACATGACCACACATCTTCAAGACAAACTACAAAGCTGTTTTTTAGAGAAGGCAGCACAGGAGAGATGTGGACCCGTTGGAGCGGGGCCAGAGGAGACCATGAAGATGATCAGAGGGCTGGAGCACCTCTGCTGGGAGGACAGGCTGAGAGAGTCGGCGTTGTTCAGCCTGGAGAAGAGAAGGCTCCAGGAAGACCTTATAGCAGCCTTTCAGGACCTAAAGGGGCTACAGGAAAGCTGGGGAGGGACTTTTTAGCAGGGTCTGTAGTGATGGGATGAGGGGTAATGGCTTTAAACTAAAAGAGGGGAGATTCAGACTAGATATAAAGGAGAAATGTTTTACACTGAGGGTGGTGAGACACTGGCCCAGGTTGTCCAGAGAGGTGGGAGATGCCCCATCCCTGGAAACATTCCAGGTCAGGTTGGATGGGGCTCTGAGCAACCTGATCTAGTTGAAGATGTCCCTGCTCATGGCAGGAGGTTGGACTAGATGGCCTTTAAAGGTCCCTTCCCACCCAAACCATTCTGTGATTCTATGAGCATGCCTTGTGGATTCCAGTATCTGATGTGTCAGAGCAACCCAAAGCCTGGGACGGTCCACGCTGCCCACTTCTCTGAGCAATGGGTCGGCACCCCTGCAGTCTCCGTGAAGGTCTGGGACGGGGATGTCCCATGGTGTGGTTGGAGGACCTGCATTCTTCCACAATCTTACTGTCCCCGCTGCGTTATCTGTGCACTGAAAGCTCCCTGCCTCCGTGCAGTGCAGATTCACACCAGCCAGGTTCAACTCACCCAATGGTCCCAGCTTCTCACCATCTAACCCAACTGCCCTTGTTTCGCTGCTCCACTCACTTCCAGCTCCCTGCAAATTTTGCTAGCAATGCCCCTCTATTTTCTTCTTATGCCTTGATAAAGATATTGAAGGGGTTTGGGTAAACAGCAGGCTCCTTCCAGGTCCCACCGGGAACAGCCGGTACCTCCTCTCCCAGCTCTTCCCTTGCACAGGGCGGACTTGAAAAGCCCATTTGTAGCATAGGTCTGTGGGCACGTTATGAAAGTACTTTGAAAAATGGGGATGTGAAGCTCAAGTCAATGAAGTTATTTTACGTCTCTGCTGCAACAGCAACAGCTGAATTCAGGACTGTAGAACCTGGCCCCACATCAGGGCTAAAACGTATGGGAAAGTTCAGCCATGTCCTAAGAGCAGACCCAGGAAATAAAGGCCAGCCTTGTCAGGAGCAAGGTGCTGTGTTACATCTCTGTTGCGTCTCATAAAGAATACATTCACCCTTTGGCAAAAACGAGGCTCTTTATCTTCATCTGCGAAGGAATCCGGCTGACAGTTCGATACTGCCAACATCAATCCATCTGCGATCATGAATCAGGCTCCAAAAACCATGGGATTGGCTTGCAAATAATAAAACTTGGGTCCTTTTTATTTGCCTTCTGGTTCCTGAGCCTTTAGGTCAAACTGGCTTCATGTTTTCTGGGCAATTGAGAAGACGAGACGATTCCTTCTTTTATTTTTTCTCGAATGAAAACCGAGATTCTCCTACAAACTACTGAATAAACAGCATGGGCTCCAATAACATCCCCCGCCACGCAAGCCTCGTGGCAGGATCGTGAGCTGGCCAGACTGCAGGCTGGAGGAGCTGGCTGCACACCGTACCTTTCCCTGGAAGTTTGCAGCCCAGCATCCCCGCTGTTTGATCCGGCGCGCGTCTCCAACGCACATGCGAGGGCTGCCAGCTGCAGGAGACGGAGCTGGAAACCTGCAGGACCGTGAACCGTCGCAAGCCGGACTAAAGAAGCCCTGCCCTGGGAATGGAGGAGCTGCTGCCTCACTTGACATCGGGCTGCAAAAACACGTAGCCTGATGTGGTTTCTTCTGTTGAGGCGTGAAGGTTGCCCATCCTGGGGAATGCAGGAGTAAATCCTGATTATCAGTCATCCCGCAGTGAAAACCTCAGTCCCCGTTCAAGCCCTGCAGCCAGCCCACCCCACCGACACTCAGCCAGCGACAAAATCCAAGCTGGCACCAACCTCCTTTCATCAAGCAGGGAAAATCACCTCCCATGGGTGGATTCTGCTTTTTATTTTGAAACACAGGCTGTGGCATGAGACCCTGAGAAAAAACATCATAGCCTCATGGGAACTGTGACCAGTAGGAGGGCAGATGCATTGGCACACGAATTTGGGGTTGCCCAAAGCAGAGGCGAGGTTCCTGCTGTAACTCCATAGTCTTCCTCTATCCCTGTTGATAACTAGCAGCCATGTCCTTTATTTTTGGCATGCATTCAAGGAGGAGTCAATGCATCCCACGTCGGCATGCCAGAGGTCCAAGCTAGAGTCAGGGGAGATGGAGGGGGAGATGGAGCCCTCCCATCCCAGCAAGATGGACATGAAATGGGATGACACCTCTCTGCCGTACTCCACGGGGTATGGCTAAGTGGAGCAAAATCCAAATTTTCTTCATACCACAACTTCACAAAACTCCCCTTCTAGACCTGGAGCCTCGTGGGTTTCCTCTCCTCATCCGGGGATTTGAAAGCTGGTTCATGGCACTTCTGTAGGGAGACGCAAGCTCATGGTATCTCCCCAGCTCCTGCCAGGAGGGCAAGAATTGTATCTTCAAAGCCCTCCAAGAGCAGAAGACATGCCACCAATGCTGGCAGTCCAGCCTGAGCCTTGCTGTAGAGTTCAAACAGGGCTGAGGCACAGCCCCAACTGATCTCCTCCATCTGCTTTCCCACACCACCTTGTTTCAGTGGGCTTTATCCCTTCCTCCTGTTGCCCTCCTCAGGGAGAGGTCTTGTCACTTTTGTCACTTCTATGTTGCACCGCCGTCATACTCTCTCTGCAGAAGGATGTTGTCCTGCTTGGAGAGCATCAGCCACAAGCTAGATACCCTGGAAATGCTTCCTATCAGCCCTTTTCCTATTTGTCTGTCTTTTTGGCCTTTCCAGCAGGCAGCAGCTATGAATTCTCCTCCATATCCAGGAGTCACCACCACAGAGAAATCAGTCTTCTCCACCTCTCGAAGCCTTGAGCCCACGCATGAGTTTGGCAGAAGTGTAAGGCTCCTACTCCTGGCTCAACCTTCTCAACAGCCCTCCTCCCTGTAGGCACAGAAGCCACTAGGAGGAAGAGAAGGACATTTGGGTAATTGGGACTGATGGCTTGGGTGGCTCCATTCCCCGTTGGTGCCTCAGGGCACCATGCAGAGATGGACAGCTGGATGGGGAGGCAAAATATTTCTCTCCAAGCTGCAGAGTCAATCTTGCCTCCCTGCATGATGCCCCAGGAGCTCTTCTCACTGCTGACTCTGCAGCTCCGATTGGGGTAGGAAGAGGAGACCTGGCAAGGATCCTTCAGGCTGAGCCTTGGCCTGTTTTTATGCTGTTCCTTCTCACGCATTAAACCAGCAGTGGAGTAATGCTGTAATTCACAGCAGTGAAACCACAGAGAAGTTACCTCCTTCCCTTGAATTCCTCGGTGGGCTCATTGCAGTCACCTCTGCAGCTGGTGCCCTGTGCTGCCTCGACCCAGGGCCTGGCTTTGATTCAGTGACGGCAGGAGATGTGCCTCCAAGCTAGAAGTCGGCACTGAATGTCTCCTGGAGCTGCAAGGAGACACCTTGCCTGCAAGCAATCAGCACCTCCTCGTGACACAGCAGCTCAGGGAAGCTGCTTCTGTCACCTTACACAGACGTCACCTTACACAGCATCTGATTTCCTGCTCCCATCCTGATGAGTGATTAACGCTGGCGAGAGCTCCTCCTGAAGGTCTCTTGAAGGCAACTGTGTTCGGAGGACGTTCAAGCAGAGCGTTCACCGTGGAGCAGTCCCGGAGATTGCTCTGCCTAATGGACCATGCGTGAAACTCAGCCTCGCTTGGGAGCTTTATCACATCTCATACCACACCTCGAGCTACAAAGACTGTCTACAGAGGACTCTACCTCTCCTGAGGACATCACCCTACCATCTCCTGACTCATGCTTTGGGGACGTAGGAGCAGCCTTTACATCTATTACCCTACAGCAATCTAATGACCTGCAGGACTCATGCTGGAGGCAACATAATTTGTGACAGCACCTTGAATGCAAAGAGTGTTCCCAAGGGCTTTGCGGAGCTGCAACAGGATCCAGCCAAACCCTGAGAGAGCACGTGCCAGCTCTGGGTTGCCAGTACCTGAGAACGTCTGTTCCTCACGCAAACAGCCGTAACTACTGCAGGCAAGTGGTTGGTTTTTGCATGAATCTGAGTGCTGGAAGACTTTCAAGAGCTCTAAAGCTGCACCTTTGGGGGTTTAAGGCAGTCAACGACTGATGAGGTTTAAAAAGATAATTTACCTACGGAACCATGTAGTCCAACCTGAAAGGGGAAATCTGGCAATTTTTTTAGTGTCTGAGCATGTCACCAAGCACAAGACCAACACACAGTCTATAATCAGGGCAAACCAGTGATATAGACAGTAAGAGATTCTCCTCCAGGGATGGAGATCAGCAACCAAGTAAGAGAGAGAGGTGACAAGAAGCTGGGCAAAGCAAGGGGGAAGGACAGAGAGGAACACTGGGGGAGCACAGTGCCATGGGCCTGTCCATATCTCCTGTCTCCACTATGACACAACCCCACCTGCACCCCATGGCAAGGTCTGGCCAGGGCCAGCATCATTGCTGGGAGGGCCACAAAGAGAACTGGTGTGGCAAAACCCCGCCGGCTCCTCAGGAGAGGTGAGAAGCAGAGAAATGTTCCCTGGCAGGCTGGGCAAGACGGAGGTTTTGGCCTGGGGTGACGGGAGGCGAGGCTGGAGCCTTGCACGGGCTTAGGATACCCTCTGCAGGCCAGCACTGAGCTCCGCATGTCCCGAATCGTAGAATCACAGAAGGGTTTGGGGTGGAAGGGACCTTCACCCCCCCTGCCATGGGCAGGAACATCTTCCACTAGATCAGGTTGCTCAAAGCCTCATCCAACCTGACCTGAAAACCTCCAGGGATGGGGCATCCACAACTTCTCTGGGCAACCTGGGCCCTCATCATAAAACACTTCTTCCTTATGTCCAAGCTAAACCTACTCTCTTTCAGTTTAAAACCGGTGCTCCTTGCAGGGGGTTGGGTTGGAAGACAAGCTGGAGACACAGAAACCATGTGCTGTCCAGGGTGGGCTGGATGTGCAGAATTTGGCAGAATATGTGGCAGAGATCCCTTTCCAAATCCACTGTCGCTAAGACCTCTGCAGAGAGCTGAAGCTCTGCACCGTGGCTTGTCCTCCTCTTCCCATGTTCTCTCTTCCTCCCCAAAGGCTCCCCAGGCCTCAGCTCCCAGGCCAGGATGATCCCAGGGAGTGGGCAGCTTTGGGGGGGTGGGGAGCAGGGCATCCGTGGGGAAAATGTGCCCCATCTGACCCTGTCCAGCAGCAGTATCTACAGCACAGTCACCCCAGTTGCTGGGCTAAGTCCAGCCCCAGCACGAAACCGCTGCCTCCTTTGCGTCGTCATTTGTCTTAATTAAGTCACCACAATTTTTTTTCTCTCCTGGAAATTAGCTTTTTTGTCGACTGACGTTTTGCGGATCCCCACAACAGAGAAGATCGATGCACTGATAGCCTTTTAGTCATTCAACAGCTAAAATAGAGGCGACTAAAGGCAGGAGTGTGGGTGAGATAGGAAGTAAGTGATAATCCCTAGCAAGTTCCTGGCACGCATTTAGAGGCTGTTTTCTTGGGCACAGATCTTCTCTGCCTCTCTCCAACCGTGGGTCTTTCAAGGAGGCCCAAAGGTGTAGGGCTTCACCTCTGTCTCTGCAGCCATGTTGTCTCTGCTGCCACCCCAATGTCTAGGGTAGCTGAAAGCCTCCCTCAGAGAGGGACCTGACACTAAAATACGGTGAAAAGACAGATTGTTTTAGTGCCCCAGTAAATAGATGAAAAGCAGAAGAGAAGCACAAGAGATTTCCATAGCAACCAGCACAGAGGCTCTGCCTCCTCTGATTTTCTCCAATTCACCTTCCCGGCACAGAGATAACCCCAGGGTGCTGGTGTGACCACTGACCCCGCTGGAAAGGGATGGCCTTAAAGGAGGTGCAGCAAGCACGTGATGGAGCCGGGCAGACAGAGATCCCTGGCACCGGCTCCTTCACCAAAGGAAGCACCAAGTTCCTTTGAAGAGTGATTCTGAACCTAAGGCTTGCTTGAAAATGCCAAAAAAAAAGTCCGTTCTTCAAGCTAATTCAAGCCCCTGAATATAGAAACCTGTAAAGCCAAGTCATGCTCTCAGAATTGCCATCACGGTGACATCCTGCCCAAGTGCTACTAACTACTAACTAATTGCGTTTCAGGCAATACACAGAAAGGTGAGAGTTCTGTTTGACTTTAAAATAAAGCCACACACAGACTAGATGCACCTTTGGTCTTCCCAGAAGAAGGAGAAAAAAAAACACTATCCAAACATAAAGTCACCTTGGCCAAGCTGAGGACTAAGAAAGAAGTTCTTGCACATCTGAAGATCAACCTGGTAGGAAGCAGTGTCCTGGTCCAGGAAGCTGCTGTTCTCTGGAGAGCACAGAGAGTGGGCATCAAAAGAGGGGGGCATCAAAGCAGGACCATGGCTGGGGCAGCCCTGTGAGAAGAAACATGTCTGCTAAGCTGCGCTGGTGTTTGAGATTTCTTCCTCTTCTTTATCAGAGATATGTAAAAGAAACAAATACTTTTTCAGACAGGAAGGCAGGTAGGGGTNTAAGAAAGAAGTTCTTGCACATCTGAAGATGAACCTGGTAGGAAGCAGTGTCCTGGTGGAAGCTGCTGTTCTCTGGATAGCTCAGAGAATGGAGGGGCAGTAATGGGGGGCATCAAAGCAGGACCGTGGCTGGGGAAGCCCTGTGAGAAGAAACATGTCTTCTGAGCTGCGCTGGTGCTTGAGATTTCTTCTTCTTTATCATAGAGATATGTAATAGAAACAAATACTTGTTTGGACAGGGTGGCAGGTAGAGGCGGACATCCCAGTGGGACCAGACAAACCTCTGGCTTAAATTTCAATAAGAGAAGTTCAGGTAAAAGAGTGAGATACTAAAAGATTGGGACTGATCATTTGGGAAGGCTTCAGGGTCCCCACTGCTGGAGATCCTTGAGAAGAGGCTGAATGCATCTGTCAGCATTGACATATGCAGAGCTACCTTAGACGGAAGCGTACGAGCAATCTGGATCGCTCTGTCCAGCCCTCTGACTGAAGGCTGCCATGCCGTGGAGGTTTCTGATGGTCAACTGGGCATCCACACCACGTGTCACTCTGGGACACAAAACACCTCCCAACATCCCACCTAACGAATGGATTAACGCACTAGGGGAGTGCCTCTGAGCTCAAAGACGTCTCCTGCACCTACAGCCCTGAAGCAGCAGGGAGGTTGGGTAAAAATCAGTCCAGCACCCCTGGATTGGGGTGAAATTCCCTTAAACACGTTTCTTGCTGGTTCTTAAGGGCGTCAGGCATTGGAAAGCAGGATGTGGAAACCCAAGGCACGGCTCCTGTGAGCTCTGTCCTGCTCAGCACACAGCTTGGCAAGAAAAAAAATAACTCCCCAAGGAGATGCCCCCAAAACACACACATGAGCTGATGGTTTGGTGGCATTTGCTGAACCTCATGCATGTCCCACCCAAACCCCCTGCCCTGCCCCTGCCCGATGGCTTCCTGAAGCCTTTGAACATCCCTGCGTGAGCGGGTGTCTCTCCCACTATCACTCTCTCAGCAATGTAGAGGTCCTCGAAGGCTCTGCTACTCTTGATCCAAAACCTGAGCGGTCTGCTCAGCTGCAGATAAATAAACTCCAACTATATGGCAGTGATGAGGAACTGTTGGAGGTATCAGAAACATGGAGAGGTACCAGAGAGATCTGGTGGCCACAGTGACCTAAAACCAAGAAACCAAGAGAGAACAAATCTCCTGAAAACATCCCTAAATCTCTATTATACCCATCTTCCCCTCATTCCCAGAGTGCATGAGAACAGTTAAACCTGTGGCAGGTGACTGACAGTCTCGATTGTCCCATGTCCCTCTTCCCTAGTTTGGCAGAAGAAACAGCCTCTCCTGCTCGCCCTGTGAGTCCTGACAAACACCCCAACCTCAGCCCCCACAGCTGGTACAGGAAAGAGTAAACTCACCCCAGGAGAAGTTTTGGGGCAATGTGGTGGTTTATCCCCCTCTTCCTTCTCTGCTAACTCATCTCCCAGTATGACAGGATGTTCCCAAGTGTCCTGTGTGCTTGGCGCTGCACAAGTATTGAAGCAGGGGTCCAGGATCAACTTAAGCAGAGACACAAGAAGCTTTCCTGACCCAGCATGCGTGATATCCTGGAAAGCAGAAGAGCTGGTGAGATGGCCAGGCCTCCTGCCTGCACGGGTGCTCTGCGTCTCCCACTCCTCACATTTAACACCCTGAAAAGCCATGGCCCAACCTGACGAGCCTGCACGCGGCCTCGCTCATGCCAGGCCAGCTCAGAGGTGTGCTGGTGGGCTTTCCCAGAGGAAGGCCATGAGGGCTGGAGCCCCTCTGCTGGGAGGACAGGCTGGGAGAGTTGGGGGAGTTCAGCCTGGAGAAAAGAAGGCTCCGGGGAGACCTTAGAGCCCCTTCCAGTCCCTAAAGGGGCTCCAGGAAAGCTGGGGAGGGACTCTTGATCAGGGAGGGGAGAGATGGGACGAGGGGGAATGGATTGACACTGAAAGAGGGGAGATTGAGATGAGATCTGAGGAAGAAATTCTTGACTGTGAGGGTGGTGAGCCCCTGGAACAGGTTGCCCAGAGAAGCTGTGGCTGCCCCATCCCTGGAGGTGTTCAAGGCCAGGTTGGACGGGGCTTGGAGCAACCTGGGCTGGTGGGAGGTGGCCCTGCCCAGGGCAGGGGGGTTGGGACTCGGTCTTTAAGTTCCCTTCCACCCCAAACCATTCTGTGATTCTAGGAATCTACATCCCTCAGATTCAGCACGAGGAGCGCAGATTTTGAAGCAATTTAGGTGTCTGGAGAGGGAGATAGGCACTGCATGGGATTTTGACAGCATGGAGGTGGTAGCAGCAAGGTGCCCAGTGTGGCCACCCTTGCCCACCAACCCGCTCCCACCCATTCCCAGGGTGTCATGCCATTTGTGGTATGTATCACAGCAATTTCTGGCTTCGCAGATGGAGCCCGTAGATGTTAACAAATTAAATAGTCCTTGCCCGGGCTAAAGTCACACTATTAAGTGCTTTCTTCCTTCCCAAACAGGGTGGCTGCATCTAAACTACTTTTGAAGAACAACCTGTGGCCCCAGTAACCCCAAAATCACACCTGGGGATGGGCTGGGTAAGGATGGGGCCAGTTGTCTGAGACCAAAACTGTGCCAAGGATCCAACAATTCACTTGGGATGTGTTGGGGTGTAACACAAACCCCTTCCCTGGGATTCGGACTCACCCCCCAACCCCAGCACTTCAATTCAGGGAGTAGCTGCACCAAGGTGGTGTTCCCCAGGGCTCAGCACTGCGGCCGGTTCTCTTTAATATCTTTATCAATGACCTGGATGAGGGGATCTAGTGCACCCTCAGTAAGTTTGCAGATGACACTAAGTTGGGCGGAAGTGTCGACCTGCTTGAGGGTAAGATGGCTCTACAGAGGGGTCTGGACAGGCTGGATCGATGGGCCGAGGCCAACGGTGTGAGGTTCAACAAGGCCAAGCACCAGGTCCTGCACTTCGGTCTCACCAACCCCACGGACACAACAGGCTTGGGGCAGAGCGGGTGGAAAGCTGCCAGCAGGAGAAGGACCTGGGGGTGTTGGTCGACAGCCAGCTGAATATGAGCCAGCAGTGTGCCCAGATGGCCAAGAAGGCCAACAGCATCCTGGCCCGTATCAGGAATAGTGTGGCCAGCAGGACTGGGGCAGTGTTCCTCCCCCTGTACTCGGCACTGGTGAGGCCCCACCTCGAGTACTGGGTTCAGTTTTGGGCCCTTCACTACAAGAAGGACATTGACATGCTGGAGCGTGTCCAGAGAAGGGCAACGGAGCTGGTGAGGGGTCTGGAGCACACGTCTCATGAGGAGCGGCTGAGGGACCTGGGGGTGTTCAGCCTGGAGAAAAGGAGGCTGAGGGGAGACCTTCTCGCTCTCTACAGCTCCCTGAAAGGAGGGTGTAATGAGGGGGGGTCGACCTCTTCTCGCTAGTAACAAGCAATAGGGCAAGAGGAAATGGCCTCAAGTTGCACCAGGGGAGGTTTAGATTGGATATTAGGAAAAATTTATTTACCGAAAGGGTTATCAAACATTGGAACAGGCTGCCCAGGGAAGTGGTTGAGTCGCCATCCCTGGAGATATTTAAAAGACGTGTAGACATGGTGCTGAGGGACATGGTTTAGTGGTGGACTTGGCAGTGTTAGGTTTATGGTTGGACTCGATCTTAAAGGTCTCTTCCAACAAAAACAATTCTAAGGTAGCTCCTAGTCTAGACTCCTCCATTACCAGCCTGAGGCAGGAGGAAGGGATGTGGGTTAACGGGGCCAGCAGGGACACCAAGACAAGAATTATGGAAGATTTATGTCCAACAATGGAAAAAATAGCTTTCTGATGACAGGGAAGGGCTCAGCCAGTCGCACAAGGGGGAGGTGGGTTGCCAGCAGTGGAGGTCTTTAAGAATAGGATGACCAAGCGTTGCTCAGGAGTGACTCGGGCTGAGCTAATCCCGCTGCTGGGAAGGGGGGGGGTGTGACTGAATAACCCCTTGAGGACCTTGCCAGATCAATTTTCCATGAGTCTTGCACCCTCTTGGGCAATATATCACCTGGATCCAAAACCCCACATAGTATTTGCCTTTAACAACCAGTCAGTCAGCTTTGCCCCCTGTCATCAGCAACAGGGCAGGGAGGTTTGCATTACCCCAGTTCCTGAGGAAAGCAGGTGCATCTGGATGCCTCATCTCTTCCCTCCTGGAAGAGTGTCCCTCTGCAAACCTTGCCTGGAGGAGGAAGGGGAAAAGAGGAGCCACCACGAAGTAGACCCCAGGTACCTGCTCCTAAGGCAGCTGATGAACCCACAGGGATGGAGCTGGGGTTCGCTGTACACCCCGACCTCACCCCAGCCAGCACCCCTTGCTCATGCCCATGCCTCGCTGTCTTGTTCAAAGCCTGTTTGCCTGGCTCTTCGCTGCCTCATTTTCCCTGCCCACCCCACTGTGGATGCACATCCACTCTAAGCCAGTTCTGGTTTGTAACCTCTTTCCCACACCCTCCCTTCCCCCCCCAAAAAAAAACACCCCACAATGATTAAATGTGATTTTGCATCTCTTCCTCCGAGGCTCTCCCATAGGATGCGGCACCTCTCAGGAGGAAAACAGTTCAAAGCCTTTCTCTCTCAGTAAAAGCTGTTTGTTAAATCGTCAGTCTGCTCCACGAGCATTGAAGCTCTCCTCCTCGTTTGCTAATCGCTTAACGCTGCAGGCCAAACGCTGTCGATCTTCCTTCAGAAATGACTGTTCCTCATATTAAGCCTCGGAGGAGTATTTGTTAAATGTTGTTAATGAAAATAATCAACTCTGCATCGCTAAATCTTCAAACACCAACAGAGGTGGATGTACAGCAGCGCTGTCCCTGCAGCTGCAAGGTTTCATCCAGGAGTGCTGCTTTGGAAGATTTTTAGCCCAGTTTCTTAGCTTGGGCTAAGGAGGTATAATCACTTCTTCATCAGTCGGATCTTTCAACCACCCTGGCGCAAAGATAGAAATCTCAAAGATATTGCACATCAAAATATTTTGTGTAAATAGGAGCCAGGTATAAGAAATGTAAATCGGTGCCCCACAGCAAATGGGATACATTACTAGACGCTGGAGAACCCCCGATGAATGGAGCGTCATGGGCTCCATGTGGAAGCACATCGATTCAATGATGCGATTTCCTAAACCTCCCTGCCCCTCACCTTCCAGAAGCTCACACCAAAAAATAGGCAAGAGTAGAATCAACCCCACCACCCCTTTTACCACTCCTCAGCAAGTTATTTAGCAGAAGCAGAAGACTTGAGATTAATTTTCAGTCCCTGTTTCAAGCAGCAATAGAAGATGATGTGTTATAGAATCATAGAATGTTTTAGGTTGGAAGGAACCTTGAAGATCATCCAGTTCCAACCCTCCTGCCACCAACAGGGACACCTCCCACCAGCCCAGGTTGCTCCAAGCCCCGTCCAACCTGGCCTTGAACACCTCCAGGGATGGGGCAGCCACAGCTTCTCGGGGCAACCTGCGCCAGGGGCTCACCACCCTCCTCATATCTAATCTAAATCTCCCCTCTTCCAGTTTGAAGCCATTCCCCCTTGTCCTATCACTACCTGCCCTTGTAAAAAGTCCTTCCCCAGCTCTCCTGTAGGCCCCTTCAGATACTGGAAAGATGCTATAAGGTGTCCCCAGAGCCTTCTCTTCTCCAGGCTGAACAGCCCCAACTCTCTCACCCTGTCCTCCCAGCAGAGAGGCTCCAGCCCTCTGATCATCTTTGTGGCCTCCTCTGGACACGCTCCAGCAGGTCCATGTCCTTCTTATGTTGGGGGCTCCAGAGCTGGAGGCAGTACTCCAGGTGGGGTCTCACCAGAGTGGAGTAGAGGGGCAGAATCCCCTCCCTCGCCCTGCTGGCCACACTTCTTCTGATGCAGCCCAGGATGCGGTTGGCCTTCTGGGCTGCGATCGCACATTGCCGGCTCATGTTGAGCTTCTCGTCAACCAGCACCCCCAGGGCCTTCTCCCCAGGGCTGCTCTCCAGCCATTCCCCGCCTAGCCTGGATCTGTGCTTGGGATTGCCCCGACCCAGAAGTAGGACCTTGCACTTGGCCTTGTTGAACTTCATGGGCCCACCTCTCCAGCCTGTCCAGGTCCCTCTGGATGGCATCCCTCCTCTCCAGCATGTCTACCTCGTCACACAGCTTGGTATCATCAGCAAACTTGCTGAGGGTGCACTCAACCCCACTGTTGATGTCACCAACAAAGATGTTGAACAGCACCAGTCCTACTACCTACCCCTGCGGAACCCCACTCATAACTGGTCTCCACTTGGACATCGAGCCGTTGACCACAACAACTCTTTGAGTGCGACCGTCCAGCCAGTTCCTTATCCACCGAGTGGTCCATTTGTCGAATCCATGTCTCTTCAATTTAGAGACCAGGATATCATGCGGGACAGCGTCAAACGCTTTGCACAAGTCCAGGTAGATGACATCAGTTGCACTTCCCTTATCCACTACCACTGTAATCCCCACGTAGAAGGCCACCAAATTTGTCAGGCATGACTTGCCCTTGGTGAAGCCATGTTGGCTGCTACAAATCACCTCCTCTTTTTCCATGTGCCTTAGCAGAGTTTCCAGGAGAATCTGCTCCATGATCTTGCTGAGCACAGAGGGTTAGGGGTGACCTGAAAGTTCTTGGACATGGGTGGAGAGCTGGGAGGAAGGGCTGAAGCTACAAGATGGGGATTTGGGTTCCTCCAAACCCCGAGGAGCTGAGCGCCACAGTCACCAAGCAAAAACTCTGACTGAATACCGACAAGTGGATATTACCCAGAAATGGTTAAACTAAAGGGCTGGTGTGGTACTGGCCCCTGCGCTCTGCTGGTTTATAACCTGCTAATCTCATCCATGGAGCTCCTAGATGTTTATAGCCACCCCGAGAGGAGAATGGGGGTTCTGCACTGCTCGGCATGTTGATGTCCAAGTCAAACTGTGCATAAGAAGTGCTGAGGAGTTCAAAGAGGAGCATGCGCTGTGGGTATAAGGAAGAAAAGCTGTAAGTAACAACAAATCAAGATAGAAGAGGGTTGTTAGTACATGGGGATTTTGTGGTTTCTTTTGAAAGACCCACCACTGATCTTGCTGGCAGAGGGCTGAACTGGAGGCTGGAAGGGGCTGGAGGCAGCCAGAGGGCTGTGATGAGCCCCACAGACACCCTCTGAGGCTGCTGAGAGCCCCCATCCAAGAGGGAGGGTCTTAAACCCTCTGAGAAACCACAGGGATTTGAAGCAGCTCCATGACAGGCAGGCCAGCGCAAACAACCCGAGATTACACCCTTCACCCGAGCATCCGGCAAGGCTGAAAGAAAAGAGAACCCCCCCGCCATAGCCAACTGGGGAGGACCATCCCTATAGTGGGCAGTTTGCTGAAGGAGCGGGCAGACGCCATGCCCTACCCTCTCTCTGAGGTGGTGGAGAGGACACCGGCCTCCTTCGGGGACAGGGAGGCCCTCTCCTGCCCCGCAGCCCCTCACACCGGGCCCGGGCTCCATGAGGGAACCGCCGGCTGCACAACTCCCGCCTCATGCAGAGGCCTCCCGGCTACTGAGGAAACAGAGAGGCGGCTCCTCCTTATATAGCCAACCCTCATGAATATTCAAATAAGAAGGCGTGGTCGACGGGGGGCGGGGCTCGCCGATGCCGACGCGCCGCGGTTTTCATGAATATGAAGAGAGGGGGCGTGGCCCCTTATGAATTATGTGGGGAAGTGGGCGGGGCCGCGCGCCCCAACGTTCTGTCCCTTCAAAGTGTGAGAAGATGGCGGCGGCGGCGGGCCCCGGCGGCCGGGCCGCGGTACCGGCGCGGCGGGGTCGGCGACGGCGGGGGCGGGTCGGTTCGGCGATGGAAGAGGAGGAAGAAGAGGAAGAGGAGGAGGTGGGAGAGGACGAGGTGGTGTTGGCGGTGGCGGAGTGCCCGGTGTGCCGGCAGGCGTTAGTGGAGGCGGTGACGCCGCCCTGCCGCCACTCGTTCTGCCTCGCCTGCTTCCAGCGCTGCCTGCAGGGCCCGGGCCTTTGCTGCCCGCTCTGCCGCAGCCGCCTCTCCACCTGGGCCCGCCGCCAGCAGGCCCGCGCCGAGCCCGCCGCGACGACGGCCGCCNGGGGGCTCAGCGCCGGGGGTGGTTGTGGGGGGCGGCGGGGGCTGAGCCCACCCTCCTTTGGAGATGGGTTTTGGGGAGGGGGGACGACACACACATGTTTCTCCACCTCGCCGTGTCCGCTTCGACATCCCCTCCATGCACCGAGTGCGCCCGGGCTCAGCCTGCCCTCGCCCACAGCAGCAGAGATGGGAATAGGGGTGGGGGGGACACACACCGTCCTGCTGTCGCCTCCTCTTCCCTCCTCATCCGAGACGGGTGGGCTGGAGAGGTGCGAAGGCTGGGCAGGAGCGGGCCACCCCAGCAGCGTCTCGCCCCGTTCTCGGCCCCGCTGCACTCATCCACAAGTTTTAACAAAACACCCCCACCCATGGGGGCAGGTCTGGCTTGTCCTCTGAGCCCCGAAACGGCGAAAGGCCAATTATTTTTATAACAACGGTGCCCTGAGAGCGAACGGTTACGGCGGCGCTGCCTGTCGGAAGGGCTGGTAAAAGTCGGGCGGGTTTCTGCCGCGTCGAGAGAGGAAAGCTTCTGCGCCGTGGGAAGTCCCGCTCCCTTGTTGACATAAAAAAAAAGTCCATCGTTTTGAAGTTCATGGCTTTTTGTCACCCGTTTCCTCCCCGTCTCAAAAGTCGGCAGCCTTCCTCAACTCCTAGAAAACTCTTCCCTGCGTTTCCTTTAAAATAAATCCTCGTTTGAGCCGTCGGCGTGGCTCTTTCCCGGTGGGAGCCAAGGCGCTGCAGAAGATGCCCACCTTGCTGCTGTCAAAACTCCCGGTGCGCCGGGAGCTTCTGCCGGGCGCCGCGCTGCATGTTGGTTGGAGAGGTGATTGCGGCAGCGCTGGCAGGGATCGGCCACCTACGCCGCACCTACACGAGCGCTTCACCGACGTCGCAGGGCTGGTGGGAGCCCTGTGGAGTCGACGAGGCTTTAAGCTATGGATAAACATCCTTTTAGCCATCCAGCCGTGCCCTAACCGTTCCTTTTCGAGTGTGTAACTAGTCTCCCGGTTCATGCTTGTGTCAGCAGCCTCTAATTTGCTGCGGGAAAAATTGGCAGGATGAGCTTAAACGGCTTAAATTGGTGGTTTGAACTAACCCCGCTAACCTTTGCTGGAAGCGAATCGGGAAGCCTTCGCGCAGAAGGATTTGCTGAATCAATGAACAGACGGGCTGTCCGGAGGGAGCCGAGCCAAACGGCTGGGAGCGGTTCCTCCTCCCCGGTCCAGCCGGAGGAGGGACAACAGAAACTCCCCGAGTGGATCTCTGCTCCAAGGAACTTCCTTCAGTCATGCTTGAATATACTCAGCTTGGTCCAACCTAGCTGGAATGAGAATATCCAGCCGTGCTGCAGGAATACTTACACAGTGCCTTGGCTATTTTTTTTTTAAATTAATTTTAATTCTCTGCTTGTCTTGAATTGTCTGAAAGAAATGTGTATATTTTGCAGCCAGGCACACCGACAACATGTTAGTTGTCATTTTCTGCCTGCCTGAACTTCCTAAAGCTCTGGAAGTGTCTCGGAGAAAATAGTGGAGGGTCTTAGCACTGAGAAACATGGGGTGTGCCCCCCAAACATGGACGGACACCTGCACCTGGGTGTCACCTTGTACACCTTGAGCATGGCTCTGTCATCGGTGCTCTAAATTGTGCTAGACTAACCCCTACTCACACTGTACTCTGATTGCGTTTCGTATCGTAGACCTCGCCACCGTCAAATTGCACTTAAAGCTGCAGAGCGGTTGAGTTAACAGCTGATGAGGTGAGCTAAAATGACCTGTAATCTTGAACAGCATTTCTGCTGCATTTCTAAGCCAGGCTCAACGTTGTCCACCAGACGGTTGCATCTGGCTAAAAGCCGTCAAGATAATTGGCCACTTACAAGTTGAGCTAATAGTGAGGAAATCAAAGATAGTTGATCCATTACAAATGGTAACCTACTGCGTGCAGAGAGAGAGAGTGGCAGATGTGCTTTATCTTGATGTTAGCGAGGTTTATCAGAGAACCACAGCATGGCTGAGGTTGGCAGGGACCTCTGGAGGCCACCTAGTCCAATCCCTGCTCAACGCAGGGTCACCAGGAGCAGGTTGCACAGGACTGTGTCCACTTGGGTTTTGACTGTCTCCAAGGTTGGAGACTCCGCAGCTTCTCTGGGCAACGTGTGTTGGTGCTTGACCACCCTGACAATAAAAAAAGTTATGTTAAAAGAAACTTCTTGTATTTCAACTCGTGCCCATTTCCTCTTGTCACTGGGCACCACCAAGAAGAGCCTGGCTCTATGTTCTCTACTGTCTTGGACCAGATACTTAAACACATTGGTAAGATCCCCCTGAGCCTTCCCTTTTCAAGCTGGACAGTCCCAGCGCTCTCAGCCTGCTTTTGTAAGTCAGTTACTCCAGTCATTTAATGATCTTCATGGCCCTTCACTAGTCAAGAAAAATGACATCTACTGCTCTCTGCTCATCCACCAAGCCAGTCATCTACATTGGTTAAGCATGCTTTCCTTTTCATAGATCCATGCTGACTACCTCCCGAACGCTTTCTTGTCCTTCATGTGTCTGGAAATGGTTTCCAGGAATAGTTGCTCCATCACCTTCCCAGAGTTCGAGGTGGGGCTGGCCAGCCTGTCGTTCCTTCTCCTTGCCCTTTTTGAAGGGAGGAGTGACATTTGGTTTCTTCCAGGCCTGTGCACTGTCTTGCACTAGATCAGGTTGCGCAAAGCCCCGTCCAACCTGATCTTGAACTCTTCCAATGATGGAGCCTCCACAACTTCTCTGGGCAACCTGTGCCAGTGTCTCACCTCTCTCATCATAAAATGTTTCTTATGTCCGATGTAAACCCACCCTCTTTCATTTTAAAACTGTTGCCTCTTGTCCTGGTAAAAAGTCTCTCTATCTTTCTTAGAAGCCAACTTTAAGTATTGAAAGGCCGCAAGAAGGTCTCCCCAGAGCCTTCTCTTCTCCAGGCTGAACAACCCCAACTCTCTGAGCCTTTCTCCACAGCAGAGGTGTTTCAGCCCTCTCACCATTTTCGTGGCCTCCTCTGGACCCACTCTAGCCAAAAGGGCTGAAGAAAGGAGGCATTGAATATCTCAGCTTTTTCTGTGTCCTTTGCCATCAGGTCCCCTGCACCACTCAGCAGCAGACCCACATTTTCCTTTGCTGCTGATGTACTTGTAGAAGCCTTTCTCATTTTCCATCGTGTCGATTTGCTTTTTGCGATTTTGACTCGTCTCCCATAACATCCGCACTGGCACACTGCTGAAGACCTGGGGGACCTTATCAATGGACAGGAGGCAGTAAAGGCAGTAGAACCAGGACCTTCTAGGTGGTGCCCGCTGACAGGAGAGGAAGGAATGGGCACAAACTGGAACACAAGCACTGGCACAGGTTGCCCAGGGAGGTTGTGGAGTCTCCATCCTTGGAGACAGTCAAAACCCAACATGGACCTGCCCAGCCTGCTCCTGGTAACCCTAATTGAGCAGAGGAGTTGGTCTCCAGAGGTCTTTGCCAACCTCAACCGTTCTGTGGTTCTGTTATCAAACATTGAATAAGCTGAAGTATTTAATTAAATCACTTAAAATCTGTAAAATTGATTTAGAAAACTACTTGGTATTATTTTTTCTTAAAAAAACGTGAAAGATGTCACCACTTGACATAGCTTAATTCTTCCAGCTTAAATTGGCTAACTAATAACGGTTTCAAGTCTCAATGTTTGTCATTCGCTGTGGGATTTATACATAGTAGTGGACTTAGGGAGCTCTCAGACCTTGGCTGAGATTGAGGATTCTGTGTTAGGTGCTATACGAATACGTATGAAGACAAAGTCCTTGTCACGACACTTGTCAAACAAAACTGGATAGAAGTAAGCGGAGACAACGCATGCTCGCTGCCTGTCTTGTGTCTTAGCGTGGGCTGGGTTTGCTTGCCTGCTCCTGGGCATGATGCCCTTCAAGCTGCCCTGCTGCCTCCAGCCTGGCCTCCAGCTGCCGCTCCAGAAGGTGTGGGAAGCCTGTCGGTCCCACGTCCTCTCTGCCTGCTCTCTGGGCAACTCTAGCTACCATATAGCACCTGGAAAAGCACCCTTGATGCTGGTGTAAAACCAAATTTTGAGCTAAAGATGCCATACTTAGCAAAGCAAGGTTTCTTATATTAAAACAGTTGCCTGGTGAAAGTCTTGGAAGGCAGAGAGGTGCAGCAGATGGGAGGCTTGGAGACTGCGGGCACGTGTTTGAGGATTCAGTTAGCCAAGAAGAACAAAGATGTACATACCATGTTTGCAGCGAGTTGCTCAGCCCAATTTGTAAGAAAATAAGTCCATTCTCGTTTCTCAGGAAGATGGATGACCCTGTGAATCAAGACAATATAAAAGGATCTTGTGAAAAAAGGATGAGCAGAAGAGATTTTGGCTGTATCTTCTCAGACAGCAGGCACAAGGCTCACCTTCAGTATCAGATACTCACCCACATTGATAGATTTTTGCCTATCAATCCTGACGTTACTGTCCCAGATTATAGATGACTTCAGGGAGCTTGGGAAATTGCTGAAGGACAAGCGTTCCCCCATGAACTGGGAAGCAGAAATTCGATTTTCCAAGGAAAGGGCTTGTTAAACTGGTCAAGAGCTGTGAACTCCTGCCACGAACGTGGTCTGGGAGGGAGAGAATAAATGACTGCTTTGGAAGGGACGGGGGAAGTCTGTTCCCCTACGCCGAGGTAGGATCGAGTGTGCCTAAACCATTCCTCGTAGACATCCGAGTCGTCCGTTCATACACAGATGGCAGAAGGGAATCCCACGGCCACCTTTGTTTCAGCCTCTGAACATTTGGAAAATTTTGCCTAATATCTAATCAAAATCTCCTTTGTTATAAACGCAGCTGATTTCTTTTGTTTCTCTTCTTCCCGGTAGCTATTCAGAACAATTAATAACTGATGCTTTTATAAGAGGGGTGGGGTGTTTTTGCCAGACTTCTAACATGACTTCCCCCTCCTTCCTCCGAGTCTTTTTTTGGCTGTGGTTTCCCTCTTTCCCTGCTGGACCAGACCAGTCTAGTTCTTGAGCATTTCCTGGTGATTCCTTTATTTCCTGTCATTGCTGTTGTTCTGTTGCCTGTCACCACGTTTTTTTTTGTCTCAAGACCGCAGTGCTAAGAGTGTAGAAACGGCGATCCCGATGAAGCCTTTCCCTGCTATGTGAAAAGAGGTGATTTACTCCCCACATCAAACAGATTAACGTCGACACCGCCTCTTTTTTCCTCCTTGTGGCAGCAGTGGTGTTGGATGGCTGTTTGATGGGATGGGTTAAATTTAAGATTGCCCAGGAAAAGAAATAAGGTAGGGCTGCCTCTTCAGGTGCCGGATCAACTGTGCCATGAGACTGTTGGCGTGCTTGCACCTCCATCTCCTCCCTCTCTGTCCTCTCTCCGGTCGTCCAGGATATGCAAATTCTTTTTAATCTACCATTCAAGCCGTTAATGAAGAGAGCATTTAGGACCAGACCCAGAGCTAGCCCCAGTGGCCAATGTGAGAGGCTGTCCTGGCACGGCAGTGAATCATTAACTCTTGGAAAATAATTTTTCAGCTAGTTGTGCATCCATCTGAAAAGTGGTTATACCTTGACTAGCTTTTTTTTTTCTCACCGTGCTTCTAAGAATGTTTTTTTTTAATGTGCTTCCAAATGAAAAAGACAAATTATTTTTGACGTACTGTTACTCGGGATGCTGGGGATGTGGTTATCCTGGACAATGGGGATATATCCAGATAATAAGGGAGCTAGAGTGAGCTGGGGATCAGCGTGCAAGGAAACTTCATGGAATGAGGCTGCCTCTGCTGGAATTCCAGCTCCATCTTGGGACCAGCCCTGCTGGACCCCACCTGGCAGCTTTGTGGGGTTGCGTGTGTGTCTCTGGCAGCTCCAGGAGAGCACACAAGCTTTTGTGTTTGTGCAGCGCTGCACCCGAGCTGAAATGGTCTCCGTGAGCCCAAAGGGTGTTGGCATTAAACCGTATCTAGCAAAATTTCTTAACCTGTCTTCACGAGGTTAAGAGCTATCGCTCCTTGCCCCAGTCCTTCTCCATCTAGGACTGAGCTTCTTCCCTCCGATGCGTCATATCACAGTCCTACCTCCCAGCCAGCTCTTCTCCTCCTTTCTCCACAGAGGCATAAGGGCAGGTTTTTGAGTTCCTTTGCAGTGGTTCCTATTCTCATATTTTCTTGCTTCATTTCCTTACGCATTTCTGTCCAGAGCAAGTTTTGGACAGTGCAGAAGGCAGCACTTATATGGGCTGCTCAAAAGTGCGTGGGTGACCCCTAACACAGCACATCCTGCTAATCCTTAATTTCTCCATAAGGAAAAAATGTGGGTATCTTGGTCTCTACAGCAGGTAAAATACCCTGTCACCCCCAAGAGATGAATTGTATCGTTACTTGTTTCCCCCTCATCCCCAAATTATCCCATCGAAGAAGGAGATTGGACTGAATTAATGCGAGTTGTTCTTACAGAGTTGGTGGTGTTAGTTTGTCGTCTGCCTGTTACCTTCTAGACTTGCTAATGAACTAACAATTGGTTGTAGTACCCATTTGCGTATTGAAACAAAGCCTACTGTTCTACAGTCTTCAAGTAGCTTCTTCCCCTCTCATTCCTTGACTTCTCCATGACCTTAAAGAAAACCCCTTTGCTCCAGGAAGCCTCGAAGACAACCACAAACAGTTCGGAACTTACCAAGGGGGATTTCACCAGCTTTCTAAAGCCACCTCTTCTCTCTCTCCCTCTCGCATCCCCAGGCAGCCTCTCCATCTCCCATCTTCCTTTATTCAAAGTCTCTTCCTGGGGGTTGCTACCAGCAGGAACGCATCTTTTGGATTTATACCCACTATGCCTCGAACAACTCCCATCTTTGCCAAGCCTGGCTCTCAACACACCATGCAGAGGCATCGACCGGTTCTTGGCTGCATCCCTGGAGAGGTCTTTCCATTTCCAGTCTATTGTATTCTTGAACTTGGTATATTCCTTTTAGCTTAAATGGCCTTTCATCTATTTATACCACTATACGACTCACAAATTTTATAAATCCTATCGTAAGACCTATTTACCATACGTGTGAAACCCGCCGGCTGACATCCGCTGTTGGCTGTCCATAGAAACCAGGCAAGACAGATCATTCATATGGATGAGAAACAGTATTCAAGAGACTTCTTCCGAAATACCTTTCCTTCGCACTTTTTGTGCCATCTTTACTTACTTCTTGCTTCTGTGCTCCTGTTTCTTAAACTACCTGATCACAGTTAATTTTTGGTAAACCCCAAAGCATCATTGTTCCAAACACTTAAGCTTTCACAGTACAATTAACTCTCTGCCCTCTTCCTAGTGGCTGGTGGACTTTTTTGTTTTCTGTCTTGCTTTTAATGCATGTCTAGATACACTTTTTGGTGGCTTTGTGTGCCTTTTCTCAGCTCCCCAAGCCAAACTTTTGAAAATGAAGAAACAGTACAAGAGGTGAGGGGGAAAGCAATGCTTTCTGTGCCCTGGCATCAGTGCTCAGGGAGCCAGGTCGCTCCATTTGGAACATAAATCAAGCAAAAATAGGTAATTCTCCCCTTTTGCTCCACTCTGGGGAGACCTCCCTGTAGTGCTGCGTCCAACTCTGGAGCCCCCAATGTAAGAAGGACATGGACCTGTTGGAGCAGGGCCAGAGGAGGCCACGAAGATGCTCCGAGGGCTGGAGTCCCTCTGTTGTGAGGACAGGCTGAGACAATTGGGGTTGTTCAACCTGGAGAAGAGAAGACTCTGGGGAGACATTATTGCAGCATTTTTACCAAAGCCCACAGTGACAGGACAAGGGACAACGGCTTTAAACTGAAAGAAAGTAGGTTTAGACTGGACATAAGGAGGAATTTCTATACAAGGAGAGTGGTGAGACACTAGAGCAGGTTGCCCAGAGAAGTTGTGGATGCCGCATCGTTGGAAGTCTTCAAGGCCAGGTTGAACAGGGCTTTGAGCAACCTGGTCTAGTGGAAGATCATAGAATCATGGAATCATTTAGGTTGGAAAAGACCTTTAAGATCATTGAGTCCAACCGTAAACCTAACACTGCGAAGTCCACCACTAAATGTCCCTGTCCATGGCAGGGGGTTTGGACTAGGTGATCTTTGATGGTCCCTTCCAACCCAAAACATTCTGTGATTCTATGAAAATCTGTTGGGAAGACTTGTCTTGGGAAGATTATTGAAATTATTGGTGCTAGCCTAATTAGGATGAAGCCAGTGGGGGAGAAATGACAGTGTGTTAACAGCTATCTACCACATCGGCATTTTTTTAGTGTCATCTTCTGCTTCAGCTGGAACTCCAGGCGCAGAACTAGATTAAATCTATTTTTGTCCCATTTGGCTCTGCATGAGAACTGGTCTGGAGCCTGTTACATTACGGGAGCTACTCTGGGGTGAAAAAACCCAAAACTTTTTGGAGAGTTGCAATTTTTTTTTTCAGTAGATCAGTCTTAGCTTGGCTTAGTTCCCGCCTCCAGTTTGCTGGACCACAGATGCCCGTGGCAGGGCAGGCGAAGGGGGCTCCCCGCATGTTGTCCTGCCGGTACGTGACAGCATGAAGTCTTCCTACAGCTCCCACCTTATTGATTCATCCACTTAGGAAAAAGTTGCAGATTTGTGTCTGAAATATTCAGAGTTTTAGCTTCTTGTTTCCAAATATGCCCTGATCCACTGATGCTGAAGTATATATATATATGAAGTATGCCATTGGCATATCTTCATGTAACTTAGTTAACATCCTTTTAAAAGAACTAGAGTAACTACTCTTGTTGGAAAACTGTTTCCAGACCTCTCCATAGTCAGAAAACTTCCAACCTCTTGTTTTGTGTTTTGAAAACATGAAGGTCTCATCTTCATCTGCAAGTATAAACACTAACTGCTGGAAGTTAAAAGGAAAAAAAAAGTGAAAACCTCAAGGTTTTGATTATCCCTGCCAAGAATAAAGGGAAGCTACAAAGTCTGCTGAAAGTTTCCATGGAAGCTGAGGGGGTGAGGGGGATTCGCTGCCGCGGGTGGCAGAGCTGTGACTTGCCGGATGGTATCGGTTTGGCAAAACCCAGGAGCCTCTGAACAACAAACAGGGAACCGAAGGGTTTCTGAATCGAGTTCAACTTATTTTGATTCAACCCATGTTGCTGAATTCACCAGATGGATGTATCTGAATCTTTTGCCAGTAAATATAAAATCTTCTGGTCGGGAGTGTGGATTAACGGTGATGGTGCGTAATACACACTTCTGTGCTAACGTTGAAAGGATGGAGTCAGTCAAGGGGATGGAGGCGACAGTTAAATGCCTCTTATAAAGAAACCCAGCGTTAAATAATTAGAAAATCTTTTGTCCTTTCAAAGAGTGCAGAAATCAGTTGTGTTTTTTCCAAGATTGAGCACAATAGGATGAAACTCTTGTCTGCCAGCATAAAAGAGCAGGATGCTGGGTTTGCTTCTGCCACTGCGACTGTTTTGGTGCTATCGGAAGGAGCATCCCAGTGCCAACCTTCCCAACAGCCCTGCAAAGTCAGCTCCATTCAGAAACCGTTTCTGCTGACCCGCAGCTCACCCGAGAGGAATAGCAAGCAGGACCTTTGCTGCAAAATCAAGTAAAAGGCCTTTTCTTCCATCATCTTACCCATTTCGTTATTCTCTTAGGCCGTAGCACACATCGAAACAGCTCAGCAGCCTTATCCTGGACCTGAACATGCAGAATTAGCACACGAGGTGCTAATATATCTGATTTGCAGCAG
Organism: Anarhynchus alexandrinus; assembly: GCA_008711295.1. Taxonomy (NCBI): domain Eukaryota; kingdom Metazoa; phylum Chordata; class Aves; order Charadriiformes; family Charadriidae; genus Anarhynchus; species Anarhynchus alexandrinus. The sequence goes on along the minus strand of VUYV01000483.1, from coordinate 94,889 downwards.
TTCTGTGCCGATAGAAGCATCCTTGGCTGGGGACAGCCACCGTGCAGCATCGCTCTACCCCAGAAACTGTAATGGGATGTTGTAAATGTAGATAGACAGTTGTGCATTCATTTTTTCTTTTCATCCTTCTACGCAGAGTTAGAAATTTGTGTTTTCCGTCTTTTGACCTATCTATAAAATGTACAAGTTGTTGCATAAAAATGCTATACATAAAATTGCCTCCACCTGATGTTAGACCACTAGCTAAACCAGCCAAACTTTATAGATAAATGCTTTTCCATTATTTAGACTCTCTTCTAGCTTGCTGAACCCATGTAAGCAATGAAACAGTTGATGTGGCTCATCTTTACTGCTTCACGGTTCCCTCGGGTTAGCTCATACGCTTTTATTGCCCTGGAGGGAAAAAATACACCTTTTAAGCTATGAAGATAAGGTCTGAGACAAGCCTTAAACATTGAGAAGTAATTGAAGGTTGCTGCGGGTGCGTTACAGATTGCTGCTGCTCTGGGGACTGTCTCTGTGGAAGTTCAGCTTGATAAAATTCACAAAGAACTGGAACTGCTCAAGGACACAATTGAAAAAACATTTTGAGAAGCCGGTGGAAGGTTTCCAGCGCGGCCGGTTGCAGGCGCAGAAGCAGGAGCGAGGAATGCAGCCTGGCCTCCCCAGCATCGCCACCGCTCAGGATTTTTATCACACATGTTGGGACATTTTGGATATTTTCGTTTAAAAACAAGCCTAGCTTGCGCAGGCGTGTGAGTAAGAGGGAATAGCAGCTCTTATTTTTTTTTTAAAGAAGCTTTATAGTCTATATGCGTGATGTTTGATTACAACACATTTTTTTTTCCTCCCTTTTAAACCAAGTATTAAAGAAATACTTTGTCATTTGTTCAGCTCCAGCGTTGGCAGCGTTCCCTCTCCGGAGCTCCTCGAGCAGGAAGCTCCGGAGTTTGCACTCACACTCACCGCTGGGGAGGCACTGAAGTTACGGGGCTTTCCTCTGAGAACTTTTCAAGCAAACCAGTTGAAAGCAGGACAGGTGAACGCAGGAATTAGTCAGTCTTTAAATGACGTGTTTCGGCACCAGGGCTGTGACCGGTCCCCAGGGAGGAGGCAAACGCGGCCGTGAACCGGAGGATGCCCGCCGGGGCAGTCGGCCGCTGGGTGTTTGATTTATTGACCCCGCCGTGTGCCTTTCATTTTGGCCCAGTGTGTTTGAGGAATAAAAACGCTTCCTAAATAAAACATGCGGTGGAGCTGCCGGTTTATATCCCTTAATTTTAGCGAGCTGGGAAAAGGAAATACCACTGATGTTTCCTCCTTGCTCGTACCCGTTTCATCTGGAGCGTAGCAGGTTGGGACGGTGAGCTGTGCTGCTCCCTGCCTGGAGAGCTGATACGGGCTGTGCCGGGACGGTTGTTCAGGGGTCGGTGTTTTATTCCAGTTGTTCCCTTTTCCATCCAATTTCTCCGACTAATTTGCCCAAATTTGCACTGCACAGAAGCAGGAAGGAGCTTTGAGGCCGTCCTAACGAAGGGAGTCATTTGGGGAATAACTATATTTGGGGAGGTTAAACTATAACCCCGGGCCAATATGCTTTTAGTTTCTGAATTCCCGAGGGGGGGGAAGGGAGGAAGCGGGAGAAGGACGGGGAATTCCTGCCGGACAGAGCAACCCGCCCACCCGGCTTCGAAATACTGACCTCGGGGAGCGCGTTGCAAGCGGAATAAAAGCTGTGCTTGCTCCAGACCGGCAGGACGGTGCTGCAAACGGCTGCGAAGGTGAAGGGGATGCGGAAGAGTGAAAACACCGTTTCTGTAGAAAATAAGAGAGCGTTCTCGATGCGTTCGTTTAAATGGCAGAAGGGCACGGGTGTGAATTTGGGGTGCTGTGCTGCTGCTGTCAGCCTGTGTTTCTTGGGTGTCCGGCTGGAGCAGACACGTAAAACCTGGTTTTATTTCTAGCGCTCAGATTCCCTGTGACATCTCAGGGCTGTTACTTAACCTCTGTGTTTACATCCTCCTAATACTCCCCTGATTGCTTAACTGCTTGTCAAGAGCTCTTGAGAATCTCAAAAGAAACTATAGAAGTGCAAAATGGTATTACTTGGCCATCCTCCTCCGAATGTTTCTGTATGTTAAACAGAGCTTTGATAGCGGGGCCGTAATATAAACAGATGTGCTTGAAAAAATGCTGCGGAACCTCTCGCGCAGTCCCTGGAGAGCTTCCCCTTTTTGGGAAATAATGGCCAACCCCAGTCATCATACACTAAAAAGTGTTTCTTTTTTTTTTTTTTTTTTTCCTTCTCTTTCCAGACTTTATATTCAGAGCACCCATTAAATTAAGCAAACCGGGGGAACTCCGAGAAGAATATGAAAGCCAGCTAAGGAAGGTACGGTATTCTGTGTAATTGCGGTTTTTCTTCCAGAATAACTTGGATTTCCTGCAGGAATGCCATCCTACCTATAAGGAAACTTGAAGGGCTTTTTATTCCTGCTCTGTAACAAAGGTCGTTTATTCCCTTTATGCTGTTGAGCCAGTTCAGGGAAATGTTGGCAGTAATTGAGCATGTAGAAGCCAGATTTTGCTGTCTTAGGCTGAACATGGAAATGCACCTTCCTTGGTGGACCTCCAGCGACTGTTGGGGTCTATGGGGTTTGTTAGAGCATCGGTATTTGTGGATGTAACTCCATAAAGGCTTTTGCAGCATAAGGCATCTCCTGCAGTAACATCCTTCTCAGAAACAATCTATTCCAAACTAGAGCTTTCTGTCTGTTTTTAGGCAAGAAGAAAAAAAAAATGTCGTTTAAAGACAAAAAACTGAGAAGGGAAGAAAAGCTTTTCAGCTGTTTTGGAGTTAAAGTCTGGGAAAATATTTTCTGCATTTAAAAAGGGATTTTTTTTCTTCATTTAAATCATTGAAATGTCTCCAGTGGCTAGTCATTTATGGAAATTGGCTGCCTTTGGAGTGAGAAACATTACAGTGAAAGCAATGACTGCTGTAGCCGAGCGGATAATGATTTCCATTGCAGCCCCTCTCGTGACAGTTGCCCGTAACTTGCTAAAACATTCACGCTGCCACTCGTAGCTCCTGCGTCGGTCGTCCCATCCTCTGCCTGGACCTGCGCGCCGTCCTGTCGAAACAAGGTGGACTCTGCCCCGTTGCAGGTGTCTCTGTCAATAGATTTAATCGCTGTCCCGGGGCCTTGATCTCTGCAATGGTGTTTTGCTCTGCGATGGGTCCAACCTCTCGCTGATGAGTTTACCTGCTAGGGAAAAGGAACAGGGGTTTATTCATCATTGAAGAATTTTCTTTGGGTTTTCACTTGAAGATCTCAAAAATGGTAGAAACGGCTGGGAAGCTGATCTTTGGTTAGAAAGCCTTGTCCACTGAGCGATGCTAAGTAGGGAAATACTGCTTAGATGATATTTAAGGTAAATAACTCATCTGGGAAATGCATATATGTGAAGAGACAATTAACAATGTGGAAGGGTCTTCTAGTTCTCTGCGCGTGGAATCAGCAACGATGCTGATGGGCAGTGTCGCTACAGGTTATTAGGATAACTTTGGCTGACTATGCCCTTTCGTTAAGTGATCTGAGGAAATGCAAACTCTTCTCTGGTGCAGGTGACTTTCGCTAGGTAGGCAAGCGTGCTTTGTGCGTAAAGTCTTGTGACTTGTGGCGTTTTTAGCAACGGTGAGACTCTGTTGAGGAGCTGTTGGTTTAGGCAGCAGTGTAAGACAGTGCACAGAAATCTTATTCATATAAAAATCTACTTTATTAATGAACTTAAGCGTGCATCACTATTTGGCGATTTAATTTTTTTTTCACTGTAACCTTCACGGAATCACGGAATTTTCAGAGTTGGAAGGGACCTCTAGAGGTCACCTAGTCCAACTCCCCTGCCAAAGCAGGATTGCCCAGAGCACATCACTCAGCACTGCATCCAGGCGGGGCTTGAAAGTCTCCAGAGAAGGGGACTTCCCTATCTCCCTGGGCAGCCTGTGCCAATGCTCTGTCACCCCAACCATAAAGAAGTTTTTCTGTATATTTGAACGGAACCTCCTATGTTCCAACTTGTGCCCATTGCCCCTCGTCCTGTCACTGGGAACCACTGAAAAGAGTCTGGCTCCATCCTCCTTCAACCCACCCTTCAGGATGAGTATACTCAGGGTATCTTTGGCTTAAAGAAGAAATAAAGTTTTTTATATAGGTATTAACTGTAAACCTTGCTAGGCTTTTATAAACCTCTCCGTAATAGCGAGTGGGAGACTTTCCATGAGGACATTGGAGCCAACTGCTCATGGATCCTGCCGGACTTGTTGCGTGGTGTCTTCAATCCAGCTGCAAGGCCAGAATCTCCCGGGTGTCCAGAGGAGCAGGAACCGCCTGAGTTCATGGGGACAGGATCTTAGCTCTGCCGTTCTCCCAGGTGCCTCTGGACTCATGCACATCTGGATCTTCTGGAAGGATTAAACCATCTTCTTTCCCATGGTCCATAAAAATTCTATAGGAGCATTGTGTCTGTGCAGGACAAAGTGGGTACTTTGTCACCACTTGTTAATCCTGATTACTCCGTTAAGGACTTGAAATATTATCTATAAAGTTCAAGTAAGCACATTTGAAGCACAGTCAGACCGCAGCTGAAGAGGTTTTTGCATCTATTGCCTGACTTCAGCAAAAAGATACCATGTGCAGTCCGGTGCCAACACTTCTCACTTCCCCACCAGTCAAAAGGAAATACTTTTACGTGTTTCTGGCATTTGGGGCATGTTTTTGTCTCGTTCCTGTTCAGCCTGCTGCCTTCCCCTTTTTGCTCACTGGCAGATGGGAGATAGGTTTCTTTCCCCTGCCAACTTAAACTCACTTCTTACGAATCTCTTCTGAAGGAGCTGGTGTGGGGAGGAGATTCTCTGAATCATCATCTGAGAGGAAAGGGCAATGTAATTTTGCTGACAAAATGGGAACTGATGATGCACTCGCGCTTTTTCCTTATTCCAGGCAAAACTGTGACTGTTGCCACTTAGCGGGAGTTTCTCGGTGTCTCTGAACTTCTGAATTAGGCAGGAGGAGACGAGAACTCAGGTTTGGGAATCAAAGCTTGTATATACTGGGCTTCCCTCTATGTCTCGAGGCAAGAGATTTCATCTCAGCTTCGCGGCCCGTGAAACGGGGTAACGCGTGCTGGCTTTCCTCCCGCGGAAGGGAGAGGAGCGTTCAAAAGCTTTTACATCTCCCAAATGTGAGTTGTTTTAAAAATCCTAGCTCTTGACCTGCTTCCCAGCCTTTTGCAGTTGAAAACCGAGTCGTTACCGTAATTATGTACAGAAGAATTTTTATTTGAAGTGGATAATCTCGTAGTGTAATTTTCTCAACTGGTGTTCACAATGAGACGAAATGTTTGCTGTCTGTGCAGAATAGTGAGATTTTTTTTCTCCTCTTTTACACAGCGCACTTGGTGCTCTTCTATTTTATATTTTTCCAAAGGAGGATATCGTTTCTGTGCACTAAAAACCTAACTTGTGCTGTTAAACTGTCTTTCTGTGACAAGCAGTCTATTGCTTGTAATCACACGCAATCAGGAGGGAAACTCCTACCTGAGGCATGTGCTGACATGCAGCTTTCCAGCAGCGCGGGTGGACGGAGCAGGCTCGGGGAGCGAGCACGCAAACCCGTCCAGTTTACGGAGCGAAGAGAAGATGCCAAATGTGAGTTTACCAAACTTTTGGAAATTAATGTTAGTATCAAGAGCAATGTTCCTGAAATTCTCATTTCTTGAGAAAAAAAGTAGCGAGTGCTTCTACGGCATTTTTTTCCTGCAGTTCCAGTATCTGAAAGGGCTACAGACAGGTTAAAATGTGTTTTCTGATAACTGTGGTGCTTATAGCAGCTGACGGTCCCGCATCTGGGATTTGAAAGGTGCTCCTCAGATAACTTAAGATCCTTCTCCCAGGGTAGATGTTTCACACCGTCTTGTTTCAGTTTCCAGTCATGTCCTGGCACAGCATTGCCACGTTTGTAAGTAAATTCTCTGGGAGATAATTTACATTAGGCTACTTGCTTCTTCTTTTTTTTTTTTTTAATTAGTACAAATTTTATCATTAGAGTTTGCTCTTGTTTGCAACCTGAATTCTGGACCTAAATTGCTTTTTTTTTTTATCCTGTTAATTACAATTAGGATCCTGTTGTTGCTTTTTTCACTGTTGACTGTCGGCAGAGCTTGTGCTTGTACCTTATGTTAACTGTGCCATGGATTTGCCCAAAATCCTTAAATATTCCTGTATGTTGTTGCATATGCTTGTGGTTTAGATTTGGGAATAGAGTATAATTTTATAAGTTAGGCAAAAAAGTGAAGATTTCCATACAGCTTTCTTCCATGTGAGAGACACGGAAGGGACACAAGTGTTGGGTAGTATTTCAGGTGGCCAAAAAAAGTCATCTTTATGATAAATCTTGATGTGAATTTGGTTTTCAGATACTTAAAAAAGGCCCCTTAAAGTGCAGAAATGCTGTTCAGGAAACGTACAGCAGACTATTCACCATGTCTGCATCATGTGGCCATAATCTGTATTAGTCAGACACTGTGTTGTAGTTATTGCTCGAGATTATTAATAGATCAGGAATTTAAAGATATATCTTAAAACAACTTTAAACAAGAATTCAAACCAGTCCTTGAAAACATTTGCTAGACACCCATAATCAGCCAAACAGTGGGTTTTTTTTCCTGGTTTCTACCTTCTCTCATCCTACCTCTCTCTTCCTCATCTCTTGGGGTTTGGATTCAGTAGGATTTGGGTCCTTCCCAGTCTTAAAATCATGATGTGCTTTTCGTGTTTCATCATGAACTCTGTTTTCTTTATCTCTTCACCTTTTAGGGCAGGTTCACCTGCATGTCCATGCTTTTTCCCCCCACTCCACCCCTTGCAGTAGGGAAGAAAATACTAATTATTTTTGGAAGAATGAGGAGTTGTTGCAACGTCACCCACTGCCTTTATGTGCAGTGCTGTGGCATCAGTGCTCAAGCTGCCTATGGATGCCTTTAAGTTTCAAAGAATCATAAAATGGTTAGAGTTGAAAGGGACCTTTAAAGACCATCTAGTTCCAACCCTCCTGCCCTGGGCAAGGACACGTCCCACCAGCCCAGGTTGCTCCAAGCCCCGTCCAACCTGGCCTTGAACACCTCCAGGGATGGGGCAGCCACAGCTTCTCGGGGCAACCTGCGCCAGGGGCTCACCACCCTCACAGTCAAGAATTCTTCCTGATATCTCATCTAAATCTCCTCTCTTTCAGTGTAAAACCATTCCCCCTCGTCCCATCTCTCCCCTCCCTGATCCAGAGTCCCTCCCCAGCTCTCCTGGAGCCCCTTTAGGCACTGGAAGGGGCTCTAAGGTCTCCCCGGACCCTTCTCTTCTCCAGGCTGAACCCCCCCAACTCTCCCAGCCTGTCCTCCCAGCAGAGGGGCTCCAGCCCTCGCAGCATCTCTGTGGCCTCCTCTGGCCCTGCTCCAACAGGTCCATGTCCTTCTTCTGCTGGGGGCCCCAGAGCTGGATGCAGCACTCACAGCACTGCAGGGAGGTCTCACCAAGCGGAGTAGAGGGGCAGAGGGCTCCTGGAGGGCACCAGGTCCTGCAGTACTACTCTCCTGGGAGGCGAGGAGGAAATTGCGGCGGTGTGAGAAGATAGGAGGGAACGTATCAGGGCGGCTTCTTAAGCATCTGAGATGCCTACACTCAAATGTGAGCAATAATCAGAAGTGTTTGAATTCCTAGTGCTTAGCCGTAGCTGTGATTCATCAGCGTGATGGGGATCTGTCAATCAAAGGTCAGGCTTGTTGTCCCAGACGAGGATAACATGCACAGAGGATGGGTGGAGGAAAGAGGAAGAACCTGGCATATATACATATATATGTAGACTATTCATGGCCTTTGTGTAAGCCTGAAGTTGAGGAAGAGGTGAGAGGCAAGCTGGGTGAATGGCTGGGTGATGAGTGCGAAGGGAGCTGGGCGATGTGATCCTGGGCAGGGACAATCGGATGATGTTACCTGAAGGGTGTACTGCAGAGCCTCTTCGTCAGAAAAAGGTGTCGGAAAGGGGGAGAAAAGGGGGGTTGTTGGTTTTGAGTAGCAAGTCTGCAGAAAAGAGGTCCAGGCAGAAATGGGGAGTTTGATTCCTTAGATAAGGGGAAAAAAATAACGCAGCAGGGCAGGCAGCCCATTGGAGTCGTGGATTGTGCTGGGGGTAATCCTCCGGTTCAGGGAGAGAGAAATCTCTGCAGGGAGAGCCTGGCCAGGAGGAGCTTGTGGACACTAAAGTCGACCTCGGTTGGTTAAAAGGGATCGCTAAGTGATGGATTGTGCTTTTTTGGAGGGAGGGAAGGAAGGAAACTGCACTTCTCCAAAATCCACTTTTCTTATTACCTACTTTCCTTATTACTGGACTTCCACAAGCTCAAGAATGGGTAGGGGATCTTCTGGGAAGATAAAGGAGTACATGGGGACTGGCAGTTAATGGAAGAAGCACGCTTTAGAAGGCACAGCAAAAGAGCCTTCAGTGCAGAAAAATGATGGGCTGCCCTGGCGCTTCGGTAGGATTTCTTGTGCAGCCTTCAGGTTTGTGAAATGCAGTAGCACAGCACACGTGGATAAAATAACGTCGCATCGGAGCCTTTTTGAATTGCCAGGGTGGGAAAAAGTAGCAAGAAAACTGTCCTGGTTTGAGTGACACGGGATTAAAGTCTCTTTCAGTAATTTTACTTTTCAGTAAGGTGTCTTCTAATGCTTTGGAAAACTGCACTTTTAGAAGACTCTAGTGTCTGAATTTGTGAAAATATTTACTTTATAGGCAGCTAGGTATGCAGGTTTTCAGGTGTTTTCAGGTTAGCCAGGTGCAGGGACGAGGAGGAGCGAGACCCGGGCACTTGACCCAAGTTGGCCAACAGGGTTATTTCATACCATGAACGGCACATTCAATATAAATTAGAAAGTTTGCTGAGGAGTTTATCCTCTTCTATGACAGCTGCGATCCTGAGAACTTCTTGCCCCGGTGCCGGAGCCCTGAGCCCTTCCCTTCCTCCTGAAGCCGCAGTGCTGGCAGTGTCCCACATTTGGTGTCCACTGCTGGAGTGCACAGCTTCTACCGATAGAACGGGCTGAGGATAATCATCATATATTTTATATTGGTATCAGGATCAATATTGGTTCTTTAGTAGTATTAATGTTAATTATTTAGGATTATTCTATTAAATCTGTTTATATTTCAACCCTTGGGTTTCCTTGTGTTTTCCTGATTTCCCTTCCTGAGTGGGGAGGGATCATTGGGCAATAGAATAATTGTCTAAACAACAATAAATTGTTGTGGGTTCTTCAAACCATAACAAAAACATCTAAGAATGCATTGGAATTAGAGAAAACCAAAAGGAAATATAGGGGAAGTTTTCCTTATAGGCTGAAAGTGCTTGGTACCTGCCTTGGATCAGACTTCTTAAATTGCAGGAATGCATTAAAAAAGCAAGGGAATTTCAATGTGGATCTAACTACGTGGGGCAGAGTAGGAAGCCAGGAGGTGAAAGCAAGTCTGTCCAGCGTGGTGCTCAGGCAGCGGCTGTGCGATGTGCAGCAGGCAAGGTCCCGTGGATCCGCGTACCTTGTGTCCTAGATCCTGGCATTCACTTGCACTTCTCATCCACGTTTGCACTTCAGCTGATAAACTAAATTGAAGCTTTGGGCCTCCGGTTGGCCATCGGAGGGTTAGGTAATCTCTGGGGACCTTCTCCATCCCAACGGGTCAATGAAACCATAGGATTTCCTATAGCGTGTGGCTTTCAACATGGGAATTGCTGTATCTAACCCATTTTAATGTAGGTGGTGCTGTCTATATGCCTGCCAAATTGTGTGTACTGTGTTGTAGGCCATTTGAAGACTAAAACTGAAATGTCATAGCTGGCATGAAACTACTGTTTTACACATCTTTATTTGTAGTATGATTATCTACAAGTAGACAAAAGCTTTTGTCTCTCTATTTTAGAAGATGGTGTGGCAGTGAAGTCTTCTTCAAACCCTGGACCTAACAGTGCCTTTGCTGTTTTGCAAAGAAAATATCCATGGTATTTGTGTAGAGCATTGCAGAAACAAACCGATCTTCATATTATCGCTAGTGAGGGAGGCAGTGGCTCTACTCTAGAGAAATGAAGACACAAAATTAAATCACTTCTTGGCAACCAGGTGTAGGACTTAAGGCATTTCAAATACGCTGTCTCTTTTGTCGTTATTTCCAGCTGAGAGAAGAAAAACTGCAAGAAGAAAAAGCTTCTGAGGATCTCATTCACAAGTTCATTCTAGATGACATGGACGTAGGAAAAAGAAAAATGGAAGAACAGCAGAAAAAAGATGAATCTTTAGTGTTTAAAGTGAACCAAGAGTGTGTAAGTAAGCGTGTGCTTCTCTTTCCTATCCACATCATAGACACTGACTCGTAGGTGAAATGCTGCTAAGACTCAGTCCTGGAACGAGAACTAGTTTTTTTAAGGCCTTGACTACCTCAGTATCTCCTGTTCCTGCCCGCTGAAACTGGGAACTCTCATCCTTTGACACAGGGAGCTTCCCAGGATTATTGGATTGACTTCATTGTAGCCCTTGAAGGCTGTGAGCTAACAGATTATAAAGATGTTAGTGAGAACCGTCTTCTGAGGTTTGTTATGACTACAGATGTTCTTCTGGAGGCTTCTGTCCCCCCGTTTACCCACTGTACTTGTGACTGAAGCTCTGTGGCTCTTCCAAACGTATCAGTTAAATCTGTAACGGCTCTGCTTTGTGTATCCCTGGTATATATGCATTCCATGAACATTTCTGCATGAATCTTCTACGGTGTAGGTCCAACAGATCCCTCATGCCAAGTTTTGCCTCTCATTTCAGTTGTGAGACTCCGCAAGAAACGGTCTTTAGATTTAAAGACGGATAGGCTGGTATGTGGGTGCTCAATAACGTCTCGTAGTACCTTTCTTGTAGGATTTTCTCACGTTTCCTTGATCATTAAATTAACTTTTTTTCAGTGACTGACAGCTACATGTAGGAGCTGTGTGCTTATTTTTGCATTATTTATGCTGTTACAGCTCCAGTGAGCTGCCTGTGTATCTGCTGGCAGGTTGCATTCGTGGGTTACGTCCTCTGGGTGTAATCAGAACGGGGATTTTTGGAATCTTTAATATCTTTGCACGAAAGAGCTTTATTTTCCAAGTGATTCTTTTTGTTGTACGTGTCAGCTAACTCTTCCTTGATTGACTTCAGTTTCCTGAACGTCTCTCGGATTCAGAGAATGAAGAACCATTCCAGGGCAAGCAAACACATCGGTCGGCTTTTGTTTCCAAGACCAGTGCCTACTCCTTTGCTTTCCTTTCAGGGTAAGATGCTGAGACTTTATTCAAGCCAATTCATGTCCATTACAGATGTTCTTTTGACTGTTGTTCTATACATACCTGAGATGCTTTAAATGTCATTAAAATGGTTGTTGCAATCCAAACTAAGTAATATTTTTTCTGGAATTTTAGAACAGACTCACTGGTAGAATATAGCATCTGTCTGATTACTTCCTACCTGTTATAAAATCTGAGGGGTTAACAAAGTTAGTGTTCATCCCTTGAAGCAGAAAAATCATTGCCTGTAGATTTAAATGACAGAAATCAGTAAAGTACAAAATTCCGTGTGATGAACTCAAGAACGCTTCTCCAGCACAGATATTAAGAGAGAGAGCACCAGCCCCAAATCGCTTATCGGTGAAAGCTGTTGCGTGATGCAGTGGAAGCGGCTGAGTGACTCAGTGTGTTTTCACATGAGAAGCCCAGAGGTTTCCATAGCGGCGGCGTTAGCTCTGACCCCAATTAATTATAAGCCGTAGGTGGAGGTGTCAGTGTGTTCAGTGCGGGGCCCTTGAACACAGAGCAGGACTCCGCCGCACATCCAAGATTCCAGGATCCCTTTACCCCAAGGGCGTAGGAGGCATCTCTTACAGCCGGGCGCTGCCGGGGCTGATGCCTCCCCCCCAGGCAGCTGCTGCCAGGGCTGTCGGGCCGGTTGTTCCTAAGGTCATGAACAGTCTCCTCTTTTCACCCATCTGCTTTCCAGGAACTTAACCGCCAAGGTGGAAAGGAGTCGGAGCTGCAACGACACCATTCAGGAGAGATCAAAGAGCAGGCAGAGATCAGCCCCAGCCAACAAAACAAAGGTACTGGCTGCATCTGGAAACATAGGGTTTCTGTGTGTCAATGTTCTTATCTGAGGTTACACAGCGCCGGTAATCTGGAGATATAAAATACCGGGTTTGTGGCGCTGCCAGTGCTGTGTTATCGCCATGGGGCCAATCACTTCCTCGCAGCTCACAATAAAAACCTGCTAGGTTAGAAATTACTAGGCCGAAACGTAGACAGCTTACGGAGTTGTTTGTTAGCGTTGGAGGATAATTGGAAGTTGGAAGGGTACTCATCATGCTTTTGTTTTGTAATTAATTTTCTTTTCAAGGCTGAATTTCCAGCCAATTAAAGAAAAATGTTTTAGAAGTTCCGAAAAAACATCCTCTCTTCCTCCCCCTTTCTCTCTTGTTCTTTCCAAAGGTGATTAAACAGAGAAAAACTCATTGCTTTCCCGATGTTAGGATACTTTCTTTTGCACTTCCAGCTCCATCAAGAGCTGGCCTGGTCTTGCTTCCCCTCACATCCAGCAGACCGAGGGAATTAACCGTATCTGTTACCCTCTGCCACAAGCCTGACTTTTCAGTGCACCTCAGTGCTTCAAAATGAGCGGTGATCACGAAACACTGCTGAAAATCTGAGCCAGAGGTTTTTCAGGCTCTTCCAGCAGTAATCGCTGGGTACCTTCCATTCATTGGAGATGACCTTTGCCACCGCCTTTCCTTGCGCCGTGCCTGGGAGCACCACTGACCCCTCTGGCCCTGCCAGCAGAAGCAAGTTTTGCACGCTTGCTCTTGTACTAATCTCTCTGTGGGGCCATACTCTGCCTCCTTTCTGATGTGCCTCTCTGGTCCGTGGGATCCTGGTGGATGGCAGCAGCAGCTTAAATCATGAGAGCTGTGAGTTCTCAGCCTGGAACAGCTCCAGCGCTGCTCCGCCGGGGCCGCTTGCTAGGACGTTACACCTCCTTCTGCTGACACCCCTTCTTCTTGGGCATAGTTTCATCCCAGATGGAGAAGGGGAGGAGGGTTCAATTCCAGAGACCCCAAAAGGAACAAAAACCTCTGCAGTCCTTTGGAAGGTCAGTTTGGTCAGTTCATATTGCTTGGAAAGTGGTAAAATCCCCATTGGGCACACTGAGTTGACCTCGGTGATCACCTAGCTTGACATCTCTGAGGTCATGGGCATGAACCATGGTCAGAGAGTCTGTATTTAAAACCTGGTCCAGATCCCTTCTAAGCTGACAGAAGCTGGGCTGAGCTCAAAGCAAGGGTCTCTAACTGACCTGCCCCCTCAGGGACTTGGGTTTTTTTTAAATAGATGGTTTCTGGACCTGGCCAATTAAGACTTTCACTACCAGGATGTTCCACAAATTTGTTTTGACCCCAAAATAAGCTTGTAGATACAACTCTATTTCGGGCTAAGCAGGGAAAGGCTACCACTGTCTCAGATTAGCTGCTGGATAAAATAATTTCATCTTAGAGAAGAATAATACCATTTGCAATTGTGTATGTGCAGCTTTTATTTCTGATTTATTTGTGGCTGGACTCTGTCGCATTCCAAATGTAGCAGCATTAGGAGATGGTCTTGGAGATGACAAGAAATGTTGCTCTTAAGCTCTGCTAGAGGCTGTCTCAGGCAGCGTCCAGTGTGGTGGCCACAGTGTGTTCCAGGACCACTCATCAAGGTTGTTCCACCAATCTGCCTTAGGCACATACACACCTTTTCTTATGACATTTTGCAGCACAGTGTGTTAAACCTGGGCCAAGTATTTATTCTTTCTCTCCTACAGCTTGGTAGGGAGCAAAAAATCCTTTGGAGATCATTTCCCTTGAAGAGTGTGGCTTCTTTCAGCCATAGTGGTGCAGTGCTTCTCAGCTTCTCCTTGTCTTGCCTTGCTTCAAGCATTTTGCCATGGGAGCAGTTGCCACTTGTGGCAAGAACAGCTTTTACAGTGAAATAAATTTGAGACCCAGATCGTGCTGGACTCTGGTGTCCTCTGCTTATGTTATATATTGGCCGTGAAAGGTGCTGTGGCCAACAGAGGCTGCCACGGCTGTTCCAGAGAGCTCTCCAGCTGGTCTGCTGCAGGAGCAGAGCGTGGTAGCCAGACGTTTTCCTGTTCTCCTCCTGCACGCTTGTCCGTATTCCTCTCAATGACAATCTTTTTGAGCTGTGGTGCCTTGCCTTGCAGGTGCCACCCGTCACCAGCACGTCAACGCCGCTGGTTGGAGTTTTGTCGTCCACCCAAAACAACCGCTGCCTCTCGGCCCCAGACCTGACGGCAGAGAAACGCCTGGTTCTCAACCCCGTCTCATCCCTCTCGGCTCTGCACAAGCCAGAGCGATCCATCAGCCCCGAGAGCAATGACAGCATCTCGGAAGAGCTCAACCACTTTAAGCCTATCGTCTGCTCCCCGTGTACTCCTCCAAAGAGGCTTCCTGACGGCAGAGTCCTGAGCCCTCTCATTATCAAGTCCACCCCGAGAAACCTGAACCGGAGCCTGCAGAAGCCGACCACCTACGAGGCCAGTCCTAGAATACTGAAAAAATGGGAGCAGATATTTCAGGAGCGCCAGATCAAAAAGACTCTCTCTAAAGCGACACTTACGTCCTTGGCTTCGGAGTCCGGGGAAGACGTTATAGTTCCTGACATCACCAACTCCAGCAGTTGCACTAAAGAGCAGCCGCAAGTGCAGGATGATCATCTTCCACCTGACACAACAGGAGACCCTCGCCCCGAGCTGGATTTCTTTCCTTCCATCAGTGAAACGAAGCTGGCAAGAGGGAGCGAGAAGAATAAAGATTCACAGGCCTTAACAACAGACGACAGTGCTGCTGAACCAGATGCGAGGTCAAATGTAACCTCCCTAAACACACGCGTCTCCGAAGTCCCTGACCTGAAAGTGAATGCGTTCACGGACAAATCCTGTCTTAGTCTTGGCCCAAAAATGCTGAGCAGAAGACTCATGGGCGTCAGTGTATCGCTGCCTGACAACAGCACACTAGGAGTCCCCGTCAAGGCACCGGGAAAAAAGCAGTTGAAATACCTGAACAACAGCGAATTGATCAACGTACAGAACAGCACCTGCAATTCCGTTGAGAACATCATCGGGGAACAGCCCCCGTCGCTGAGACGGGGCCGGAAGAGACGCTGCAAAACGAAGCACTTGGAGCACAACGGCTCCGTCAAAAGACTGAGGCATGCGGCAGGGGAGGTGGGCTTACCTCCGGAGGATCGTTTGGTACGGGAGATGGAGCAGAAGCTCCAGCAAGAGGAGGAGGACAGGAGGTTGGCCCTGCATCTGCAGCGGATTTTCGACAGCGAGAACAGGACAGTGGATAGGCGGAAAGTCAGAGTCGATCGGTATCTGCTGCGGTCGAAGAGCACTCTGGGTGCTAAGTAGCACTGGTGGACGATGTTGCCTTTCTAGAGGACGATGAGGTTTATCAGATTATCTTATAGGAAAACTATTTTTTGTCATACTTCCACCCACAACAATTGTTTTTTCGTTTTGGTGGTAAGACATTTGTAGGTCCAGTTCAGAGAGAAGCCAGAGTCCTTTCAGATTAACAAAAAAAAAAAAAAAAGAGAGAGAGAAAAATCCTCCAGCTTTCTGGACCATTGGTCTGAAAGAAGTGTCCGTCGTCCCCATGAATACACTGCAACGCCTCTACATGCAGTCGGTGACATTTGGGTTCCCCAGCTGGGAGGGTTGTGTGAGCAGTATGGGGGGCTACGGGATAAGGACCTCATCCGTTCCTTGCCTTGTTGCTTCAATATGCCAAGAGAAATCAGAGCTCTGCTCATGGAAAGTAGGCTTTTTCTGTCCTAGAAACAGTCTTCTCCTCTCTGCCTGCCCTGTTTTCTTCCTTACGCTGCAGCTGGCTGTGGTGGTCAGACCATTACTGCTGTCAGTGTGTTCGAATGACCCGACTTGAGCGCTGTTGGGGAACGGGGCTGATCCGTATTTCTGCTAGGAAGTACCAAATAGATCCACCCATAGCACTTATAAATGAATGTATCTCACTGTCTGCACCGGCAGTACAGATCACAGGTTACTTTCTTTAAGTGGGAGGCCAAATGCAATGAAGAAAGATGTAAAATAAGGATTTTACTGAAAAGCCTTATAGGAACTTGCACATTGGTATTAATGACACAGCAGCAAGCTCGGGTAGAGCAGCTGGGAGTCGTGCTCTGGGCGCTGTGACTCAGGGAGCTACTGCAGCTTTTCTCCCGGTCCCTGCCTCTTCCGAGGCAAGAGGGTTTCATGTTCTTCCCACTAACACTGAAATCTAGAAAGGGAAACGCTGGCCGGGTGATTTCGGGAAGGAAGTTCTCCCTGCTGACACGTACCCTGCAGGTTCTTGCTCAGTTAAGAGATCTGTCAGCACAACGAAGACCTGTCCTTACATGTCCACGAGCGGCCCGAGGAGGCATCCCAAGGTGTCTGACGCATTGCCGTCATCTCCCAGGCACCTGATGGGTTGGCGGGAGAGCTGGGACGGGCACACGGACGCGGGTGCTCGGGGTGATGCGAGCCTGCCCTGCCCCTGCTCCAAGCTAGCTGTCTCCAGGTTCAAACCACTAAGAAAGCTCAGATGAGCAGTGCACTAAAAAATTTCTCCTTAAAGGCATGAAGTCGGGCACGGCAGCCTGGACCAGAATTAGCTCAGAGCCTGGGCTTGGTGGAGCGTGTGTTGTCCGCCCAGATGTGGCCTTCGGTGGCAGCCCACCCTCTGGGCTCTTCATGTTTCTAACGCTCTTCCCCATCATCCATTAACAGCACAATAATTTTGTTGATTATTTCCAGTAATCGGGCTCGAAAACCATCAGCTCAACTTGATACTTGAAAGCTGCCTTGCAGAGTATTCACTGGGGACCCGCGGTGCCCGCAGGGACCTCCAGGGTGGAGGCTGCGGTGTTAACGATCTTGCTGACCCGTGTGCCAGATGACAAGTGGTATTTTCAAGACATAACTGAAGCACGGTGCTGGGGCAAACTTAGCATGACCCGTGGCATGAAGGGAGGACGGCCGATGCATTTAAGCAGATGGAACTGATCTAAGAGAACGGTTGTTGTCCAAATTCCGCTATCTAAAACACAGTTGAATTTCTTCCTCCATCTTAAATGGTTAAAAAAAACCCCACAAACTGGTTTTCTTTTTCTCTCCTGGCATACTTGCGTAACTGCAAGGACCCTGGCGCTTTTTCCTAATTGAACTGGATTTTTTTTTAAAAAAAAAAAAAAGAAATCTTCTATTTTAATGGATAAAATTTATATATTTTAAATACTATATTTCAACAGATTGACACTTTCATTTTGAGAAATCTTATAGCAATGATTCCGTAATATATATATCTATCTCTGTATCTCCTTAACACACAAACTACTGGATGTTTAAAGTCATACCGAGGGCCGGCCAGACCTGGCCTGCTCTGCCTACCCGCAGCGGCTCGTGGGCGATGGCTTTCTGTGCCCTCTCATGCGCCTCAGCCTCGTTAGGTGCTGATTGAAGTAGGCGCCTTTGACCCAAACTGAATCCTGCTCCTGTACCCAGCTGTGAATTGGAAGGAAATTAAGTAATTAGAGTCTTGACCGGACCTAGAAGAGTGGCGCAGAGAGAAGTAGCGACAGCCTGGATTTACCCTTTACAGTGAAATAAGCTCAGGAGGGAAACCCACAGCTTTTACTCAGAATTCATGCCATTTTTTTTCCCAACATTTTGAGCTAAAGTGTGCACTTCCCAAGCGCCTTTAGATTTATAATTATTTTTACAGGACCCCTTCTCCCCGCCCCTTCCCTGCGGTTGAATCCCTTGAGCCCAAATCAGACTTCCCTAAACAGTTTCCTTCTTTATCGCGGCGCTTTGTGCGGGTTTCATCCAGGCTCGGGCTGCCAGGCGCTCTCTGAGCAAGCCTACACCACAAAAAACCCTAGATTTACATGCTGAATGTATCCTTTCTTTCCCCTCTTAAAACAGATTTTGCAGTCCAACGCACCAGGCCAGTGTCTTAAATATCTTCTTTTTACAAGATTACATAAATATTTAGGTTTTTGTATGTTAATTTCCTCTTTCTAAATCCAAGCTGGGCGGAAGTGCAGGGGGCAATGCCTGAGCTGGAGCTTGTCCCCAGCCAAAAAAAGCTTAACGGGACCCCTCACGCCCCCAGCTTCGCAGCCGGCTCCCCCCGAAACAAAGAACCCGCATCCTGGCAGCGCTGCTCAGCTCCCTAAGCATCACGCGCAGTCCGTTGCATCTGCATTGAAGGAGACCTTTGGACGTGGCATCGCAGTCATGTCACGGAAGGGTTGCGGTCGCAGCAGCTTTCAGTAAAGCATCAGTGTGGGGTCGATCTTTTCTCGTGAGGTCCGATGGAGCTGCTGGCTGCATTTCTACATTCGCTTCTCCATCTCGTTGCTTAAGGACTGGGGAGAACATGGGCTGTTTTCCAGCCGGCTCACCTAGACCCTCTCGCCTTCTTCCTGAGCTAGCCATAGCGCGACTGCCCTCGGATGAAATCCACCCAAGGCGGCGTCGGGTTCACGACTTGAGGCGATGTGAAGCTAGGATGAATGTTTTATTAATTTAACACTCTGTAAGTTTGTGTAAGCTTGCACAATTGTATATAATTACACTTGAAAGAGCAGGAATTCCCAGCCTCTACCCTTTAAAGGTCAGGTATGACGCTACCTTTGCCACAAATAATGCCAGCTGAGAAGTAAAATACCTCTTGCTGAACAGTGGATGCAGCACAAGATCTGCAGAGGCTCTAAGATGAAACCAAGAATTTATTTACACTTACATGAAAGTGATTTCTAACCCTCCTCCTTTCTGCAGCCACCTTCTCTGCGGGATGAAGGCAGTCCTTGCCGGCTGTGGGTCAGCGCGGGCGGGTGAGCATCCTCCCAAAATGTGAAGCTGCCTTCTCTTGCGAGAAAAAAAAACAGGTCAAGAGATTGCAGTGCTGGTAGCGCTGGAGGGGCTGGGGTTGGTTTGACGACAGAAGGACCGTATCTGCCAAAGATGCCACCGACTCTGGAAAGTTGCTTTCTGACCCTCCAGAGCTCTCTGCCCGGGAAAAGCCGTATGGAAAGGTCCATGTTTGGAGTCAGTGAGATCAGATAAATGAAGGAAAAGTGCCAAAAGAAGGGATCATGCGAGATGATTGTATAATGTTGTTCTATATTGTCAGTATTTTTCTTCAAATGCTATTGTACATGCAGTGCACAGTAGTCATGAAGTGTAGCTTGAACAAGCGCTTCTTTGTATTTTCTCAATGAAAGCGAAGGGGGAGGTTGAAGCCTTAAAGACTATCACTGATTTTAAAAACAAGCCTTTAGCAATGCTCCAAGGACAGACCCCAGGGCTCCGCCGGGACCCTCCAACAGCCCTGTGCCGTCTCCCAGTTGTCCGGTGAAAGGCTGACAAGGAGTTTGTCCCGTGTGGGGGGGGAAGCGTTTGACGAAAACACGGCCCCTCTCGCCCGTTGGGGGACCCGAGACGAAAACTAATGACTGTTGGATGCAATGGTCTCACGTGGCACTGTGATGGAGACCCGTGCGACGTCCCCGTGGATGGCAGCTGGGTGGAACTGGGATGCGACACCGGTTTGAACCACAGCGCGGAAGCTGGGATGATCCCTGCGTGTCGCATGCGTCGGACACAAACCTTTCTCTTCCCCGTGTCTGTAAAACACCGCGAAGCATCAGCTCTAGAATTAGCTCTTCACTATGCAAACAGAAAAACCTTCAGCTGGTTACAAAGGGGGTTTGTGTATGCCTGGTTTCCTTGGTATTTACTGTCAAACTGTTTAAAACAAATCTAGATGTTGCTACACTTCTTTTCCCGATAATGCTTTAAATCGTTGTGCTTTCGTGTTCTCCTCAGCTCGCCAGCGGAGCACCGGGGTGGTAAAAGACTTACGGTCATTTTGGGTCTCAGCTGAACCACCGTGGCTTCATCTGAATGTTTTAAAAAGCGATGGAAGTTACTGAAGGACTGTTGACTTGCATGTGTAAAATGTGTGGGTAAAATGACATGCAGGCGTCTGTCATGTTGTGGCTTCTGTTATTTGGAACAGAGTAAATCCTGCTTGTGAAAAAATTGTCACAAACCAGAAATACGCCAACTGTGTACAAATAGCTTGTACATTTTAACAGCAAGGAGGACTTTAACTGCAGGACAAAGGCCGAGGTTAAAACAGAATAAAACCAGGTTCTGACAGTGAACTACTTGTTTTTGCTGAAGTTGCTGCGCTTGAAAACAAGCAGGATCCTACTGCTGCCTATCCTGAACAGGTTACGGTCGCCCCTGGCTGACTGAGGTTGTTGAGTAATGTTTTGCAGGGGAAAAAAAATCCGCGAAGGTGAGTATAATGACATATTTTTCACGTCGGTAAGCAGTCGGTGGGGAGTGAGCGTCCTCCCATCGCTCCCCGTCGCTTGTCGCAACCCCTCCGGTTGCACTGACGCAGCTGTTTTTATGGATGCCAGACCAGGGGATGGATTGGGGTTTGTAATAACTGTTTTGTGCCCAGTTTAGCTCCCTGAGCACACTCAGGTCTGGCTGGTCGGGCACGTTCCTGTGGCGGGATGGGGCTCTGTGCTGAGAGCTGCCACGAGCAGCACTGGCAGCACTGCCCCGGCGCGAGACGGATTTTCCCCAGCACTTGGCCGCGGGACAGACCGATGGTGGGACAGCAGGCGAGCGCCGAGAGCACTGCGGAGCTCGTATTAGCTTGCCACAACAGTAGTGGTGTTGCTGCTCACCCACCAGCCCTCCTTGTACAACCCGTTGGTCAGTGCAGGCAGAGCCCCATCGTGAGCCGGGCTCATCATGGGATGGGGTGGTCACAGCACTCTCCGCACTCTTCACTGCTGGCCAAAACCTCCCTGCAATGCCCAGAGGGTGCAGCAGTTTTTCTTACCTGTCAGCTTTTGCGCAGGGATGGGTGAGCACACACCTTATTTTCCAGGAACTGCAGAGCACAACAGGGAGCAGACGTGGTTTTCATGTGCTGTCATGGCAGCGTTGTGGCAGTATCGGTGCTTTCAAGCTGGAAGTCGCTGCCTGAGAGCCTGAGATGAATCTTGTCACTGCACTGGATTTTTCAACCTCAGGAGGGGAAAATGGCTCCAAACAAGTTACAAAATAATATGCATTTTATGCAAGAGGACCAAAGTGTGGGATGCTTTATTCAACCCCTGGCTATGTTATGGACTAAACTTTGGGCATCTTCTTGGCCGCTGTCTTCCCTGGCAGCTGTAGCTGTTTGGGGTTCCCCTGCTCGGATGCTGCCTCCGCAAGAGGGGCTTTTACCACGTGTGCCTCGTCTGACAGCTTGGCCATCTCCTCGCCGAGGGTTGCAGGGAGGATCTCAAACACCTCCTGGAATTCCTTCATCAGCCTCTGTGCCTCCCGGTATGCTCTGGGATTGGATTTCCTCTTTTGCAAAACAGATGCTGGAAAAGGCCGGGGGTGTGAGCAGAGCGATGGGACAGCTCCTGGGCTGCAGTATTTCATCTTCCCTCCCATGCCTCCGCCCACCAGCAGCCCCAGTTCTCTCCTGTCCCTGCAGCACAGGGCATGTCACTGTGGTAGGGGCACAAAGGTGGCTGCTGGGATCCAGCTCTATCCTGGTGCCCACACAAAACATCGCAGCCCCAAAAGCAAAGGCACCACTGGTCTTGAGTAACTCTAGAGTGAAGACAGATGTGCTGGGTTCAAGCCTGGGCAGTGGCTCTTACTGTAGGTGGCAGAAAGTGCCTTAATTTCTTGTCTCTCTTCCTCTGCTCTTCCCTGGTCAGTGCAGGGAAAAGCAAAAGCACCGGCAGTAGCCAGGCCCTCCTTGCACTAACAGTTCAGGATTGAACCACCATTGGGGCTGGGATAGAGATAAAACATGGCCAGTGCTTGGAGACCCAAGTCCTGCTTCATCTCGGGGGCAAAACCACTTTTACTCCAAGGCTGTTCTCCCACCAGCTGGGTTTGGGGTGGGGTTAATCTAGCTGTGGATCCAAGGGACCCCAGCAGTGTCTACATTACATTTACCCCTCTCTTAACCAGTAGCCAGAGCATCGGGGTCCAACCTCGTGGTGGGCTAAGGGCGTTCAGCAGGCGAAGCCCTTGTCCTCTCCGCAGGGACGTGAGGGGAGGCTGCTGCAAAGGGAGGGACCCTCATTCCTAACTTGGCTGCACCACAAGGCCCACACAGCTCAAGGATACCTTTACATTCGGATCCTGCCCCTGCCTCTGCAGTGCCATCAATGGGAGAGACTGGGAATGCAGGAACATACCCAATGGTACTTCAGTGATGGTCGAGGTGTTTCTCATGGCCATCAGGATTCCTTCCAGGACCTCTGCTTTTGTCTTTCGGGCAGGAGGGCTGGGCATCCTCCCATGCTGCAAGGAAGACCAGGAGGCTGCAGCATGCCTCCCCTCCACGCTGATGATCCTCCACCTCCTTTTCCTGCCCCCTCTCCCAAACTAACATGGGGCCCATGCTTCTGCACAAGGTAGGTGAGACGGTCTCTTTTTTGGACCAGGATGGTCCGGTTGTGACACTGACTTAAGATTATAGGTGTATTGGGCAGCATTGGATCAGCTTTTCATGACCCCAGAGCAGCACAGTGGATTCAGGGACTGTAATTCTACTACAGCCCACCCCACACACCCAGCTTGGAGGCCCTTTCCTCTGCCTCTCTTGGCACAGGGGTGGCTTTGTCCAGGGCATTGGTGACAAGCAGTTCCCCCCACGCTGCCAAAAGGCTAGCACAGCTCTTGGCTGTTTGCCAGCCCCAGTGTGCTGAGCTGCCCCATCCCTGCAGGTCGGTTCCCGTGGGGGCTTCATGCACCATGCCACAAGGGAAGAGAGAACAGGGAAGTGCTGGGATCAGGAGCTGGGGCCAAGCCCACACTCAAGCTCTCAGCATCCATCCAAACACGTGGTTTGATCCAGATACAAACACAGCTGGTCTCCCTTCGGAGCTTCGGCTCTTTACCTTTTTCTGAGGGACGTACGGCTTCTGCACACTGTCCAGTCGTGGCTTGGCATCCTGGTAAACGACGGGGGGAGTCAGGACGTAGTACAGCGGCTGCACGTTCTTCTGTATCCCTGTGAACCAGAGGGAAAACAGGACAACAAAAGCCTTTGCTGCTTCTTTCTTGGTCAGAGCGGACCATAGTGCTCATCAACCTGCCAAGGCTTTTCGAAGCAGGAGCCCTCTGCTACCTTCACTCACCAACTGGCTCCATCAAATCTGGGTCCGTGTCTCCACGAAGCAGCTCCTCATAGCCTCTGTATTGTTCTGGAACCACCTGGGAGCTTCCTTCTGCCCTCTGCTCACTGCTCTTCTCCAGCCTGCCCTCTGCCACAGGTCTCAGCAGGGGTCTGGACTCATCCTCCACCTCAAAGCAGTAAAATAAAGGAATTCACAGCAGCCCTTTCTTACCAGTCAAGCTGATGGAGTCAGGCAGAGCCTGTCCTATTGTGGCCAGAGGTCTCTCCCGGTGGCACTGATGCCACCACCTCATCCCATCTGTGCTCAGCAGGACTGGTCACAGGGGAGAGAGGGCCCATCCCCATCCCAGTGCAGACTGGTTTCTTTCTGTGATAATCCAAAGATTTTCAGGGAAATCATGGAAAAAAGCTGCCCTGGTGAACTCTAGGAGGGAGTTTCCCAGCAGATGCTGCAGGGATGATGCTGGATGATGAGCTCCTGCAGTTGGGGCTACCCACCAAGCCAGCCCTGTGCCACCCTGCGAAATGGGCCACCAATTCTTGTTCTCGATCACAACATTGCATTTATGCTTCTTGCTAGTGCTTCCTTCTTTAAACCCCCTGCACTCAAAGGAGGGTTATAACCACTGGTGCCCACAGCACACGTACACACTTCATTCACTTAGGAAACGAGGATTCGTCTATGGACCATTTGTGGTCAAGCCCTGCAAGTCCTGAACACTTACAGCCCGGCCTCACCTGTGTCATGAAGAAGGATGGAATGTCCTCCTCGGCTGAGCCAGGAGGAGGCTTGGAGTCACCTTCCCCTTCCTCCAGTGCCGTCCGCCGGCTGCCAGCTGGGGTTGTGGAGCTGACAGGGTGCAGTGGCTGGGCCAGACTCGGAGGTGAAGCATCTCTCGCAGCCTCCACCGCAGCTGGGAGCTCTTTCCACAGAAAGGCCTTGGCAGGAGCTTCCAGCATCAATGGCCGCTTTGTGACTTTGGGGAGATGTGATGTGACCTGGGGGGAACACAATGGACATCCATGCACGCTGCCACGGGTGTCAGCGTGGGGTCAGGTCCGGCAGCTGGAGGGTGATCCTTGTGGGACAGGGAGTGCCAGGGCAGCCCCAGCTCCAGGGACACCCTGGGAGCATCTTCAGTTCTATAACAGGATCCCTCAGCCATGGCTGATGGGCAGGACTGAGCCCAAAAACCCAGTGACAAACCCTGCTTGGGGCAGAAATAAGGGGGTGGTTAGACTCCCCAGCCTCATCCTCAGCAAAATACCTCCAATCCGTCCCACCCTTTCCTCCATCCTTCCAACCCCGCTGTGATCCATGTGTCCCACCAGCTCTTCCCATGCTCCCCAGCAAGTCGGTTCCTGGGCAATCCTGCCCTGAGTATTGCAGCAAGG
The DNA here is from genome assembly GCA_008711295.1 of Anarhynchus alexandrinus. NCBI lineage: Eukaryota > Metazoa > Chordata > Aves > Charadriiformes > Charadriidae > Anarhynchus > Anarhynchus alexandrinus. The sequence continues at coordinate 70,071 of VUYV01000483.1, read as the reverse complement.
GTTTCATCCCTGCCTTAGGCAGGAAAAACCCCATGCTCCTGAGGCAAATCCCTCCTTACCTTGCGGTTGGCTTTGAGAGGGATGGAGAAGCGCTGCCTCTTCACGGCTAGGTTCTTCTGTCGGACAAGTTTAATCCCCAGATTGTGCTGGAGGAGCTGGGTCAGCAGAGGCAGCTGCCCTGGAGGAGCAGAGGTTCACCAGAGCTGTGGGCAGCTGGTGGAGAGCCCATGGCCCGCTCCTTCACCGGCAGCACGCTCTGGCCCGTGCCAACTAACCCCAGGCTCAGCTCAGAGCATGGCACTACCCAGGGACCCGAGTAGAAGCCACCCTGTTTTGTAGGGAGATGCTTTACCCCTAAGGACACACAGCAGACTGGGGTACGTGCCACCAAGGCCAGAGGAGCAGTCCTGACCTATCTTATTTACTAGTCTACACATAGCTCATGCAGGGAGCGACACCATTGCAACGTTTCATCAGCGTCCTTCTGGCTACCTTCAAACGTTGCCTATCGAGGCCATGGACACTTTTGGGGCTTATCCCCCCTGCTCAGAGAGCGGCTGGCAGGAGGAAACCTGGACCAGCTTCAGACAAGCCCTTTGTGGGATAAACACCATTTGGAGAGCAAAATTTAGCCTGAGACTGCACTGCCACAGTCACGCATGGGTTGTTATGGACTTCGATGAGGCCGGGAGCAGCAGCAGGGCATTAACAGCGTTTGCAAGAGCAGTGCTCATCTGTGTTGCTCTTTAGAGAGCAGAAATGGTTAACGCATCTCCTTGGCAGCCAGGGCCAGTGTGGCAGGAGTGTCTGAACACTGCAAGGCAATGTTGTCCCTGTCCCAGAGAGCTAACAGGGAAGGAGGGACAAAGCAGGAGTCCCCCTGTGGAGCCGGGCTCATACTGTACCGCTCCGAGTGGTGGTAAGTGGGTTGTTGTGAAACGTCAGCTCCTTCAGGCACGGGAAGAAAGCCACTGGTAAGAGAGCTGTCTCATCTGCGATCTGCAAGATAAGATAGTTTACTGTTTGCTTTAAGCACTGAGTCATGCTGGAGGCTGTAGAGTTTCATCCCAACCCTCCCATCAAAGCGTGTTCCTCCGATGCATGGGGACCCTTGCACTGGGCAGGTACGTGCAGTGGGAAGGAAGAGGAGGGAGATGGCATCCCTTAACCAGCAATGCCCAGCAGCTCTGCTGCCTGCGAGTGTTGAGGGCAGAAGCAGTGCTCCTCTCTCCCTCTTGCCTGCTGCAGCCAGAGGACTCATGCCTCCAACACTCAGAAAAGCTGTAAGGTAGAGAGGCAGGACTTTTTTTCTGCAGCCCAGGGCTGCAGCTGCAGCTCTTTTGAGCAGGAAAAAAGTGCTGCCTCTCCACCCTGCAGTCCAAACCACAGCCTGGCCAGGGCACCACAGCCAGAAACCACCTCACCAACAAGACAGTGACCTAAAACAGGGTGATGACACATGGGGAACGGCAGCAGAGCTCACTTTGCAAGCGAGCAGAGCCGCCCCATCATGTCCCAGGGGGATGTGCCTCACTGAGCAGAGGTAACTCAGCACTGCCAGCTCACCTGGCTGGGAAGTGGCGTGAGTTAAGCCCTGGGCAGGAGCCAAAAGCACCAGGAAGAGGAGCTTAATTGTTGTTCTGTGTTACTTGTCCGTTGGGGCACACTGAGAACCCAGTGTGGCTCAGCAGACAGGTATAACCTGGCACTAAACCAGCAAAGTCCTCGATGAGACATAACCATCCACCAGGCAGCTCCAGTAAAGGATCAGTCTAGGGGGAGGGCAATCCTTCATATATTCTCTGACAAAATCNAGCAATGCCCAGCAGCTCTGCTGCCTGCGAGTGTTGAGGGCAGAAGCAGTGCTCCTCTCTCCCTCTTGCCTGCTGCAGCCAGAGGACTCATGGCTCCAACACTCAGAAGGGCTGTAAGGTAGAGAGGCAGGACTTTTTTCTGCAGCCCAGGGCTGCAGCTGCAGCTCTTTTGAGCAGGAAAAAAGTGCTGCCTCTCCACCCTGCAGTCCAAACCACAGCCTGGCCAGGGCACCACAGCCAGAAACCACCTCACCAACAAGACAGTGACCTAAAACAGGGTGATGACACATGGGGAACGGCAGCAGAGCTCACTTTGCAAGCGAGCAGAGCCGCCCCATCATGTCCCAGGGGGCTGCGCCTCACTGAGCAGAGGTAACTCAGCACTGCCAGCTCACCTGGCTGGGAAGTGGCGTGAGTTAAGCCCTGGGCAGGAGCCAAAAGCACCAGGAAGAGGAGCTTAATTGTTGTTCTGTGTTACTTGTCCGTTGGGGCACACTGAGAACCCAGTGTGGCTCAGCAGACAGGTATAACCTGGCACTAAACCAGCAAAGTCCTCGATGAGACATAACCATCCACCAGGCAGCTCCAGTAAAGGATCAGTCTAGGGGGAGGGCAATCCTTCATATATTCTCTGACAAAATCCCCAAATATGCAGGGGTTTAGACAAGCTGGGTGCAACTGAGCTGCCTAAATAGCTGTCCTGTCTCACCCGAGAGATCCTGGATATCTGACACATCCCCGTGAGCTGGCAGAGGGACACAGGAGCCTGGAAGACCTGTGCCCTTCTGCAGTGGCAGCTAAAGACCAAGGGTGTCTCCCAGGGAACTAAGGCTGGGCTCAAGCAGGTGAATCTCTACACTTATCTGGAGCCACAGGACCCAAATCACCTTGTTGAAGGCCAGGCTGAGACACTTCAGCTCAGGAAAGGGGGCACAAACGTCCCTGCGCATGGAGGAAGCCGGCAGAGTCTTAGAGGCAGACGGGTCTCCTTCCCTGGAATTAACCTTAAAGAGAAGAGGAAGAGGGTGAGCAGAGACACTGCTCCAGAGGCTCCAGTGGCAGGAGACACACCCAGTGGCAGCGTACCACCCTCCTGAGCCCAAACACAGCTATAATTTGAAGAGCTTTTGGTTGAGACCCGCTTCGGAGGTTGTCTTGTGGTGGCTTGCTTTGGCCTCTGCGTTACTGTGGGGATACCTGCAGGGAGTCACGTCAAATGCACCGAACTCCATCATCCAGCACTGAAAATATCCACAGGCTCAGGAGGAAGCAACTGTGCTCTCGGGAGTGTGCGTATGCACACGTGTGTGTTAGGCTAGAACATGCTGCGAGTGCTCAGCATCTCTGAAGTTCTAATAAAAATCAGGGTCTTTGGCTTCAAACACCTGATTCTGAAGAGTGTCATGTAAATAAATCTGGGGGGAAAGATTACAGGGCTAAGAACGAATAAACTCTCAGCTCCTGAGCTTCAGTCCCCACCTGAGCCGCAGAACACACTTCCCCATGCAAGGGAGGGCACACACTCACGACCAAATAGCGACCCAGGTTTTATTTGAAAGTGATGATACAAGTTTAAGCTCTGGTGTCCCTTGGTTATAGGAAAATTTGCTCCTGATCTCCCTGATGAGAGACCATACTCACTGCAAGCCTTGCAGGCACCCAGAGTCCCAGCTGTACCCACGGGCATATTGAAACTCAGCTGAGAGGTTTGCGGAAGGGAAGTTTTGGAGCTCACACCCCAGACCACAGATCAGCCAATGATTCTTACCGGCACTGGGCGTTCCTGAGAGCCAGAATTAAAAATTACCTCTGCAATGAAACACAAGCAAAGTGAGGGTTTGTATGTAGCGCCTGAAGCTGAGCACTGGCCAGACCCAGCCATGGCAAGACCAGAATTACCCTGGAAAAACAAGTTAGCATCAGGCAGGATCTGGCTCCACGGCAAGACGTGCCCAGGGTGAAGGAGGAT
>VUYV01000483.1:52012-66090 GCA_008711295.1 Anarhynchus alexandrinus | reverse complement strand
GTTTCATCAGCGTCCTTCTGGCTACCTTCAAACGTTGCCTATTGAGGCCATGGACACTTTTGGGGCTTATCCCCCCTGCTCAGAGAGCGGCTGGCAGGAGGAAACCTGGACCAGCTTCAGACAAGCCCTTTGTGGGATAAACACCATTTGGAGAGCAAAATTTAGCCTGAGACTGCACTGCCACAGTCACGCATGGGTTGTTACGGACTTCGATGAGGCCGGGAGCAGCAGCAGGGCATTAACAGCGTTTGCAAGAGCAGTGCTCATCTGTGTTGCTCTTTAGAGAGCAGAAATGGTTAACGCATCTCCTTGGCAGCCAGGGCCAGTGTGGCAGGAGTGTCTGAACACTGCAAGGCAATGTTGTCCCTGTCCCAGAGAGCTAACAGGGAAGGAGGGACAAAGCAGGAGTCCCCCTGTGGAGCCGGGCTCATACTGTACCGCTCCGAGTGGTGGTAAGTGGGTTGTTGTGAAACGTCAGCTCCTTCAGGCACGGGAAGAAAGCCACTGGTAAGAGAGCTGTCTCATCTGCGATCTGCAAGATAAGATAGTTTACTGTTTGCTTTAAGCACTGAATCATGCTGGAGGCTGTAGAGTTTCATCCCAACCCTCCCATCAAAGCGTGTTCCTCCGATGCATGGGGACCCTTGCACTGGGCAGGTACGTGCAGTGGGAAGGAAGAGGAGGGAGATGGCATCCCTTAACCAGCAATGCCCAGCAGCTCTGCTGCCTGCGAGTGTTGAGGGCAGAAGCAGTGCTCCTCTCTCCCTCTTGCCTGCTGCAGCCAGAGGACTCATGGCTCCAACACTCAGAAGGGCTGTAAGGTAGAGAGGCAGGACTTTTTTCTGCAGCCCAGGGCTGCAGCTGCAGCTCTTTTGAGCAGGAAAAAAGTGCTGCCTCTCCACCCTGCAGTCCAAACCACAGCCTGGCCAGGGCACCACAGCCAGAAACCACCTCACCAACAAGACAGTGACCTAAAACAGGGTGATGACACATGGGGAACGGCAGCAGAGCTCACTTTGCAAGCGAGCAGAGCCGCCCCATCATGTCCCAGGGGGATGTGCCTCACTGAGCAGAGGTAACTCAGCACTGCCAGCTCACCTGGCTGGGAAGTGGCGTGAGTTAAGCCCTGGGCAGGAGCCAAAAGCACCAGGAAGAGGAGCTTAATTGTTGTTCTGTGTTACTTGTCCGTTGGGGCACACTGAGAACCCAGTGTGGCTCAGCAGACAGGTATAACCTGGCACTAAACCAGCAAAGTCCTCGATGAGACATAACCATCCACCAGGCAGCTCCAGTAAAGGATCAGTCTAGGGGAAGGGCAATCCTTCATATATTCTCTGATGAAATTCCCAAATATGCAGGGGTTTAGACAAGCTGGGTGCAACTGAGCTGCCTAAATAGCTGTCCTGTCTCACCCGAGAGATCCTGGATATCTGACACATCCCCGTGAGCTGGCAGAGGGACACAGGAGCCTGGAAGACCTGTGCCCTTCTGCAGTGGCAGCTAAAGACCAAGGGTGTCTCCCAGGGAACTAAGGCTGGGCTCAAGCAGGTGAATCTCTACACTTATCTGGAGCCACAGGACCCAAATCACCTTGTTGAAGGCCAGGCTGAGACACTTCAGCTCAGGAAAGGGGGCACAAACGTCCCTGCGCATGGAGGAAGCCGGCAGAGTCTTAGAGGCAGACGGGTCTCCTTCCCTGGAATTAACCTTAAAGAGAAGAGGAAGAGGGTGAGCAGAGACACTGCTCCAGAGGCTCCAGTGGCAGGAGACACACCCAGTGGCAGCGTACCACCCTCCTGAGCCCAAACACAGCTATAATTTGAAGAGCTTTTGGTTGAGACCCGCTTCGGAGGTTGTCTTGTGGTGGCTTGCTTTGGCCTCTGCGTTACTGTGGGGATACCTGCAGGGAGTCACGTCAAATGCACCGAACTCCATCATCCAGCACTGAAAATATCCACAGGCTCAGGAGGAAGCAACTGTGCTCTCGGGAGTGTGCGTATGCACACGTGTGTGTTAGGCTAGAACATGCTGCGAGTGCTCAGCATCTCTGAAGTTCTAATAAAAATCAGGGTCTTTGGCTTCAAACACCTGATTCTAAAGAGTGTCATGTAAATAAATCTGGGGGGAAAGATTACAGGGCTAAGAACAAATAAACTCTCAGCTCCTGAGCTTCAGTCCCCACCTGAGCCGCAGAACACACTTCCCCATGCAAGGGAGGGCACACACTCACGACCAAATAGCGACCCAGGTTTTATTTGAAAGTGATGATACAAGTTTAAGCTCTGGTGTCCCTTGGTTATAGGAAAATTTGCTCCTGATCTCCCTGATGAGAGACCATACTCACTGCAAGCCTTGCAGGCACCCAGAGTCCCAGCTGTACCCACGGGCATATTGAAACTCAGCTGAGAGGTTTGCGGAAGGGAAGTTTTGGAGCTCACACCCCAGATCACAGATCAGCCAATGATTCTTACCGGCACCGGGCGTTCCTGAGAGCCAGAATTAAAAATGACCTCTGCAATGAAACACAAGCAAAGTGAGGGTTTCTGTATGTAGCGCCTGAAGCTGAGCACTGGCCAGACCCAGCCATGGCAAGACCAGAATTACCCTGGAAAAACAAGTTAGCATCAGGCAGGATCTGGCTCCACGGCAAGACGTGCCCAGGGTGAAGGAGGATCGGTTACACCGTAGCAGGCTTGCTGGCAGCCCCATCGCTCCGCATGAGGTTCACATCCCTGAACACAGCAGAAACCCTGCTACTGGTCTCAGGGCAGCCAGGAGCTTCCCGCAGGTAGATTTTGGTTTGGAGCCTTGCCCTGAGCACAAGGCCTTTCCCACATCATCCTGCTACCACCGGGCCAGCACCAGAAGTTTCACTGTTGCCTGCTCCACAAAGACCTAACAACAGGGACTGCTGCAGCGAGCCAGGGGACAGAAGTGCTTGGAGAAGCCCCACCAGCAGCTGCCATCACAATCCGGTCCAGACAGGAGACACCAGGCAGTCTCTGGATCTATCGCATTGCGAGGCCCAGCATGGTGTATGCATCACACTTGGGTAAGGACATCCAGAGGGGAGAGATGACCTACCCCAGGAATGCAGACCTGTACATGTGCTACCTACTCACACAACCTTCCTGCCATCTGCCTGTCCTGGATCCACAGTAATCCACTTCCTAACCTGCATTTTTTCCCTATTTTTGCCAGTTTTCCTCCCAGCCAGTATGCAATGTCTCCTTTGGAGCAAACACTGGTGAGGCCCCACCTCGAGTACTGGGTTCAGTTTTGGGCCCTTCACCTCAAGAAGGACATTGAGGGGCTGGAGCGTGTCCAGAGAAGGGCAACGGAGCTGGTGAGGGGTCTGGAGCACACGTCTCATGAGGAGTGGCTGAGGGAACTGGGGGTGTTCAGCCTGGAGAAAAGGAGGCTGAGGGGAGACCTTCTCGCTCTCTACAGCTCCCTGAAAGGAGGGTGTAGTGAGGGGGAGGTCAGTCTCTTCTCCGAAGGAATAGGCGATAGGACAAGAGGAAATGGCCTCAAGTTGTGGCAGGGGAGGTTTAGGTTGAATATTAGGAAAAATTTCTTCACAGAAAGGGTTGTCAAGCATTGGAGCGGGCTGTCCAGTGGAGTGGTGGAGTCACCATCCCTGGAGGTATTTAAAAGACGTGTAGACGTGGTGCTGAGGGACATGGTTTAGTGGTGGACTTGGCAGTGTTAGGTTTATGGTTGGACTTGATGATCTTAAAGGTCCCTTCCAACCTAGACAATTCTATGATTCTAAGCTACCCTGGAGAAGTCCAACAGAAAGAAAGGGGCACTTCTGCCTGAACCATGGGAGATGTCTGCTTTGGGGTGATTCATGTCCAGTAAGCTCCCAATAATTATAGAGGGACCGTACAGGTTAGCTGAGATGTCTAAAATGGTTCTATGCATCCCTCCCTCACTGTTTTAATTTTGTCAAGATGCTTCACTCACTAATAAACATCCAGCAGATCCTCACCCTGACATAACTGAGCCCCCACGGTTTCAATGCGGGCAGGGAGAGGCAGGCGCTGCTCACCCGTCCTGCCTGGGTTCCTGTTGTTCTGTAGCACGACATATTCAAGCTGTCCTTTCTTCTCTTCCAGCTCTGCTGGCACCTTCGTGTCGTCCTGCTGTGGTGGCTGGGGCTGCTGCCAGAGGCTGCTCAGGGACTTGTAGCACTCTGCCCTGAAGCTGTCACCATCCAGCACAGGGTGGAGGAAGAACTGCCGGCTCTCTGCTTGGTGCAAGTAGGGGACAGCCGAAATCCCATTCCTGTCCAGATTCAGCTCCCTCAGGCTATTGGAAGAGGAAATGCATGAGAAACTCCATGATTTCCATCGGTGTATGCACCCGGCCATCTGTTCACCCTAGAACCCGCAGGGCAGGGACCTGGCCCTCAACCTGCCTCCTTGCTGAGCTTCCCAGCAGCAGTGCAGAGGCATCCGTGACACCCACATCTCCCTGCCCCATTTCCCCTCCTCTCCAAACCCCAACCACAGGCTTAGTTCTTGGCACAGGCCAGTGCTGCCCCTGAATCCCGTGACTTTGGTCCCCCACACCAGCCTGAGGGTCACCTAGCTCTAAGTTCACCTTTTGATGAGAATTTAACAGACAAAGAGACATCCTGGCAGTTCATTAAATCACCCAGGGCTCTGATGAGCTACAGTCCTAACTAGGATTCCCTAAAAATGTTCCATCTTCCCATGGAAGTATAACATCACCAATGCACTTGCCCAAGGCCATGAGACAGCTTAGGGAAGAGTAGAAACCCAAATCTCCGCACTCCAGCCCTGCAGTCTCATGCCTAAACTTCACCCACTCCCTCTCCTCTCTCAAGAACAATGCGCACAACGTGCAGATTCCTCCAGGAATGTCTTGGCAAAGCCAGGGCAACAAGCCAGACCAGATACCCACTTCCAGTTTGCAGCGCTGGAGGGAGGCACCTGAGGGACATCAGAAGGTCTCTGCACTGTCCCCAAACCCAGTACAGCCCAGCTGAGGGGCGTGTGAACAGCCCCCCCCCCCATCCTGGTGACTTCTGTGGCTGAAACACAAAAGCCCACATTAAATAGAAGGAGCTGATCCGCAGCCTTTCCTAGTGCTGCTGCACTGAAATAAAGGATGAATCTGGGGTGAAGAAGGGAAAATGGAGAAAGCAACTGCCATTTCTGAAATCAGACCTGGAGATCAGCAAACACCCAGAGCAGGAGCTGAATTACCAGCCACCTGCCGGGTTTGGCCAGCTTGTGCTTTGCAGCAGGCTGTTTGCTTCCGTTCAGTCCCATTTGCAATACTAGAGAGACTAAACAGGGACGTATCCAAGTGAATCACGAAGATTTTGTTTTTCAGTTTAAGCCTGCTACTGTGCAACAGCTGACGGAGGCAGCTGCCAGCCCCTAAAAGCCAGAGCCGTCTCCTGCCAGGTGCTTCCTTACCTGCAGAGATGAGACAGGCTCACAAAGACACTCGGGTCTGACAGACGATTGTCATCCAGCGACAAGACCTCCAGAGATGGAAACCTTAAATGAGCAGAGCTGCGGATACAAAGAGGCTCATTAATAACAGGCTTAAGCAAAGACAGGTGAAAAAACACATCATTTGCTGTCACCAGGGGAAGATATATCCACCAGGAGACTGGGCTGGGGCTGTTTTCATTCTTTTAATAGAAAACTGATATCCTACCTCAAAGCAGCTAAATTGAATCAGTCCAAATGACCATCTAGCTCAGCATCTTATCTCCAACAATGGCAAACAGTAGATACCTTGGCATGGCGACTGTGGCTAAGCTATACGTGAAGGGTCTAATTAATAACGAATAAATAGCCACCATCACGTGGCTCGGCCACCCGACAGGGCTGCTGAATCACTGTTCAGAGGCTCCTCTCTAGCTGCTGATGACAGCAGATACCCTAGGTGATCTGGGACTGAGCTGGGATAACGCTTCCCTGCCACCATTAGGTTATTTGATCTTCCAGTTTGCAAGGGAAGAGCTCTGCTGCCCAGACCGATAAAACCATCGCCACCACCTTGCCAGCCCCACGCTCCACCACCCTGCCTGCCTGCCTGGCGCATCCCACCAGCACACCGGCGGCTCCCCACCAAACTAAAACATCTCTTGCTGTGTGCGCTTACTCCCATGAGCCTGCCAGGTCCGGAGGCAGGGATCGAAGCCCGTTGGCCGTCAAGCGAAGGACTTTGAGCCGGGACAAATCTCCCAATGTCCAAATGTCCTGAGGGGACAAGTTATTGTAGGAGAGATCCAGATCCTGAAGGAAACAGGAGAAACAAACCCCTGGAGCAAAGAACAATCTCTGTTGGCTTTCCCCAGTTAGATATTAAATATTTACAGGAGACTTTCAGTCATGCTACCACCCACCCTAGAGTGATGCTGTGAGCATCTCTGACTTGCAGGGACTTCACTTACAGCGGTGGGAAATCTGCACCTTGGTAGAAGTGGTCAGGGCTGGTCCCCCACTCACACGTGTGACTCACGGGACAACAGCCAGGAGAAAGCCAGGGAGCAGACCCTGCTGGGGGCAAGGATGAGGGTTTCTAGGATACATGAACAGGAATAGTTTTGCTGGGGTACTACAATAGGCTGCATTTCCCCAAGAGGAGCTTAAAACACTTTAGGAAGCAATTTAATATGAATTTCCAATCAGCCTTCCAGGGCTGATTTCTCCAGGCTGTCAGCAAACGAGATCCTGGACACTGGTCAAGGATGAAGCACGGGAGCATGACAGGAAGGGGAATTTAGGTGGGTCCCATCCCCACCTTTTATAGCTGATGCCAGTGACAGGGGTGCTCACACGGAGGCACACAGGGACAGACAGGATCAACCCTGGCCTCGTGAGCCTTGGAAATTTGGTTCCTCATCACCTAGGCACATGCTAACTGAGTCAAACCCTGAGCGGGTTACCAATGGTGCATGGGAGAAGCACAGGAAAGCTTCATGGATTTGGGAACCTTCCAAAGCCTGCAGGCAGGAGGGTGGCCAGGATCTGAGCGTACGGAGCTGACAGCTGAGCCACCAACAATTCTTTGAATGAGACAAGAAGAAAGAAGCCTTTTAAGACCCCATCCCTGGAGGTGTTCAAGGCCAGGCTGGACGTGGCCTTGGGCAACCTGGTCTAGTGGGAGGTGTCCCTGCCTATGGCAGGGGGGTTGGAACTCGATGATCTTCAAGGTCCTTTCCAACCTAAACCATTCTATGATTCTATGATTCTATGATAAGACAAAACTTTATATCCAGCAGCAATCAGAAAACGTCTGTCCAGTGACAGAGAGAAATCCAGGCAAGGACACCTCCTCAAAGAGAGCAAGCCTAGATAAGGTCAGTACAGCTAAGCCAGAGCCTGAGCTATCTGTAGCAGAGACACACTCCAGGCTGAATGGAGAGGACGATTACAGACATCATCCCAAGCATAGTTGCTTGTTCTTAGGATCCACTTTGTCTCTTTTTTAAAGAAAAAAACAAACTGACTCCTTTGCTATGTTACAAAAGCAGCCCATAAGCTGGAGAAACTGCAGACACCTATTTAGGGAGGAAGAGGATGGGACTCAGAGAGGTAGAGCATAGTGTGGAGGAGGGTGGGAATCTGCGCATCAGGGAGGTGAGGGATGACACAGGTGACTGGCAGACTGCAGGGAGAGGATCCGACAGCAAAGGGGGCAGCCCATCACAGGGGAAACAAGGAGTCCTGTGGCAAGGGGCTGAGCAATGGGGATCTGTGAGGGATTGCTCTGCGGAAGGAAGCAAGATGTGAAAGTCCTTGAGGGACACAGCGGAAAGGACATCCCAGTGTCACAAGGAAGCAGGAAGAGAAAATGACCCTGCAGTTTCAGAGAACTCACACTGCAGAGACACACATCAACGCTATGTGTGGGCTTCAGTGTGGTGGTTGGGAGGAGATGAATAAGGTCTCAGATCCCCCTCATCTTACTTCCAAATGCAAGAAGTCTCCAGCGGTGATTTTCAGATTTCTTAGTCCATTCAAGGAAAGTTCCAGTTCCCGCAGTCCTGGAAACTTCCGAAATGGTTCTGCAAGGGTGGAAAAGAAAATGGTCCAACAAGTGAGGAACAGCAGTAAAAGAACAAACTATGTCTTATCTTGGTCTGGAATGGACCAAAATCAGCAAGAACAAGAAGCACTAGTATTGTCAGTGGGCATGTTTGAAAGAAAATGCCAGCTCAGTTAGACATTTGTACCTACAAAACATGATGCCCCACCAGCATACTCCTTAGACATCTGGTTTGCTTTCATGCATTTGCTCCCACTCCAAATTGGATTATTGCTTGAAGGCACTGATGGCACATTTAGCTTGTATGATTTACTAGTTATAAACGGATCTCCTTTTTTCTTCTTCAAATTAACTGAGCCCATGACACTGGATTTGGATTCACCTCTCAGCTCTACCATTAACCTTCTGAGCCTTTGTGACAAGTTGTTTCATTATTCCATGCTTCTATATATCAAATGGGGATTTTCTTTGTAAAGAGCTTTGTTTTCTAATAATGAAAAGGGTACCACAGTGGCACACAATTATCCTTAGTATAAAGGGAATTAGTGCAAGGATTTCAGCTCAGTAACAGGAAGAAAGCAATTCTGCAAAGAAGTGCTGTTATGTGTATCTTAAACCTCTTTGTAAAGCTCTAGACCTTTGTTCAGACAAGCGTAAGCTTCCCTGGGTTGAAAAGCAGCATCTATTTTTTTGGTAATGCAATCCCTTACCTAATGTCAGCAGGTTCTCAGCAGCATTTATAAAAGCAAGACAATCAAATTTCTCAAAATCATCTTCTTTAGCCTGAAAAATACAGAAAAAAAATCATTCCACTCCAGCCCTAAACTGATCTGAAACAACTGGATCTCTCCTTTTCTCAGAATGCCTAAATCATAGCATTTCCCATAATTAGGTCTTCATCTTTTTTTCCGACTATGGAGAGCACCCCTCAGAGTATGCTTTTAATACACAGTTGCCTCAGTGACCAACACTCAGAAGACCTGGACTAGTTGAAAGCAAAGCCCCCTCTGCATCCTCACTGCTGACCTTGCTCCCCTGCGTGTGTCACAGGGCTCCTGGGCCATGTCTTGCACCTACATGTGGTAGTCACCCTGTGATTTAGCACATCTGTCCTTCACAGCACCAGGAGGGAACCCTAAAAAGACACTAAAAACCTATCAGCACCTCAGCTCATTTTCTCTTTGCGTTGCAAGTTAGTCATGAAGCCAAATAAAAGTAACTTCTCAAGCTGAAGTTGAACTCCTATCATAGTTGAGCTAAACATCCCTGAACCCAAAGAACAGCATCTTGCGAGGGGATGTAAGTGGGGAAGGGGCTATGCCTGATGAAGACCAAGTTCATTTGGTTATGAAGACATGATCCAAAAGTTTGTAGGACAAATCATCCAAGCATGTCCACAGCTGGCTGGGTCACCTTCCTGTGCAAGGAATGCACCTACCTGCATTTAACGTGTGTTTTCTTTGATCTCTGGACACTCACAGAATCATAGGATCATAGAATGGTTTAGGTTGGAAGGGACCTTGAAGATCATCAAGTTCCATCCCCCCTNGAATGGTGTGGGTTGGAAGGGACCTTGAAGATCATCAAGTTCCACCCCGCCTGCCCTGGGCAGGGACACCTCCCACCAGACCAGGTTGCTCCAAGCCCCATCCAACCTGGCCTTGAACACCTCCAGGGATGGGGCAGTCACAGCTTCTCTGAGCAATCTGGGCCAGTGCCTCACCACCCTCACAGTGAAAAATTTCTTTCTAATATCTAATCTAAATCTCCTCTCTTCCAGTTTGAAGCCATTCCCCCTCGTCCTGTCACTACATGCCCTTGTAAAAAGTCCCTCCCCAGCTCTCCTGTAGGCCCCCTTTAGGTACTGGAAGGCCGCAATAAGGTCTCCCCGGAGCCTTCTCTTCTCCAGGCTGAACAGCCCCAACTCTCTCAGCCTGTTGATGTGCTGATGGGGTAAATTTTTCAACTTTTAAGCAGTTCCTTAGTTCTTCTTGAGTCTCTGATACTCACAGAGACCAGATTTTGGCTGCTTATGTTCACAGAGCACAGGTCTGAGGGGTTCTTCAAACGGTGGTGCTTCATCTGGGGGGAAAAAAAAAAAAGCAAAACCACAAATGGTTAGTCCTACAACAATCCTGTATGTCGTGTCCTGGGACCTGAGACCCAAAACCAGACCTCAGCTGCCCTCCAGTTAGGGGGACACCTGGTGCCTTGAGTCATGGGAAGAGGGGAGAAGGTGGCATGGAGACGGGGAGGGAGAGGGAGCTACAGAGTCTAACCACTAGCAGGGTCTTCCCAGCTCCACAAAGCGCTATCAGAAAGTTTAGGTAATAATGGAGGAAATCTGCACTCACCAGAAATAGCTCATCTAAGACATTGTCTTCATTATTTTCTTCCACAGAGGCAGACTCTGGGGGCTTTCTCCTCTGCTGTGGTGTCTTCCTGGTGGCCCCCTTCTCAGTCCAAGCCCTTGGGGTAGCTCTGTGTCCCAGCATCCAGCGCCCAGACCCTGGCACAACAATGGACCAAGGCAGAGGAGATGGTATGGTGAGTATGCAACACTCCAAACATGTGCTTCTCAAAGTGACTGCATTCTACCTGGTGTTTCAGCCCAACACTGAAATCGATCATTTTAAAATCTCCTATATCAAGAAACACTGGAGTATAAAATGTTCAGCTACCATAAATTTAAGGTAGGAGCATTAAATCTACAGCCAGAGCCATGGAAGAGGAGAAACATGCTGCTTTAGAGATGGTAATAGAGCCATAGGTTGCAGACATGGAAACATGGCCTGGAAGATCCTTCTGGAGGTCTCCAGTCCAACCTCCCACCCAAAGCAGGACCATCAGCAACGTTAGATCAGTCAGTTGTGGCTTTGTCTAGTGATTCCACCACCTCCCAGGGTAACCTGGCCCAGAGCTGCACCTCCTTATGTCCAACCTAAACCCCCCAAGGTGACATTTTTGGCTTAGTTATGCCATCTGCCACTGTTAAGAGTTGTCCTTCAGGTAGCTGTAAGGTACAATCTCCCTCTGGACTCCTCTTGGCTAGATAAAAAAAGCTCAGCACCCTCAACATCTCCTAGAAGGTCCTGTGCTCCAGACCCCTGACCAGTCTAGTACACCTCTCCACCACTTCTCATATGTCAGAAGACATTTCTGCCATTTCTATACATTTCCCAGACATGACTCTTGAAGCACAGAGAAAAAGCTCTAGCTCCGAATAGCTGCTGGAGAACTACACTGTGCTGCTCTCTGTGTGCCTGTCTGAAGCTTCCCTCCTGCCATCACGTGGAGATGCCTGCTGGAGCCCTCGTTTAATGGATACCCTAGACATCCTGCCCTCTTCATTTCAGTGAAGTTTTAAACAATGTTAAAACCTTCTGGGCACCATTTTAAGTTCTGTTATCACCTTTTATCTGTGTTATCAGCTGTGATGTTGATACAGGAAACCACAGCTGAATGTACCCTCTATCTGGCCCAACAACAGAGTCAATGGTGGACCTGCGCCTACAGGCACGACATTATTCTGCAGGGCAACTTCACCAGCAGCACTCAGAGAAGTGTCACCTTCTTTACTCGCACGTAAAATGTTCCTGGCAGGGAAGCGGTTAGTTCCATAGTTGCTTTCATCACCCATTTTATACAGTCCTGTTGTAGCCATCTTGACTGCAGCGTTCCTGGGGAAAGCGGGAAACAAATAAATGGGTTAAAATTTTCATTGGCTCTAACGTTACTTTGCTTTAAAGAGCTCTTCCCAAGGGTAGCCACAAATGAAGTGTCAGCCTGTAGGCAAGGGCACACTATCAGGGACACATGAGGAGCATCACCTCCTAAAATGGAGAAGTAAATGAGGTGACAGGAGTACGCAGATTATTTTCCAGCTCCAGACAACAAAATGCAGACACCGGCACGTGCATGAGTCAGACTGTGCGGACGATGACTCATGGGATTTATGCTTTACCCCTCACTCCTCCTTCCCTTTTCTCCTTTCCCTTGTCACCTATGGAGGCTCTGGGAGAAGAACCACACCAGTCACCACTCCCCAGACCTCGGAAATAAACTTCAAAGGCGCTGCATGGCTCTCGTCCCATGCCCCTGCAGCAGGAGATGGTCTCCCAGTGCCATCTGATGGTGTCTCCACACACGGACACCACTCTGACATAGTACGGCAGTGTTGGACTACGATGTTCACACATGGTGTCGGTATTGGGGGTAACTCTCCCCTGCGACAAGTGCACACTGTGTGTTCATGCACCGACACAAGCAGGAGGGCAGCTGTGTGCAATGCTGTCACCAGCACCAGTCGGGCGAGATGCTGCTTCACCACCACACAGCGATGCTCAGCACGACACAGATGCCGGCAACTGCTGAGATGGCAGCAGCACGGGGTACACCAGGACACCAGCCGGAGCACACACCTGCACACCCTGGTACACACTCTGACACATACACAGAGCCCAACATCTACACTCGTCCATAAAAGCCCTCCACACAGGCACACCCCATTGTGAAGACACACCGCCCTCACTCCTGACACCCCCCAGACCTGTTCCCCTATGCTGACACATACAACCACCGCACATATACACACATACGTATGAACACCCATACACACGCCACGCACACAGTCCCACACGTCCTGGATACATGCCGACACGTGAGCCCACACACTCATGCATCCAACACGTACTCCTGTAACTACACTCCCCAACATGCACCCAGACCCCCACTACCCACAAACACCCTCTCACACTGATACACACCCCCACAAAAACACCCACCAACACCCTCACATGTCCCACGAACACACACGTATACACCCCACGCACACACCCAACTCATAAACACCCCCACACGCTCCTCACTACACCTCCAAAACACACAGCCCGTAGCCTTAACACCCCAAAACACTGATACCCATGCACACCCCACACAAACACCCTCACACACCCCACAGACACCCGCACACACTCCTCACATTCGTGAACAACCCACAACGATGCACATCCCACACAAACACCCTCACACGCCCCACAGACACCCCCACACACATGCTTCCCACACTGGCAGACATCCACAGCAACGCACACCCCACAAGAACACCCTCCCACACCCCTCAGACACCCACCCCTCACACGCACCCCACGCAGACACCCGTGGGCACTCTCCCACACCCCACTCGCACACACATACACCCGCCCATGACACCACAAACACCCCCACTCCTCACATACACCCTGTCTCGCCCTCACAGCCCCTCACATCTCCTCCCCTCACACCCCGGCGACCATAGAGTTCACGGTCCTCCACAGCCCAGAGGGGCCCCGCACACCTTTCCCCCTCACCCTCCCCGAGCCCCAAACCCAGGCGGGCCCGCCGGGCGGCGCTCCCCACCCCTCACCCCGCGGGCCGGGGGCCGCCCCAGCCGCTCTCCCGCCCCCGCTCCCCAACCGGGCCCCGCAGCGCCGCGGCCTCCGCCGCCTCCCCTCCGCGCCGCACCGTCGCCATGGCAACGCGGGAGGCGGGCGGACTACCCTTCCCAGCGTGCAGCGCGGCGGGAGGAGGGGCGAGGCCTTTCCGCCCGCCCGCTCCCGTCGGCCCCCGCGCGTGGCCAATCAGGAGCGAACAGGTCGCGCGGCGAGGGCGGGGGCGGAGGGCGGTGAGAAGATGGCGGCCAAAGGCGGCAGGAACGGGCTGCTCGATAAGGTACTGTGCCGCCCCGGGGCTCGGCCCGCCGGGACTCCTCCTCTCGGCGCTGCCGCCTCAGCGGTGTCCCTAGAGCCGCCCTGGCGCTGGGCCGAGCCGCAGCCACCCCGGGCTCCGGCCTCAGTGGGGCCACCCCCCGGGTGCTGAGGGGCATCCTTCGCCTCAGCTGTGGGGCGCTGCCGTTGCTGCCTCCTTGTAGGAGTCGATGGCAGAAGAGGCCCCGGGGGGGAGCGGGGAGGGAGGAAGCGTCCTGCGGCCAGGCCTTGCCGCACGTCCGGCTGCGAAAGCAGCAGCAGCCGGCGGCGAGATCCCTTTTTTTTTTTTTTTTT
>VUYV01000483.1:37296-47394 GCA_008711295.1 Anarhynchus alexandrinus | reverse complement strand
TTTTTTTTTTTTTTTTTTTTGTTTAATTTATTTAAATTTTTTTTTTGCCAGCGTGGCTGGTTTTAGCCCAGCCGCCCTGACAAAAGTCCGGCTAGCGGTACAGCTGTGCTCCTCCCGGTGGGTGTCTTGCCAGGAAAGCAAAGCTGGACTATGGCAGAGATGTCAGGTGGAGCAGAGCGTACCGTAAAAGTCTGCTGATAAACCCCGTCTCGGTAGTTTAAAGGAACTTGTTTGTAAAGTGGCTTTCGCCTCAGCTCGGTTTTAAGTGGTCAGGTGTTTGTGTTACAGCTCTTTGTGGAATTTGGCAAGCTGGTAGCTGAAACTAAAGACCTGG
The DNA here is from genome assembly GCA_008711295.1 of Anarhynchus alexandrinus. Taxonomy (NCBI): domain Eukaryota; kingdom Metazoa; phylum Chordata; class Aves; order Charadriiformes; family Charadriidae; genus Anarhynchus; species Anarhynchus alexandrinus. The sequence goes on along the minus strand of VUYV01000483.1, from coordinate 47,060 downwards.
AGGCATTATTTTTTTTTCTACAAGAAGATGGAAACAGTTGTGTCTGTTTGCAAAAGGGTGTATTCAGAGTGGTGTGTTTGGCATCTTTCGCTGAACTTTAAAGTATGGGTGATTGCAATTGAAAACACTTTGATTTTCGTTCATGTATGTATATTCATAACTTAACATAAACATACCATGTTTCATAACATAAAAAGTATAGTTTTCTTGCATCTGTTTGAGATGAAGCTGTTCTTACTATTCTGAAGAATTTGGTGTTTTTTTCTCCAGAACAGTAGATCAAGTTGTTGAGCGAATGCTTTCAGGGGAAGGTGTGCTAATGAAATGTTTCTGGTTATCTTCTGAAAATATGCTTAGCTTTCAGTATTGAAATGACAGTGCTTTGTGGTTAAACTTTAAGAACTCTGGAAAGCATCATGCTCTCGAGGTGTTCCTGCTCCTCCTGCCATGTTCTATGGATGCTATGAGGTAGTTATTTCAGGAGGAAAAGGAGTCCTTGGTAAGGGAAATATGCTATTGGAGTGGGAGCTGAATCCTTTAGTGAGAAACCACTGAATAGTTTCAGCAGGGCTTCTACCTGAAGTACATCCATACACTTGATAATGTTCTATCTTCTTTTCCCTCTGTCCTATGCTGATCTGTGTGTCTTCGTTTCCTCTCTCTGGATGACTTAAATGAAATCTGGTCACTTCTGCCAAATGGTGTATATATTGCTGAGGTATTATCTGGAGAATCGTGGCCTTAGATCTGTAATTCGCTCAAGCTTTTCTCAAAGAGAGAAATAACGGGTTATCAGCGAGGCTTCAAAGTCTTCAGACAGGTTGCTTGTTTAGCATATCTTTTTGTACTTTGTTAGTAAGCTAAATTGGGGTGAGTTTAGGGAGATTTGTGTTTTAACTATCCCATTTTTTGTCCTTCTTGTGTTCTTCCAGTGTTTGCGATAACCAGGTAGCTCCTCCTGACCTCTCCCAATTTAACCAGGACTACCTCAGAGTGCACACTCACTGATTTCAAAATCCCATGCAGCAGCGGCTACAGTCCTCTCGAATACCTTGAGATTTCACCCGTTTAGCGCAACACTAAGTTATTAACCACATTCTGCTGCTACTAGAGCAAAACCTTCAAAGGTTTTGCAAGCTCCAGGACTAAAACCACTTCCTGAATACCAACTGCTGCGACTGCCTTCCGGTCCTCTGCCCCAGAAGGAGCTCTCTGGGACCAGGGGATGTATGCTGTGAGTACAGTCAGGCAGCACTGGTATTTTGGGGAGAGTGAGGTCCAGAATTCCTTCCTCCAAGGCAGAGGCTGAGCTAGTCGGAGCTGAGAACAGCCATGCTGACTCGCTGGAGTTTGCTACCACCCTTCCTTTAAGAGGAAGAGGAGGGAACTGATGCAATGAGGTGTCTCTGGACTCTGCCACTTGCAAATCCTGCTTCTGCCTGGCTCGTGGTGTGCAATGTGGCTGTTATTTTACAATTTATATTAGGGGGTGGGGACCTGTGGTTTGGGACTTGCTGCTCTGTCGGCTGCAGCCTGACCCACAGGAAAAGGCAATCAGCTGCAGTGTCGGCTGTGTGCCTTGAGGGAGTCGATGTGCATCATCTGCTGAGGCTCTTCCAGCCTCCCTCTCCTGCAGCATTGAGGGTCCCAGTATGAAGTGTTTCTGATTTTAGGGTTTAGGAACGGGAGGTTACTTTCTTTTCATCCTTGCAATAGAAAACACAGATTAGATGCATAAATGTTCTTCCCTTTGAAGAGGGGGAATAGTCTACACTGGTGCTCTTCTTGCAGTAGCAACAAATCTTCTTTACTGTCTAACTTGATTATTTATGTGTGTAGTACCCAAAGTGCTCTGTAAACTTCAGAGCAATATTCAAAGAGACAAGCTAGCTACCCAGAAGATGTTGCAGGCTAAAATTGGACGTGACGTAAATGAGGCTGACAGTAGTGGCAGAAGGAACAAGGCAGGGGAAGAAAAAAAAAAGTTAAGTTTGTGCCTTCTCATTCTTCTGAGATCTGAACATCTTGAAATTTCTGCCATAGGATTTTTCCGTACCTCCTGCTTACGAGGGAGTTTTGTGAAGGGATTTAAATGAAGGTGATAGCTTGACAAATGAACCTTGCGAGCGCTCAGATCCTGCCGTGTCTGCTGTGAAAGAAAGGGCTCGTTTTGCTGTCCCTTTTTTGGAGCTAACAGCAGAATGTTCCCCTGCTGCGATCCAGCTGCAGGCTGCATCTTTACTTGGGTGTGAACAGCTGGGGCCTTTGTGCACTTCCAGTGACAGGTTGGGTTTGTGGCTTTCTGAAATTGTTTCTGATTTTATTCTTTAAGTAAGGTAACCACTGGCTATATTTCAGCCTTTGTTCTGAAGCCTTGTTCTTACACGGGCACGCTTTCAGGTACCAAATATAATTCTGAACTGTGCCTGGCTACAGAACACCATATTTGCTTCCCATTCATAGTTAGGATGTGTTCATGACAAGTATGATAACCTTTCACTTGGTTTTTAAAACAAAGGAGTGAAATCACACCAAAACTAAAAAACTGTTTAGAACTGCTTGAGTTTTTCTTTTCTTCCATCAGACTGCAGCCAAATCTGAGCCTTTCTTTTGAAGCCTTTGGAGCTCTCACCCGAAGTGCTGAAAATTAGTAACTGGTAGAAAAATACCATCCATGAGCTGGAGGAGGAGACATGTTTGCGTGTCTCCACAGGCTCCATGTCTCTGGGCTCCACGGGACACCAGTGCAGCTTCACCTTCCCTCCCCAGCCTGTGCAGGCAAAGCAGGGCTGTTCTGCAGACCCAAGAGGAGGTGGAAGCTTTCACCCCTGTTTGAGGGTGAGCATTGGTGGCAGGGGCTGAATCTCCGACTCTCTTCCAAGGTGAACGTGGGGCAGGCTGTCAGTCAAAGGTTTTGCCCAGGGTTTCACTGGTATATAGACATCAGCGTGCAGATGCGCGCACATTTCTGTGCACATCTGGACATAGAGGTAGCATGGATGTTGATCGTTTTCTTTGAGCACCTCCTTCTGCTCCTGTTCCACAGCTCTGGTGCTCCGGGTGCCAGCGCAGTGTCCCAGCTTTTCCCCTAACTCTTTGGTCCTGCAGATCAGCCTGGAAGAATTAAGAGAAGCAGCAGCAGCACTGCGGTGCTGTACTGTGTTAGGAGAAGTAACCTCGTGGGAACATCAAGACCAAGGTAAAGGGAGGGCTAAAGCTTCTCCCTGGCTGAAGTCCCAAACCGCAGATGTGTCCCAGATACAAGGTCCTTTCTGACACGAACCACCCTGGGATTATCAAGCTGTTACTGTCTTGAAACAGAACAGGCTCAGTCACAGGGAACCCTGAACAAGAACTGAAGAACTGCTGGTTCAGCTCGGTGCTTTAGATGGTCTAAGATTAGATCTTTTTCCCCAGTAACAGCTTTATTTCAAAAAATACGTCATGTGGGCTTTACATCTGCCCCTGAAAGCACCGCTTCTCTGTTAGAGATCGGTATCGGTTAAATATCATGGATATTATCTAGCAATTCCAGTGTCAGGTGGTCTGGGACAGAGAGCAAGAAGCAAGAATCCAGTTCTTGCTCTGTCACGGGTTTCCTGGATATATGTTACTACAGCAGTGCCTGGACTTGTTTTACGTACAGATATTCCCTTCTGTGCAAATCCCTTCTGCAAGCAAAGTGTTAGCAGTCCTGTACCTATAAAACAGCTTTAAAATTTTGAGGTTTTTATAAAAAATAAAAAGCCTTGGGTTTTATTTTCATTTATTTCTTGATTCCTAAGCTTTTCTCATTGGTATTTTCCAGCTATTCTGTCTTCAGGTGTATCTAAAAAGCTGTTGGTTTTATTTGGGAGGAGAAGAGAATAAATTTTAGCCTAAGCTTTGATTCTATCCTCACGGGGTTTAGGAAGAAAACCCAAACATAATGAGATTGAATAAAAACTTGAGCATTGATGATGGGATAGGTGCATTGTGCTTTAATACCAGGTACACCATGCTGTTACCAAAAGCAAAGGCTCTGATATTAAATATTTAATCATAAAACATACCACAAAAATATCCCTTGAGTGATATCTTCTCAAGTATCTCCGGATTCTTGCTCTCACTTAGGAACAAGCTGGAGAACGCTTGTACTAAGGATTGTCTTGTTTTAGCCATAGAAATGGGGAGAACTGTTGTTCAAACTATTTGCTCAGGTATATTTTTTTTTACTTCTTCAAAATAATTCCTTTAATGGCCTTTGACCAAAAAAAAAAAATAGCAACTGTATTTAAAGGCAGATCTGGTCTGAAGGAAGGCTTCAGATGGCCTGCGGAGGTTCCTCGTGGTGTTAAAAACTTCTCATTCATTTTGTTCTTTATTATTTGTAAAAAGGGTTGACCAGCTATAAAGACTGAGCCTTTTCACAGAGTTTTATCAATAAGAAAAATAAACTCTGCAGGCCGAATGACCCCTTCCCTCCTGGGGAAGGCCTCCCTTCGCTTGAGCTGTACGAGTGCAATAAAGGACAGAATATTTCCCCACGGTCACTTCTGAGTTGAGGGTTCAGGTATTGGTGTACCCCGTAGCGAATCCAGCTGTGCGGTGTCTTGCATGTGTCTTACTAGTCAATATTTTTCTCTTTAAAATAACAGGACTTGTCTGCACCCTACAAGAATAGCTCTGTAGCAGGAGTAGCTGGTGCTGTTTCAGGAAAGTGTTCTGGTTTAGGGTTTTGCAAAGCGGAATACATTTCCACATCGACAGCCTCGTTGGCTTTCCTTTTGCTCCCTGGCGAGAAATGGAGGCCGTGCCTGGGAGCGGTGGGGTGAAGGCTGAATGGGTTTCTTCAAAGCTTTTTTTTGATTTATCTGTGGGATAAGGACAGACAGATTGGGTGGTGGTGTTATTACTGTGAGACTTCTGACTTCCAATTCACTAATTAGGAAAAAAGGTATTTTTTTTCCTCTCCCTGGGTCTAGCTCTTGAGACTTTAATCTTTAGGAATCCCAAAGGGCAAGAAATAAAACTATTATACATGCTTTTATAAGGCAAAATAAATCTTTAAAAGGATTGTTCTCTATTCTTTCACGGCAAAGGGTTTGACTTTCAATTGTCGTGTGTGTTAGTTAACCTTAGGAAAAACTGATGGCTACAAAAAAGCAGCCAGCTAAAATGTTTTCTAACTGATGTGAGGGCTCTCTCCCAGTTGTCTGTGACTTTTAAGTGGTTCTGGCTGTTGCTTTTGTCCCTCATAAACCAGATACTGCATGTGCAAGCACGGTGACATTTACTGTGCACCTAATAATTCATACCTGCAGAGCCTGAAGGATAATCAGGCTTTTCCCTGTGCGAGTGTAGGGGAAGTAGATCAGGTTTTACATCTTACTTTAAAATGGTTTCATTCCTGCCAGAGAGGGGAAATGAGCTCTTCTGATGGGTAGTTAATAAATCCAACTTGTGAGCTTCAGGAGCAGGAAATAACATGAGCAAAGTTGAGAACTGCTTCTAACAGCAGCTAAAATTTGAGCTCAAGTCACTCAACTGTTTGAAATAATTGATGACTTAAAATACACAGGGCTCAAGCTCACGTGTCCCACTGTGGCTAAAAGGGATAGCGTCACCAAAAAATAATATGGTTCAGAGGAAAATGAACCCCTTTGAAAAGCTGAGCCATTGTATCTGAGATTCATTATGGATGAAGGACCCGCTTCTCCGGAAAATCTGAATATAGATAGAAGAGCGACAGAGTCTTTTGGTTTCCTTCTGGAGGATGGTCTGACTGAAACTTCATTTGTTGTTCATGCCTTTATTCTCCTCTTGTACCCTGATTGTTAAGGGTGCCTTGAAGTTTTCCTGCTCTCGTCAACCCCCAAAGAGTCAGTTTGTAACAGCTCAGCTGAAAACCGTGAACACCTTCAAAGGCAAAAATGGAGTCACAACTGACACTTTCTGTGGATGGCAAACGGGGGCAGCAAACACAGAATCGAAATCGGGATAAAACTGATGTAAAAAGTCACTTCACCAAATATCTTCAGTACCCACAACAAGCTTAGATCTGCGAGAGTAACGGGTACCGGGTGCTGAGGGGACTTTTGGGGCGATACAGCTGTGTAACAGGCCCCAGGTTCCCAATGTCTCTGGGCAGGTTTTCCCAAACAGGCAGCTCTTGGCTGGGTTGCCTCATCCCTTTGTGCTTACGACAGAAACCAGCGTGTTCAAATGAAAGACAAACCCGCGCCAAAGTCCCTTAACTCCGTTTGGTTTCCGTTGCAGTGGAAGATCGACGACAAACCGGTAAAAATTGACAAATGGGACGGTTCGGCGGTGAAAAATTCTTTGGACGATTCTGCCAAAAAGGTACGTTCTGCCACTGCTGATTTCTCCCTCTTGGGAAACGCTCTATTTTCTTAGGTTTCTACATTTAGTTTAAAAACTCGTAAACTTTTTGGGGTTGGATTGCGAAGTGCTCGTATCCGGGCTGGTTCTGTATTCTTGTGATTGCCATGGCTAAAGCCATGTCTGCATATCAGCAATTATTATTACAATGTCTGATGCAGACATTAATTCTGTATAAAGTTTCTATATAATTAATTCTGTATAAAATTTTCCCATACAATTGAGATTGTTCTATCTAAATCCTTTCTAGAAGCAGTTTGTCAAATTTTAGGAAAAGCACAAAATCAACTCGGCTGCGTGTTTCTCCCGCAGGTTCTCCTGGAGAAGTACAAGTACGTCGAAAATTTCCGTTTGATTGACGGTCGCCTCATCATCTGCACAATCTCTTGTCTCTTCGCGATTGTAGCTTTGATTTGGGATTACCTGCACCCTTTTCCTGAATCCAAACCTGTTCTTGCCTTTTGTGTTGTATCATATCCTTTACGTATGTCGTCTCGTTTATACAAAAAGGGGTTTATTTTCCCCGTCAAGCACAACAAAACCCTTCTCTGTATTCCCATTTTGTGGGAATTTTTACTGCCCCTGTTGTGGAGATCAGCTGATAATCAAATAACATTCATGTGATGGCAAAATTCCTGCCTGTCTGGCTGTAATGCACCTAAATTTGGGTGATCTGGGGGTCTTTCTTTCCCCCCGCAGTGGCGTGGAAAGCCGGCACAGCGATTCAGCTCACATCAGAGGGGTCGGCAGCGCATTTCCCACCTCTCAGACACCGAGTGCCCAGAGATTCCTCCGCTTTGGTGTCTTAATCTCAGTCTGAAGAGCAGCTCTTGAAAGCTTCGGGGGGTTGTTTTGTGGTTTGGTTATTTTGGTTTTTTAAATTCTACCTCTAATCTCCTTACAGAGACATCTGCTCTTTCCTAATATGACAGATCAGGTACCGAAGAGTAAAACAGAGGTAATTCTCGCCAGCGCCTCTGCCGCAGAGGAGCAGTTGCTGCGTTTAGGAGGGCAGCGCTGCAAATCAGGGTTAAAATGTTTAGATGTCAACTCTGTTTAGAAGTCAACTCTAAGATTTCCAGTTATGCAGCATAGCTGGGGCTTATGTTTTGCCCCGTTTGGGCTCCGAGGGGCAGCGTGGCGCTGATTTCCCTGCAGCTCCTTTACGAAGAGAGACGCCGGCAGAGGTTTTACAACCTAAACGTCCGTGACAGATGAGGGGTGCGCAGTTTTGATGGTACCAGCCAGGCAGTCCAAACTGGTAGCCTGGAAACTTTTTGCTGGCCTGGGAGTCACCATACCACTAACGGCCGCGTGATTGTGGGCAAGTGATTGCATTTTTCCCGGCTACGGTTCTTCTGGGTGGCTTTCAGCCGGGACCTTGAGATAATTCGTCTTGCGGCGCTTGATCTTTCTCATTTTTGGAATTAAATACTTCTCGATCTGTGTTTAGGAGGAATGCGGAGTGATTAATTGTGTGGTTCATTTGGTCTCACGTTTTCCTACTGTCTCCCAACAGATGTTGCTCCAAAAATTTAGCGAAGTAATTGAAAACGGTATTTTGTTGTGATTTCCACTTCACGGTTTCACAAATGAAGCATTTTATGTAGCTGGAGAAGTCCCTTTCAGGAAAGCATGTTAGGGAGTTGTCACTTCCCCCCCGATGCTTCCAAGCATCGCTTAATGCAACAGCAAAGATTTAAGAAAGTGTCCCAATTATTATTTAATTCCTCATACTAACGAGGCGTCAGCCAAGCATCCCGTTTGGAATGATAATGTCGGGAGAGGCGGTTAAACGATGGCATCTGAGGGGATGTGAGCACTTTCTCTGCCTAATTTCTACTTCTAATTGCAACTTCTGAGTTTCCTTAATGTTGTTTTTTTTGGTTTTGCACGTATTTTGTGATGATGGGGATCCTCACCATCTATACCTCATACAAAGAAAAGAGTATTTTCCTCGTAGCTCACAGAAAAGACCCGGCGGGGATGGACCCCGACGACGTTTGGCAGCTCTCTTCCAGTCTCAAACGGTATCGTTGCTCTGGGAACCAGCGGGAACGATCTGGTGCCGCCACCGGCTTTCGGTTTGCGTGTGCCGGTAGCTACTGCCGGCTCCACAGTGGGGCAGAAAAGCTGCATTTCGGATAACCCCTAAAAAAAAAAAATAGGGGAAAATATTGGCGGCTTTGCAATATTGGTGGCTCTGCACCGGGGATGCAAAAATCGGGCTGCTGCGCCGTGATCTTTGCGGCTTCCCAGGCAACTCCGGATGAATATTCACCACAGAATATAATTATTCAGAATTAACGGCGATCTGCGACGGGCTCGCCAGCCTGGTGTGCGCCGTTTCCGTCCGTATCGTTCCATAGGGTCACCCTAAATATTTTCCTTTATTTTTATACCTACAACTCTGGTTTTGCTCCGTCCCAATGTAGAAACGGGAGCGGTGCCACGCGCTTATCTGCCGCGAATATTCACGTTTCGCTTCTCTTTAAATGGGGGGGGGTATTAATCACAAAGAGTATAAAAATCTTTAATTGAGTTATAATTAATGCCCGATTGTTGTGGTTGTGAATGTCCGAGGGGGAACCTCCACTCCTGGGTTTTTTTCCCCTTAAAGATGAGGATTTCTGATCAGCTTTTTGTTGGCGTCTCGGCTGAGCCGGGCGTAATTTCTGCTCTGAAAAATCTCTCTGCAGGTTTGATGACAAATACACCCTGAAGCTGACTTTCATCAGCGGGAAAACCAAACAGCAGAGGGAAGCCGAGTTCACCAAATCCATCGCGAAATTCTTCGATAACAACGGGACGTTAGTCATGGAGGCCTACGAGCCGGAGGTGTCCAAGCTGCACGATAGCCTGGCCCTGGAGAGGAAAACGAAATGATTTCTGACGCCACCTGCCTCCTGGGAACGGGCTAAATTAACACCAATAAAGTAAAATGGCAAAGAAAGTCAATCTCTGCCTCTGTTTTTGTCCTGAAATCCTATTCCATTTGGGATGAGCGGGATTTTTAATCTCCCATCCAAGATTTTATGGAAAACTGTGGGTTTGGCCTTTCTGGTCCTGCCACCTCCGGGGTGGACTGTGGAGGGGGATTTGCTGGTGGGGACCTTCAGGAAGGGGGATTTTGTCACCAAAACTGTCCCTGTTTCCTCCGGCGTTACCTGGCGGTGCTTTATCCGACAGCTCTGCACCATGTGTTGTCCGGGGGGGCGGCGGAGGGGTCGCCATTCCCATTTTCACCGTTCCCTTTTGCGTTAGGAATTCAGGACAAAATCCTTCTGTAAAACGACTGTCCACTGGCAAACAAGTTTTCTTTATTTTTGTATTTAATTGGGGGTGGGGGATTGTTTTATATAAAAACCTTTTATGTGTTGGGG
>VUYV01000483.1:0-29672 GCA_008711295.1 Anarhynchus alexandrinus | reverse complement strand
GCCGCCCTGGGGTGGGGGTGGGGGGTAATCCAGCTCACACCTCCCCCATCACCCAATTTTTTTGGGGGGGGGGGACACTAAATAGGAGCCTCGGGTGTCGTGGGTGGATGGGGAGCACTGCCCACGCTGCCCCCCCCCCCAAGCCATGTCCCAGGATGGGGAAATGGTACCCCCAAGTCTGGAGTGGGGATGTGGGTCGCAGGATCCCCATGGCATGGGCCATCCCCACGTACCCACCAGGGTTGGGGTCTAGCCACCTTGATGGGGTGCCCTCACCTTGATGGGGTTCCCCCATCTCAATGGGGTTCCCTCACCTCAATGGGGTCTACCCACCTCGATGGGATTCCCCCACCTCAATGGAGTTCTTCCACCTTGATGGGGTTCCCCCACCCCGATGGGGTTCTCCCACCTCGATGGGGTACCCTCACCTTGATGGGGTTCCCCCATCTCAATGGGGTTCTTCCACCTTGATGGGGTTCCCTCACCTTGATGAGGTTCCCTCACCTCAATGGTGTCTACCCACCTCAATGGGGTTCCCTCACCTCAATGGGGTCTACCCACCTTGATGGGGTTCCCTCACCTTCATGGGGTTCCCCCACCTCGATGGGGTCTTCCCACTTTGGTGGGGTTCCCTCACCTTGATGGGGTTCCCCTCACTTCTATGGAGTTTCCCCACCTCTGGCTTGGCCAAAAAGTGGATGCTGGGGCAAAGGTGCCCAACTCCAACCCCCACACCAGGGCGGGGGGTGTCTCACCACCCAGGAGCATCACTCAAAGTGTCACCCAGTGGGTGCCTTGTAGGTTTTATGAGAAAGTCCAGGCATTGCACCAGGACCCCGAGGCCTCGGTGGACAACCCCTTGCTGGCCTTCAGCCTCATCAAGCGCCTCCACTCTGACTGGCCCAACGTTGTCTACAGCGATGAGGCCACGGAGAACACCCAGGGTATGGGGGGTGGTGGTTCTGCTGAGTGTCCTCTCTGTCACCTGGAGAGAGCCAGGAGGTGATGGGGACCAGGCGGAGGAGCAGGAGAATGGATGGAGGAGCAGGAGAATGGGTGGTAGAGCAGAATAGGTGGTGGAGCAGAACAGGCGGTGGAGCAGGAGAATGGATGGAGGAGCAGGAGAATTGGTGGAGGAACAGAACGGGTGGTGGAGCAGAACAGGTGGTGGAGATGGAAAACAGGTAGAGGAGCAGAAGAACAGATGGAGAAGCAGGAGAACAGGTGGTGGAGCAGGAGAATGGGTGGTGGAACAGAATGGTTGGTGGAGCAGGAGAATGGGTGGAGCAGGAGAATGGATGGAGGAGCAGCATGTGGGGTCCCCTGGGATGGAGAAAGGCTGATAAGGGTGATTGCACCCCAAAACCTCATTAGTCCCCCTCTTTGCACCCCCGTTACCCAACCTCAGCACTCCATGCTGGCTTCAAGGAGGTGGAGCAGGAGCTGCCTGGAGCCGAGGACCTGGACGGTGCTGCCCGGGCACTGATGAGGCTGCAGGACGTCTACGCACTCAGCGTCAAGGGCATGGCCAACGGTGTCTTCCAGCGAGCCGGCACCAGCCGCCCACCCCTCTACAGCCCCGGCCGGCGCGTCTCCCTCTCGGCCGATGACTGCTTCCACGTGGGCAAGGTGAGGATGAACCCTGTCAGCCGCCCACAAGGCTTTTCCGGCCCGGGATGTTGCTTCCGTAGGGCGAGACGTTGGGTTTTCTTCCCGCACGGATGCGGAGGGGCCCCTCTGACTCAGCCCGCAGGCATCCGCCCGCCTGCCATCGCCTTGGTGCTCGCCCAAATAATGGGGCTTCTTGCGGCTTTGTGGCTCGGGGAAGGGAAGAGCTGAGCTGGTGGCCTGGGGGAGACCTCCAGCCCCATCAGCCCAGTTGGGTACGGGGTTGGCCCCTGCCGGGGGGTAAAAGTGGGTCCGTAAATCCCTGTGGGGGATTTGGGTGCTTCGATAGAGCTTTTTTTTTTCAGGGCGGAGTCCTCTGAGTGTCACGGCAGAGATGGGATGGAGTGTCAGAGCGTGGGTTAGGATGGGACAAGGTGGGGTGAGATGAGACAGGACAGGATGGCGTGGCATGAAATGGAGCTGGAGATGATGGAGATGATGGAGATGGAGATGGAGATGGGGATGGGGATGGAGATGGAGATGGGGATGGGGATGGGGATGGGGATGGGGATGGGGATGGCGACGGATTGGAGCAGGATGGATGGGGATGGGACAGGAAAGAACAGGATGGAACAGGATGGGGATGGCATGGGAGGGAATGGGGATGGGGATGGGGATGGGAATGGGAATGGGAAAGCAACAGGATGTGATGGGACAGGATGGGTAGAAATCACAATGGGATGGGATAGAATGGGATATGATGGAATGGGACAGGACAGGATGAGACAGGGTAGGGACAGGATGGGGGTGCATATGGGTGGGATTGGGATGAAGATGGTCATGGGGATAGGATGGGATGAGAAGGTAATAGGATGAGGATGGAGGTGGGGCTGTGGTGGGATGGGATGTAATGGGATGGGACAGGGTGGGGACGGGATGCATGCCAGGCTGGCCCAGCCGGCGGTCCCGGGCGGTGTGCTGTCTCGCAGGTGGCCTATGACATGGGTGACTACTACCACTCCATCGCATGGCTGGAGGAGGCCGTCGGCCTCTTCCGCCTCTCCCACGGCAGCTGGAACCCCGAGGACCGGAGCAGCCTGGAGGATGCTCTGGACCATCTCGCCTTCTCCTACTTCATGGTATGACCATGAGTCCCATCACCATCACCCTGGTGCCTGGTGGAGCCGAACGGTGGGCAGAGGGATGCTCATGGGCTCTCTGCTCCTCCCATCCAGGCTGGAAACATCTCCCATGCCTTGAGCCTCTCCAGGGAGTTTCTGCACTACGGTACGTGGGGCAACGTCGGGTGCGGCAGGAGGAGTGGAGAGATTTTGGGTTATCCCCATCACCTCTGTATGGCACGAGCCTCCTTCACCCCATTTCTTGCCCCCAACATGGGGTAATTTTCACCAGAGAAGGGGGGTGATGGGGACATGGCATTTTGGGTGACACCACCTCTCCGGCAGACCCCAGTAACCAAAGGGTGGCAAGGAACGTGGCCAAGTACAAGAAGCTGTTGGAGATGGGGACGGCCGTGAGTGTCGCACCCCTGCGACGACCCAACAGCACCCGCCTGCAGAGCCGCGACGCCTACGAGGAGCTATGCCAGCGCCCGGGGGGGCAGGTGGGGCTGGCAGGGGGGTGCCATGGTCCCCCACCCCACCGCTGTCCCCCCTCTCACGCCCTCCTTGGTTCTCTCTCTCCCCAGCTGGCCCAAGGGCATCTCTCGCACCTCGGCTGCTCCTACGAGACCAACGGCAGCCCCTACCTCCTTCTCCAGCCTGCCAAGAAGGAGATGGTCCAGATCCAGCCCTACGTGGCTTTGTACCACGATTTCATCAGTGACGCCGAGGCTGAGACCATCAAGGGGTTGGCAGGGCCCTGGGTGAGCCGTCCCTGTCCCCAGGGATGTCCCTGTCCTGGAGGAGGGTGCCCCAAGAGCTGGTGGTCCAGGGTGGACCACCCTGAGCATGCAGAGATAGGAGGGGTTCTAAGCCAAAGCCTTCTGCAGCGAGACCCTGGGGGACATGAGCTCAGCTTAGCTCCATCTGAGCCCCCTAAGAGATTTTGGGGAGAAACGAGGTCCATGCATGCACCTAAACTCCTTCCCAGCCAGGCTTGACTTGGTGACACCCAACTGAGTTGGATCTAACTGCTATCACTGCTTCCATCACCTGGGTGGGACACCTTGGGGGAGGGGATGTTTGGCAACCAGCTGGCATAAATCCGCCAATTTTGACCCCGACTGGGGTCCCTGCTTGGTGTGGAGGTCCCCATCTGCAGCAACATCTTCCCCCACCATGTGCCGTCCAGCTGCAGAGGTCCGTGGTCGCCTCTGGGGAGAAGCAGCAGAAAGCCGAGTACCGGATAAGCAAGAGGTAGTAGCCACCCCTTCCTTTGTCCTCCAGCCAGTGGGACCACCATGGCCCCATTGCCACCACCAAGGTGGCAGTGAAGCCATGCTGGGGAGGTCTGGGTCCTCCATACCCAGCAGTGCCGTGAGGGTTAAGCCCAGCCATACTTGAATTTGGGGGGGCTGAAGGTGGGGTGCTCCCGCAGTGCCTGGCTGAAGGACACCGCCGACCCAGTGGTGTGGGCGTTGGAGCAGCGCATTGCTGCTGTCACCGGCCTGGACCTGCGGCCACCATACGCCGAGTACCTGCAAGTGGTCAACTACGGGTTGGGAGGCCACTACGAGCCACACTTCGATCACGCCACGGTCAGGGAGCCACTTGGGTGGTCATGGGATGGTGCCCAGGGTGGTTCCTATAGTGCTCTTGGGATGGTCCTTGGGGTGATCCTGGGATGGTTCCTGGGGTGGTGTCTCAGAAGGTCACCAGGGTGGTCTCTGGGTCGGTTCCTGGGGTGATCCCTGGATGTTCTTGGAAATGGTCCCTGGGGTAGTCTTTGGGGTGGTCTCTGGGCCAGTCTATCAGGTATTTCTGGAGGTGGACCCTGGGGTGGTCCCTGGGATGAAGCCCAGGGGTGTCCCTGGGGTGGTCCTTGGGATGGCTCCCAGGGTGGTCCCTCAGATGTCCCTGGAGGTGAACCCTGGGGTGATGGTCCTGGGATGGTTGCCTGGGGGGAGGTCCCTGTGGGTGTCCCCATGGTGATCCCTGAGATGGTGCCTGGGATGTTCCTGGGTAGGGAAGGGAGGAAAGAGGGAAGGAAGGAGGGAGGGAGAGATGTCCCTGGGGGCAGCTCAGAGCCACCAGCTCTGTTGGGGCGTGGAGGTGCCTCCAGGCTGAGCCATGACAGCATGGGACTGACCATCCCCACCTTCTCACTCTTGGGGCAGTCCAGGAAGAGCCCCCTTTACAGAATGAAGTCAGGCAACAGGATCGCCACAGTCATGATCTACGTGAGTCGTGTTCCTCCCCATTTCTGGACCTTGCATGGTCATCAGTAGGGTTCAGAGTGAACAGGGTTTGAGCTGGGTGAGGGCAGCCCTAAATCAGACCGTGGTGGGGTGTTCAATTCCAACATCTGCAGAGTATTTAAGGGGTTGTGCCATGTCGTAGTGAGGGAAGTGCTGGGGGGGAGACCAAGGGAGGTCCCGTGCCTCAGTTTCCCCATGCAAAGCAGCTGTATCACAGGGGGAGGAGGAGGGCCATGGCTCATAATTTTGCTCCTTTTCCAGCTGAGCGCGGTGGAGGCCGGCGGTTCCACCGCCTTCATCTACGCCAACTTCAGCGTGCCCGTGGTTAAGGTGAGGGAGACCCCCAGGAGCCCCCCGGGAGTGGGGACGGGGGACACTGCTCTCCTGTGTCTCGTCTCTCGCAGGGAGTTGCGGCTGAGCCTTTTCCGATGCCAAACCCCAACCCCGGGGCTCCCTGATCTGTTTTGGGGTGCCAAACCCCCACCCTGGGGCTCCTGGCTCCCTTCGAGGGGAGCCAAACCCCAATCCCGCAGCTCCCAGCTCTGGTTTGGGGTGCAGAACCCCAACCCCGGGGCTCCCATCTGTGTTTTGGGATGCCAAAAATCCAGTCTCAGGGATCCCGGCTCTATTTCGGGGTGCCAAAACCCCAACCCCAGGAGTCCCAGCTTTGTTTTAGGGGTGTCACATGCCAGCCCTTGGGCTCCTGGCTCTGTTTGAGGGTGCCAACCCCAATTCTGGAGTCCTGGCTTTGTTTTAGGGTATCAAACCCCAACCCCAGCGCTTTCAGCTCTGTTTTAGGAGTTCCAAGCCCCAAACCTCGGGCTCCTGCCTGTTTTTGGAGTGCCAAACCCCAACCCCAGGTCTCCCAGCTCTGTTTTGGGGTGCCAAACCCCAATTCTGGGGCTCCCGGCTCTGTTTTTGGGGTGCCAAAGCCTGGGGCTCCCACCCCATCTCTGCTCTGCAGAACGCAGCTCTCTTCTGGTGGAACCTGCGGAGGAACGGGGACGGGGACGGGGACACCCTACACGCCGGCTGCCCCGTCCTGGCCGGGGACAAATGGGGTGAGAGACGGTGACACCTGGGGTGACACGGGGTTGGAGGGGCAGCTCTGCCAGCAGGGAGGCGAGAGGTGCTGGGAACCTGGAAAAATCCTGGATAATAGGGAAAAACACGTCACCGATACCAGAGCGGGGTTGGAAAGGGGTGCAGGGGGATGGAGGCAGACAGGGGTCCTTGTCCCTTCCAGTGGCGAATAAGTGGATCCACGAGCATGGGCAGGAGTTTCGGCGGCCGTGCAGCGCCGACCCAGAAGACTGAGCTGCCGTGGGCTCAAGGACGTGGCACCCATGGGTGGCAAAGCCACCCCGATGCAGCGTGTCCCCAAGGCTGCAGCGAGAGGAGAGAGGGAAGAGGGTGGCAGTGGCGCGGGATGCTATGGGGGGCGGTGGCACTTGTTCAGCCATGGCTGACTCCAGTGAAAATAAAAGTCAAAAGACACTAAAGTGGAGTGTGGGGGAAATACATCGGTGTGGCGCCTGACGGGATGATGTGGGGGTGTGGACGGGAGTGTGGATGGGTCTGTGTCCCCCCACCCAGTTCCAGCCTGGACCCTAACCGTACCCTCAAGCCCCCTCCTCCAGCCCTAGATGAAAAGTCTGTCTGCTAAAAGGACTGGCAGTTAGTGACTTGGCATTTCTACAGTAATCAGTAGGCTTCAGAGTGAACAGAATGGCCGTAGCGGACCAGAGCAAGGACAAGGATGCTATTCTGCCTCAAATAAACCTGCTGCAGTGCCCGGCTGCATCTTGGGCCTGATTGTGCAGCCCCACACTCCGCTCTCGACCCGACAACAGCGTGTGGCCCCCCTCCTCTGCACCCCAGAAGGGTGTTTGTTTTTGCAGGGCTGTCGCTGTAAGAGGGACCACGGGAGGGAGAAGGCAGCGGCGGCCTTCCAGCCGCCCTGGCCCCCGGCCTGCCCGCGTTTGGGCCACGCTTGCGCGAACGCCGCTCCCCCGGGGCCCCGCAGACAAGCTCCCTTTTCTCCGGCCCGACCGCGGCACCTGCGTGACTGGAAGGCAAAAAGAGGCAGCAGGGCTCTCCGGCAGCGCCTGGAGATCGGGCAGGGAGCCCGCGCCGCTCGCCCCGGGGGCGCTTGGGATCGGGGACAGCCCGGCTGAAGGGAGGGTCAAGCAGGAGGACACCATCAGCCCCCGCATAGAAACTCCCCGACTCCATCCAACCTCATCTACGCGATGTCTGGATGAGATTAAAATCCCCCTTCAGTGGGTACCGCAGCCGGGCGAGACCCCGCTCCCTAAGCGGGGGTCCAGGCCACCCCGTCACCTCTGAGCTAGCTGGAAGGAAAAGAACAAAAACTGGGGAGGGGGATAGAAACACCAGGCAGATCTCTCCCTGCTCGTTTTGGGTTCAAAAATGTGCATTTATCACTCCGTGGCTGCGTTTAGCCAGCCCTGGAGCAGCATTCGGGCACGGGAGCCTCCAGCCCACCACCGCAGGATGATGCTACAGGAGCCCTTAAACCCGCTTGAATGTAAAACAATCCGCAAAATTTCAGAGCAAATTGCCCCAAATTCCTGCTCTTCTGATAAGAACAACGACCCCGGCACTCGGGGTGTTATAAAACAGACGGTCCAACACAGCACAGGTTATTTAACAGCCAGAGCGCCACGGTTTATTACTTACAGATGTTTCTGTACACGTGGGAGCCATCGGGCACGGAGCGGAAGGGAAAAAGCAAAAGCTGTGGCTAAAGCATCCCTCCCCCCTGCCTCCTCCCCACACTGGAGCGCAGGGAAGGGATGGGGGAATATTTCGGATGACGAGAGGCTTCCGTGAGTCACCAGAAAAAGCCAAGGCTTGGGTCTGGCCCCGGCGATGTCCCAGGAACAGTCGGATGGACATCCTTCTTCCCCAGGCTGCTCCGAGGAGCCCGAGTACCGGGAAAGGAGGAGTTCCTACTCCAGGCTTTTCACAAATGCTTTATTTGTAGGCGAGAGAAACGGACACCGAACAAGACACGAAGAGGATGAGGCTGACACGGGACACAGAGCGCGATCTCCGGAGAACTGACACACACACACACACAGACAAACATTTTCCTTTTGGAAACAGCAGCACGTGGTGCGAGGTCACCCCGCCAGACCGGTAAAGCCTGGCCTAAACCAGCCCAGCATCCGACAGCAAAGCTCGGAGCAAACGCCCAAACACCGTCCCGCAGGTTTCGGATGCCTTACGGAGAAGGTGCCGAGGGCACAGCGTTACGGGACGCGTCAGGGCAGGCGATGCAGCCGAGGGAGGGCAGGTTTGGGCAACGCACACGGCAGTTTCAGGTTGTGAGCGGAGCGCCAGGCTCAGAAATGGGTGTTATAATCATAGAATGGTTTAGGTTGGAAAGGACCTTGAAGATCATCCAGTTCCAACCCCCCTGCCATGGGCAAGGACACCTCCCACCAGCCCAGGTTGCCCAAGGCCACATCCAGCCTGGCCTTGAACACCTCCAGGGATAGGGCCTCCAGGGATAATCCACCAGGGCCAAGTTTTCTTGGAAATGGCAACCCATAAACTACTTTTCTTTTGACCTCACCTGAAGATCTAAGGTCTAGATTTTCAGGAGGGTTGAGCACCAGTTCAAACCAGTGAACGGCAGATTGCCGGACACCTCTGAAGCTCTCTCCTCCCAGTCCCGTCCGCACTCAAAGACAAAAGGCAACAGCGGAGGTGAGGAGAAACCTCAGTGCAAAAGTCGAGGAGGTGGAGAACCTCAGCACAAAGCTGTTTGCTCTCTCTGTTCCAACACCTGCCGGGTGCTCCCCCCGTTCGCTGAGGACCCCGTTGAATGCAGCAGCACACGGATAAAGCTTTTGGAGCCCTGGGATGGTCTCACTGAAGGAGAAGCCACCAAGTAACTTTGCCTTATTGCGATGGCTCAGCAGAGAGAGGAAAAGCAAGGAGGTTCCCTCTGAACTGTCCCAGCACGGTATTTACTGGGGCTACTGGTATTACCACCGGGATCTATCACACCACCACCACCTCCGAGAGCTGCCTGACCACGAGCTCAGTTTAGAAGTCACTCCCTGCTTTACCATAGTGCTTAATTTTTTTTTTTCGGAGGGTATCTCGGTTGCACAGAAAGTGACCTCCAGTCGCAATAAGCCTCAGTATTTTTAATTGGCTTTGATATCACCCCCCACTCACTCCACACCTGGGCCAGGGCGGGCTGGAGACAAAAAAGATAAGGCTCAAGAAAAATAAAAAGCGAGCTCCATACAGCAACGCGATTCGGCAACCATTTCAACACCGAGTGTCTGCATGGGTACGTATCGATCACCCCGGTTACTAACAGCGTTTTCAAAACACCAGAACCGTGGTGGCTTAAGCACGTGCACAGGCACGCAGGCGAGCTCTGCGTCCGCAGGATCTGCATTCAAAGCGAAACTACAGGCTTTGGCAAGACAGGAAAGATCTTTTTCCCAGCAATCGCAATGCTCCTGGAATCTACAAGCCACCGAGGGTTTTGTCCGGTGCACATAACCCAGGAGCTGGCAAAACCCGTCCTGGGGCTGATTTGAAAAAATTTAAGAAGCGAACCCTGCGACAAACCAGCCTCCCAAACGGCATCGGCTGCTCCTGCCAAGCCTTGGGATTTTCCATTGTGAAAGTTTCCACCGATCCTCAATCCAACAACTGGAACAAAAGCAAGAGAGATTTCTAAATAATCAAAAGCGCCAGCGTAGAATCAGCATCCTTTCAGTTCAGACAGCCGCCTCCTGTTTATCGGCTTTTACACAGCCCGTACAACGCTGTAGGCTGTGGAAAAATGCAGTGAAAAGCTGGTAGGTAGGGGGGGATTTTCTAGATGTCCCCATTTTTCACGAGTCAAAGAGTCTCTGCAGCTACTTCTACCGTGGTCTGTGCTATCCTTCACCCAAATACCATTTCTCTCTGCCTGTAGCTCCCTGCAAAGGGAGGAGAAACTGCGACAGGAGCATTCATATTTTTCAGACAAAAGTACAGCCTCAAAAATGTACGTGGCTGGACACAGCCGAAAGGAATTCCCCCTCCACCCACCCACCCGCGATTGCTGCTGTCCCTGTAGTCACCTTTTTTTTTGAAGCCAGCACTGCACGCGTCCCTGCCTAGTCTGCGCAAGTCAGGACTGAGAGCTTGGCACGGAGCAACGCCACATTAAATAGGCTGTTGAAATATTTATTTTTTTTCACTCACTTCTCAAATGTTAACAACAAAATAGAATTCTGGGGAGCCCATGGGATTCAGAAAGAGTCATTCGTTTTCCAATGGTGCTTCTACAGAATACAAAACTGATTTTCTTTTGCTCTCCATGGAGTTTTTGGGGTTTTTTTAAGTATCTCGCAAACTGCAAAAGCAAACGAAAGGGATAAACATAAGAGGCAAACGCGAGGAGTTACCGCAACGAATCACTCAAAGCCAGATCCTCCAAGTGACTTCAGCACGGAGGAACGTGACTTTACCGAGATCATTCATGAGTATGACAACAGGCACATGCTTAACTACCCCGTGAAGAGAGACTCTGGACACACACACACTGTATTATTTAATCTCGAACAATTTGGACACAGGAATCATCTGGAAAGGACCGAGAATTTTGCCAATCTTCAGGATACAGCTGGGGAAAGTGCTATTTTGCATCTCAACTACTGAAGATCCATTTAATCCATCAGCAACGAAAACAGGGGTGGACATTACATTAAGGTCACAGTAAACTAATGCAATAATTAACGCGGTGACTTACGGAGGGAAGCGCCAGGAGCCAGCAATTGCTCTTTTAACACCTGAGTGCCGACGGCCCAAGCGCCAGGAGAGAGGAGAGCTCTCTGGAATGAGGCTTTCCCCTCCCTAATTCAGGCATTTCCCACCCTGATGTCTCGGGGAAGGGACACAGAGCAAGGCCACGACTGCTGTGCCCACGGCTCACATGCGGATAAATCGGAGGAGACGAGCGGCTTTCCCATCAGGGTAAACGCCGACGTTAAATCGGGCTTTGTCAGCTCTTCACACCGTCTGCCTTCGCCCCACCGGCACCTCTCAAACGCCAAGAATTCCCGATGGCTCTTGTCACAGGACATACACACAGACGCACATCGCAGCTCCCAAATCAGGCCAACAACAGAACTATGCCTCAGCAAAACAGCGTCAAAATACTGCTTTCATCATACAGCATCAAGGGGTTATGGACACAAGGCAAAAAAAGAAAAGATTTCAGACATCCACCGGCAACGTATTGAGGAAAACTGCTCCAAAACGTGTCTGCTCTGACGCTCAAGAGTGATTCTTAGGTGAAAGCAACCCGACAAACTGTCTGTGGATAATTTAGCCCTGAAGAAAAGCTCTCCGGGTAACTACTGCATTTACGTGGAAATATGGAAGGCAGGCAGCGAAACGATTTAGGAAGTGACAGTGAAAACAAGGTCTTTCCTCCAGTACTGGGGGGAGCACAACGCGGCAGCAGCTGCCTACACCTCTGCATCAACACCGGCAGGACTGACTCCAAGCTCTTCCACGGGTTTTAACTACTGCGCTTTTTGCATTTTTTCACCCAAAAGGTGCCGATCTCTGCTCAGTTGCGCGTAGCAGCTACAAGGAGGGAAGCATAAACACATTCCAGGGGCGGAGAACGGCCAAACAGGCAAACTGCCTGCAGACCACGTTGTTACTGCTGCTCTCGGGTCTTCCCCATAAATCGCAGGCCCAGAGTCTCCTGCCTGTTACGTTGTCTGCAGTAGACGGAGCGATCCAGGCTGTTTTTCTCAGTGAGAAATCGAAACAAGCATTAAGAAAGCTGCAAGGCTCTGAAACGGAGCTCATGGTCCCCCCTCGCCTGTTTTGTTTTACAGTCCCGTCCAACGTTGCACAGGAAAGAAGCATCTAGGCTGTTCCCGCAGCTTTTAACTCATAAGGCTGACGTTGGTGAGACGAAACCTGAGCTCCCGATGAAGCCGATTCCTCATCTGCTTTAGGGGAAAGAAACGGCGTATATAAAAAAAACAAACCTAAGGGGCACTTCAAAGACGATGAGACGATTCCATGGAGAAATCCTGAAGCCTTTGGCTATGCTGCAATGCCCTCGGTGGATCTGGACTGCCAACGGCCCCTTTGCCGTTGGGTCCAAGAAAGCCTGAGAATCAATGGAGATCGGTATGATCGACTACTTGGGATTTCAGGAGGTCTTTCCTTGTGGCAGCAGAGAGGAGCCCACTTCCAAGGGCCTGAAGAGCTTTTCATGGTCTTCAGTACAAGCTGCTTCCCAGCAAGGAAGTCCCTAAGCATTTACACATTCTGGAGAACTAGTTCTAGGGGATGAATCTCACACCAACTTCTCACTGCTGCTGAACTGGAGAGATGAAAGGATATGGATACATCACAGTGGCCTCTGGTGCAGTTTATTTACAACGGGACTCAGTGCTGGAGAACACCAGGGTATTAACAAGCAGGAAACACACTAGGAGGGAAAAAGGAGAGTGGAAGAAAGGTCACACATTAAAATCAAGGTATTCTCTTCAGATATTTGACTCTGCGACATCCTAAATTTAGCTGTTTACCCAAGATCAAACAAGGCCAAAAGGAGTCTGTCATGCAGGTCAAAAATCGGTGTTGATGCATTCAACAACTGTAACAACCTGTAAGCTACGTAACAGTGAGAAGCACAAAAGCTTCACATGTTGCTGTCTATGGCTTAAAGACACAATAAGGCCCCACTTTCTCCAAGCCTCTGGTTTTAAAGCTGCTTTTGCTACAACCATAATCACAGGAGCAGCAGGCTAGCGCCTTCAAAGCCTCAGAGAAAGCACAGGTTGCCAAATACCTGGTGGAGAGTCAACACTGCAATGCAGTACAGTCCTTCGGTCTCCTCCCTCTCTCAGCATTTACACATTAACCTACGCTATATCCTTTCACTGGATTTAAAATATGCAGTCCCCAGTCCTATGATTCTACTGTTTCATCCCCAGGGGCACGGGATAAAGGGGAAACAGAGAAAGAGATCATCCAGCACTACCTCTTTAGCATTGCAAGTCCTACAGCATCACGCAATTTCGGGCTTCTAGATTTTGTTGAAGAAATCGTAGCTAAAAGCAGGAAGACTTTTCAGGACTGCTTAAGAAATGTGCTTATTTTAGGATCACCTTTCAGGTGAATGGTAAAACAGATTAGCACCTTCTAGGAGGTCTAAGCGTTGGTTTAGTTATTAGCTTTATGGTACCGTAAACTAAGACTTTGTGAGTTTTTCCGATCAACCTTATCAGTCACAACCTGCTCTCACTGCTGTGTGGCTTCTACAGTTTATCATGATATGTAAACAGCTGAGATAAGTACGGGAAGTCTGCAAAGCGAAGCACAGACCTTTACCTGTCTAGTCTCACCAGTATTTCTTGGCCAAGAGAAGTGTGGGGCAAGTTGTTTCCAAAACACAGGGCCTTGATTACTTAAATAAAATGCTATTTAAACTAAATACCATAAAACTTGTAATTCTGCCTTCAGGCAGGCTATGAAGAAAGGAATCGGCTAGGGAGGATCTGCTTCGCCCCTCCCCTCCAAGGCAGGAGGTTACATTAACACGTGAGAAGTTTAGAGAGAACACATAAACATCACACACATTACTGGCCGTGATTCAAGGCTGTTTGTTTACGTGTGGTTTTTAGCATTATGCTAAAACTCCAGCCTCCCACATTGAGAGCCGAACGCGCAGGCAGTAAGAGGAAAAGCTCTGCTCAGGGACTGCCCAGCTCTAGCACCCGCAGAACCTCACCACTGGAATCCACCGATGGGCTCTGTAAACCTGTGACGGATCAGGAACGTTGCAACAGCTTCAGCAACCTGCGGGAAGGGGAAAAAAAAAAAATCAGTCAGAATTTAAAGGGACACAAAGATAACAAGAAATCCAGTAGTTTTCAAAGCCTGCAGCGTTTCCAACACCAGTTCGCGTCCTCAGGACCCTCCTGCGGAATCAAGCGTGCTCCTTTGAAACTAAGAGCTCTGTATAATAATGGCTTTATATATAAAAGAAGGAACTACGTGCTTCAACCTTTACTCTGACACTGACCACACAATCAAGAACTGACAAAACTTTTTCACCACCTCTTTCAGTAACTCTCAAAACAACGCCTAAGTCTAGCGGGTAAAAAAGGTCTGGTGAAATCACGACACAAGTTATGCCTATAAAGGATAAATCAAGACAGTAACCTGACAGTAATAATATCACTTAGAATGTGTATTAAAAAGAATAACAACGCAGGAAGTCACTACGTGTAGATAAAAATCCCTATTCCATATCGCTAAAGTGAAGCACAGAAAGGCTGAGATTTACGCTCACAGCGGTCAGTATAGAACAAGCTGTAAAACCAGACGTGTTTCCAACCACAGGCTCCACTGGCTGCACCGCATTCCTGCTTCTATCTGGACACTAACTTCAGCAGTACCCAGAAGCAGCACTGCTCTGTCTGTAAGCTGTTTCAGTAACATTTGTTTTGTATTTGGAAAATGTGAGCCACCCAACTCAGCAAAGCACAGACCAACCCCAAAAGCTGCAGCTTAGCACAGGGGAGAGTGGAGAACTTCAGGAGGAAAGGCAGGGCGGATAAACCCACACTCCACATGGTAAGAGTTAGTTGTACCACCGCTAGCCTGAGAGTTAAACCCGTAATCCAGCCAAGCCCTGTGTCATGTAAGATCTTAGCCCAGGCTTTCCAGCCAGCTTAAAAATCCAAGCTGTTTTGTGAATAGCCAGTTAAGATGTGCCAAAAAACACCCCTGAAGTATAATCTCTGCTTCGTAGTAAGCAACGGACCCCTTTTGCATTTAAGCTGTGAAGACCATGATTTATCTAGCTTCAATGCCACAGTGGGGCTCACCTTGTCTGGAGCATCTTCATGGACTGCATGGCCACACTGCGGGAGGACCTGCATCTGAAACTTCCCTGCGGATCAAGAGAGTCATCACTGGAGCTGCTTTTTAAGCAGTCTTGATTTCTAACAGCAATGGTTTAGGCAAGCAGTTCTTGTGTACATATAGGAAACATCAGACAGTACTGTGAATTTATGAACTCCTTTAAAAAGGATCTCACGTTCTTTACAAACAAACCTCACTAAACCTCACTATGTGCATCGGGCAGAGGGACCACAGAAGACAGAAGAGTCTAAAGCAAACCATACGATACACACAGCAGACAGTTTTAAAAGAAAGCAAGAACCAGCTGCTTCCCCAGGTGTAACTGGAGCCAGGTCCCAGGAGCTAAACTTCTTAGAGCTTCTCAATACAGGCGAGACTACCTTTCAGAGTTGGAACTGTTATCAGATCTACCTTAACGTAATGTTTATCCTGCTATCCAATACTACTTTCCAGTACTGGTTGCTCTGGAAATCAATGAAGCTGGGATGGGGGAAAAAAAACAAACCAAACCACAAAACCCAAAACATTAAGGCAGATGCTGAATCTTGGTCTGATGTCTGCCAGAAACACCAGGAGACCAGACAGTTTTGGATGGTCCCAAGTGTTCTAGCTAGGAACATCAGGAATGTAGTTAGAAAGGGAAAAAACAGATTAGAAAGAAACCTTCACAGACAATCGTTCTGATCCAAGAGAAGCATGGCAGCCCCATTGCTGGGAACACTGAACGCTAGACTGAACAAAAACCATGGCAACAGCCTTTCACAACTTCTAACTGAACCCTTCCCTTCGCAATTTCTCCACCTTTCCTACAACCACAGACAGTTAGAGAACACTTTGGGACGGACTAATTCGCTAATGCACATTTGTTTCAATATAGACTGCACCTGGTAAGAGGCCGTTCCAGATATCTCTCGTTCGTGTACCCATAGCAACAAGCTATCATCCAAAAAGAGCATTACAGTAAGTATAGAGTAACAATATTAAATATTTACCTTGCATCTGTCCAATTGTTAGATCTTTATCCAGCCTGTCAACACCTACAATCAAATAAACAGATGTATTGGAGAAAAGCCAGACAGAACATGACTGTCTAAGCAGGGCTTTACTCAACATTTCGAAGGAGACATTTGGCTTGAAAATCTCGGAATAAACATCATCTCTGACACTCACAAGGACTTTTCACCGCTGCAACTCAAGAGAGTAAAGTGACACGAAAGAATCCCAGCCAAAAATGCTAGAACACATCCTTCCCTACGACCTTAAAGAGTATTTATCTTCGTTATCTTGATTACACAATTTCTTATCAGGGGACAAAAAGGGCGTACAACTGGCTCTAGAATGTCGATAGTTTGACTTCCAGTTGAAAAGTTCAAATCACGCCCATATCTGTAGGAAAATATCATAGTAGTGCAGGCAAGAAGGGCAGCTCGGATCTGTCCTGTTTGCTCTTCTTCCACGTCATACAGGTACAACGCCCATTCAAAGCAGCAATAAACAGTATGTCGTTATGTGCTATTTTGATATTAGAGGCTCTGAACTAATTCCACATCTGCACAGATCAAATGGACCGGTTTATGACATTTCAAGATACATAGAAAAGTCAAGGCGGAAGAGACGGATCTGCTAGTCTCAGGAAGGACATTAGCCAAGCACTGACCCTATTATTTAACATCAAATGAGACTGAAACGAACAGCCACCAAACCTAAAGAGGACTGGAAGACACACGTACCAGCTAAAAGCAAAAGCTTTGGAGTTGGACAGCTTAGGAAGAGGTTAGATAAACCCCTGAACCAGCCATCCCAGTACTTTTCTGTTTTCGCCAGTTCAATTCGCCACGTGTATAAGTGCTCCTTCTTTGTCTGCAGGGAGGAGAGAGAGCTCTGCATTAGCGATCAGTGAAACAGCTGAAATAAAATGAACTCAGAGTGCCACTTGGAGGTATACATAAAAAAATACTGACTCCCTCTGGTGGATTACACACTTCCAGTGGATGACCCTCCTTGCTCCTAAATTTCTCTCCAAATCCCACTTAAAGTACACAAGTAGGGAACAAGAAAGTCAGCAGGAGCTACACCTATACATGAATTTAAGGCTGCAGTTTTCAGGGCACTCAATTTGCTATTTTTTCACTAGCACAAATAGCTCACAAGTTGTCTGAATGTCCAGAATTGGCTCTTACTCAGGTGACAGAAATAAAAGGGGCTAAGCTGGCTACACCGATTTTCCTTGAGGAATTTACATTCCTAGCTTGCAATTGCCTGTATGACCTCCTGAATGCTACTGTGCCTTGGAAACGAACAAAAATACCACACTCAGAAAAAAAGCATTCTTCATTCAGGCCAGAAGCCCCATTTCAGGCCATATGCACTAAATCTGTGAGCACCTGAGGAAAGAAAACCAAACACACGCTTCCAGGTGACAGTCCAAGATAGAACCAGTGGCACGAGACAAAGAAGAAAAACAAGTCACAATATAAAGGTTTTGGTCCATGGAGTTGCTCCCTTTTAGGTTAGAATGATTTGGATAACTACGGGCTACTTCTCTTGCAAAGAAGCATTGTGCAAACATGAGCTGAAAACACAGCAAGAAACTCTCTACCTCTGTGTCATCTTCTTTCTTCCTTTTGTTGACAGAGCCTCCCCCTTCCTCATCTTCATCCTCCTCCTCCTCTTCTTCAATAATACCCTCCACTATGGCTTTAGGACATTCAGGACTGGCAGCCCCTTCACACCTGTGAAAATAAAGCCAGAAACTGATTCCCTGCCAAAACAAACAAACAAAAAAAACCAAACAGTTTTTAACCTAAAGTAGTCAGCAATTTCTCAGATACTGCCTGAGAAAAATCCCCCCAAGTTCAAAAGCAGCTGCGGATGAAAAGAAGAGGCATCAGACACACTTATTTGTTAATGTGTGCCAAAAAGCAGACAGACCAAGGCACACACAACCAGCAGTAGTTCAAATTTTTAACCTTTTAAAACATGGCTCTTGGAGGATTTTGCCCCAGGGAAATTTTGGCCAGGTTTTCTCCAAGTGCCATGATTAGGACTCAGTGCTGCTGCAGGTACCAAGTGTGATCAACTGAGAAGAAAATTGTATTTGCTAGAAGAAATTTTCACTTCCAAGTGCATTTATGCTCTGTAGTAATGGTATCTTAAAACATGCAAGATTATTTTAAGAGCTTTAAAATAAAAAAACAACCACTTACTGTTTGACTTGACCGACCATAGAAACCCTGGCAGATTCAAGATTTCTTATCTGTCCACTTTTTACACTAGAAAAGAAAAAAGGGCAGAAATAGTTACTAAACAGAATCAGTAACAGGTCCAGAAACAGGAGCAAAAGCCCTTTACAGCTCACAATTTCCCCAAACCATTCCCAAAGCTCCTGTTCTCAGAAGGCCTTCGGAGGGGCTCACACTACACAACAACATACCTGAACCCCTCGTTGTCACTGTAACTGTGAATTTAAGAGACACGTGGGAGAAGTGCTGATGGGGAAACAGTGAAATAGGGTTATACCCACCTCATGGCAGGGGACAGGGAGAGGTCAAAAACTACGCTGGGTAACTGGTAACAGAACTGGCCTTTCTGCACTCCAGTCTACAAACTTAACTATGAGGCCTCTCCCTTTCAAATTCAGCTCCCAGATGCGTAATTAATTCATTCCGAATCAGAAATAAATCCCATTTCTTACAGATTGGGATGTCTCAAGCTTCTTCTGTAACAGCTGGGACGCTTACAAGGAAGGTACAACTCATACCATGAAGCTTTCCCTTAGTGGAAGCTTTCTCCAATGCCCACCCAAATTTCCCAGGAAGTTATCTTTGAGACCTCTCTCTCACTGTCAAATCAGCCAAGGAATTGGTGACAACAGTTGGGGAAGTGAGCATGAAAGGAGAAAACAGACAAATTCTATGAACTTTCTTTCCTTTGGGAGTCAAGCTACAAAACCAAGTGATTTGGGGGATGACATAAGCCCACGCGTTACCTCCACTCAATGGCATTCTCAAGTGACTTGAACGTTTTGGGACGACTCCTTAAGAAGTTCTGCATGCTGTTCAATGCATCCATGGCTGTACCTAAAAACAAGTTTTTAACTTTATGGCACCTGATGAAATTACTGCCACATTCCTCTATACAGAACTGGATACCAGGAACACTCTCAGAGAGAACTGGAGCTCACTGGGGATTTAATGCTGTTAAGTTCAGCACAGCTTAATACTCCTAAGCACACAGTCACACCTGCTCCCACATTAGAGAATGAATATTTTAAAAGGTAGGACATTCAGCTAGTAAGAGAAGGCAGTAACCACTCATCAACACCATGCATCATATAAAAAGACACCGTTCTCCCCACTAACATGAAAGCATTGCAAAGAAATTATCAGGAAAATAGCAAACAGAGAGTGCATCTGAAGGACAAGCTCAAGAAGTCTCAAGAAGGACAGGGAACTGCTGGAGAGGGTCCAGCAAAGGGCTACAAAGATGATGAGGGGACTGGAGCATCTTTCTGATGAGGAAAGGCTGAGGGACTTGGGGCTTTTCAGTCTGGAGAAGAGAAGACTGAGGGGGGATCTTATCAACGCTCATCAATCCTTCAAGGGAGGGTGCCAGGGGGATGGGAACAGCCTTTTTTCCAGTGGTGCCCAGTGACAGGACAAGAGGGAACGGGCACAGACTTGAACATAGGAAGTTCCATCTAAACCTGAGGAGGATCTTCTCTCCTGTGAGGGTGGCAGAGCACTGGCACAGGCTGCCCAGAGAGGTGAGGGAGTCTCCCACTCTGGAGCCATTCCAAACCCGCCTGGACGCCGTCCTGTGCCACTGCTGGAGGTGCCCCTGCTCTGGCAGGGGGTGGCACTGGGTGAGCTCCAGAGGTCCCTTCCAACCCTGACCAGTCTGGGATTCTGTGATCTGAGAAAAGCGAAAGGAGGGATCACACTAGAAAGACTTTTGTGTAGGTAGCATCTGTTAGGAGGATGGAGCTGGCACTGGTTTAAAAACTGGGCAAAACTTTCTGTATTCAGGGATTTGGGGATAAAAGAAAAAGATCAACATGGAAGACAGAACCCCATCCAAAGGTATGGAAGCCTGGCCAAGGGTACATGCACTTACCTTCAACAACATCGATCATGCACAGACCCAGCAAACTCGGCACCAAATTTGCGACCGCCGTGTGCACTGCGATGGCACCCCCCATGCTGTGCCCAATCAGCATGATAGGGGGAGGAAGGTCTCCATACAGAGCTTCGACCACGTTTCCAACGTCTCTGCCATATTGAGACAAAAGCATGGTTGGCATCTCTACCTCGATACATTTCTGAAGCAGATTTGTACAACAGGAGGAGAAAGTACAGATGCAAGACAGGTGTCCAGCTTCAAATCCTCTCTGTATGCTCATTTAACCCACAAGTAATCAGGACAAGTTTATTCTCTTATCACTGTTTCATCTAGGCAGCAATAGAGGAAATCATTCAAGCCAATACTTTCCTGAACAAGCACGTCATTTCCCTTTTTATTAACAGAAAGTGTTCATTTAAAAGAAATGCCCGAAGAGAACCTTTTACATTGACATTAGCTGGTAGGCATTTTAAATAAAAGGTGAGAAAGCTACCAAATCCTCTTGCATGGGAGCGTAGACTAAGAAATTCCCGTTCTGAAAGGAGAAACCTTTTGGAGCCCTACTGACCAAGGCAAAGATAAACAACAGCAAGCACAAGCAAAAAGATTCAGACTCTTTATGAGCACAGACACTACAAGGCAAGGGGCAATTTCCCCTCCTTTCCATAAGGCACCTGCTTTAAACTGAAGCTGTCACTGCCCTATGTGAAAACTGGCTGCTGCGATTCACAAAACCCAAAACAAGAGCAGAGCTAATGATTGAAATCTACTGATGAGCGCTGTAGTTGAAGACACCCAAATTGGCTTTCCTGACTAAAACCATTCAGAGGAACTGGAGACCCGAGCAGTATTGCAACTAGAAAATGAAAAAAAAGTGGGGAAAAAAAAAAGGTTGACCAGTTTGTTTGTTCTGTCAGAGAAAATTGCTTGAGGATTTAATTTAAAAAATATAATGAAAACTAGCTATAATTTAAGGCTCCCATTTAAAGGCTACTCAGGAATAACTTCCAAGTTCATCACAAAGAGGAGAGAAAGGTTTAAAAACAAAAGCAGCTTGTTTTTCCCCCACAGTAGTGCTGCTCCAGATCTGAAAAATTTCATAGGGCATCTCCTCAGGACAGTAACACATCAGGATCTGACAAGCCGTAAGCAGCAGCAATAAGGTATACAATGGAAGTCAGAATACATTTCACACATGGCCTCCCCGCGACAAACCAAGTGGATTTGTTCATACGAAGTTTACAAAATCCTTCGTGATTTAATTGTAGTCATAGCAAAGGGTTTCTTTGTGCTAAATGTGGACATAACGTAATGTGCTTAGCAGCGGGTATTTGCTTTTCTTACAGCTTTGTCAAGAGGGGGATTTGCATCCCAAAGCAGGTCGGGATGGTTTGAAAAAGCAACTCCCTCCACGCTTGGAAGCCTCAGTCTGTGACCCGCACTTTGGCTTGAGGGGCCCAGGAAGAACCAAACTGGCCATTTCAAGCTAAATTGCCCCAGTCGGTTATGTCCGAGGAAAGCATTAAGCATTCCCCTTCTGTTAAGAAATCTTTAGCAAGTGTTATAGTGTGTCACAGGCTTAAAGTGTTCAATGCAACGAAGCCACTCATCTTTAAAGTGAGTTTTAAGACTGAGGGTACCTAGAGAAGGGCTCCAGTTTGGAACCTGACTCAGCTAGAAGAGGTATAACTTGAAATAAATCTCAAACTGTTCCAAAATGGAAGGAAAAGAAGGGACAACTGCCAGAATAACGTGAAATGAAACTATCTTCCAGCTCCCTCGAATGAAGGTTGTGCGTACTCAAGTAGTTTATTGTTCAATCAAGGAAAGAAAATAAAAGGTTTGTGAAAAGTGAAATACTGAAGAGAGAGCATACGTTTCCTTACTTTGACATAGTCTCTGCAGACAGATCTTCAGGATTCCTAACTTTTGTTTCTCCTGAAAGAACAAAAAAAGTCAAGTTCACGGAAGCTGAAAACCTTCAGTCCCCTCAGGAATTAGAGCAGCAACTGTACAAAGCTTTTTTGGCACAGTTATTAAGAGCGAGCCTACTGCAGTTAACATGAATAATTAAGAAACCTGGAATTAATAGGAACAGTTGGTACTTTATCGCATTACAGCTTATGGGTGGGAAATGCTCCCCATAACTGTTCCATACTTGCAATCTATCTTAAAACTAAAGAACAGACCTTATTTCTAATGGTAAAGACCACCTATAGGTTATGAAAATATGAAGGAGGGGGTTAGTGCCAGTATGTAGGAAGGAACGAGTCCGCCACTGCCTCACACAAAGGCGCGGAGAGTCTCAGCTTCTGGCACGTGAGGATCGGTGGCTGCGGAGCTCTAGGAGCCACTTTTCCATCCCTGCTTTTGAACAAAAATTGGGACGCCTTAAGGATGCTTTCTTAGTCAGCTTGGGAAGGATTCATTACATCTTTTAAAAAAATGAAAGCGTGTAACATGCTTGTGTGATTTTCAATTTATTTATTTTACTTACCATGGCCTCGGAGATCTAAAGCCACAATCCTACACTGAATCCTGTTAATAATTGCGGACTGCAAGAAGGGACAAAGATAATATAATTTGCAAAGTGCCACATCTCATCTGAGAAAGAATTAGCAACATTAAGCACTCCCTGAAACAACCGCAAAGGTTCGGATGGTGCAACAAAACCCCTCTACTGTTAACAAAGTGGCTGAACCTGGATCGCATGAGGTGTCATAGAAAGCAAGCAAGAATATTCCATATAAACTATCCTTAATTAACCAAAGCTCCATCCTTTCACCATCGTTAACGCCATCTCTGAGGACATCGATTTCACTGTGCATAAGACATTATAGGTATTTTCTACGATAACAAATTCAAGCTCTGTAACACCTCTGAAAACTGAAACGCAGCAGTGGGATTACAGACATCAAAGTAATGTCCCCCTTCCCCAGGCCCCACAAACATTAGTCAAAATTAATTAGACAAAATTAGTCTTGGCTATACAGCAGACATGAAGATGAAGCAGCTGCTTTGCAGCTCGCATTCAATTTGCTCTCAAAACCCAGAATTTTACAGGAAGGCTGAAATGTACAAAAATGGATTAGTCCAGAGGGGTCGGGGGTAACAAATGGGGAATCTTTTGAAAGTAAAGTAGAGCTGCAATACGATTATGGCTCTATTTGTTCCTGACAGCTCAATTTGCGTAAGTTATTTCAGGCATCACAGTGATTAAGTGGCATTCTTTGTTGAAAGGAAGACTTTTGTGTTAAGGAATCATTGATTATTTAAATAACAGCCTGCAGGACTCGGGGAATTTGTTGAGGGATTCTTAATAGAACCACCTACATAACGGGCAGAGAGCTGAAAGCGACCCAGTCCTCATATTTTGGTTGTTCAGCTATTCAGCTCATAAATTACTGTAGCAGTTGCTCGTCCAAAACCCACCGAATCCACAAGTTAATATTTTAGAGCCCCTAAAGACACCCTGAAACCTCCACCTGCAAAGTGCTTATGCACCTAAGCAATAATTTAACTAGTCAGAGGAGCAGTCTGCTGCTAAAAATCAAGCTATTGTCAGTAAGGAGTAAGGAAAGAGGATCATCAACACGATGTGAGAGAATGGGAAGCTTTCCAGCGCCCTAAGTTTTATCCAAATAGGAGTACTTTGGCCAAGAGAAGTACAAACACATCATCCAGGAACTTGCCAGGCCAATAAGCAAAGAAAGAAAGGAGCACGCCGCTCCTGCAGGCTGTTATTTTATTCACAGATGGTTATCCTCAATGCTTTCCAAGTTGGGTTTTTTCTTGATTTTTTTTCTGGGGGGAAGACATTGTTTAGGGGTTTGTTTTTTAAGTTCTGGTTCATCCCAAAGATTGAACACTGGATTGCTTGGGACAAACTTTCATTTCAAAATGCACAAAGGAAATAATTCTACAGTAGCCACACAAAGGCATGAGCTATTTGTTGTGGCGGTTTCTTTCTCCAGATGCAGTCTCAAGTGCAAGGCATAAATCTAGGTGAGTCTTGTACATGACCTAACTTTGTTACTCGCTAACAGTAACGTGAAAAGCCAGTAAGCGTAAGGTACAGTGTTATGACTGCAATCACTCCACAAAATTCAACTCGGGAGATTTTTAAACGTAAAAATAGTATTGGTGTTGCTATTGGACATAAAGAGCTCTAGAGAGGGTGGAAGTGACTCGTATGAAGCCCTTTCCTTAACTGAGAAAAATGTGACTTTCATTCCTTTGCCTCCAATTAAAAGCAGTGACATTCACTACATCTCTTTAAGGCACTTGTATACCATCACAAAACCCACTAAACTAGGAGAGGAAGAGACATCCATCCACCTTGGCAACTACTGAGCTACAAGCAAGTAACTACAGCATTTAGGAAGACAGAGATTTAAGTCTTATAAAGTTCAACAGTTTCAGAAGACCCATATCTGCACCAGTCCCTGGGTCAGCTCAAGTTACACATGAACTGTTAGGTGTAAAACCACTCTTCAATACCAAAATTACAGCCCAGTTCGCAAAGTATTTTTCTAGTCTGTCTCATCATAATATAAGATGGTTTATGATTACACCATCAGGATTAGTGAACAGTAGTCATGTTGGGAATTCAAGAGCAGTTGGTAGCGACTCTTCTAAAATGTTCATTCTTGTTCCTCATTTGAATCCCTGCCGAAAGACTAAGGGATCTACAGCTCACCCGACTGCGAAACAAATATGACACAGCCAAAGGCACAGAGGGGACGTAGAGACTTCATCTGTCCAGTCACACTTCCGTGAAAGTCATCCTATAGCAACCTTCTGTTAAGGGCACTAGACAGCTTGAAAAGCTCCTGGATTAAAAACGTCCCAAATAAAAATCCCACACTGCAAGTGATTTTACTTTACTTGAAATCCTTTAGAAGTTTTCTGCCTTAACTCCCTTTATTTTTTAAAGGCGGGGGGAGGAATTTTCGTTTGCTCAGTCCCCACACTCCTATTGATAAAATGAGACTTCTCGACAAATCAAGCAGGACCTCAACCATGCAAAGTTAATATTGTTATGACGAGATAAAGCTGTCGAACTTTCACTGGCAGTCATGAAAAAGCAGCCTTCTGAAAAAATCTGGATATGCTATCATGAGAAACCTCTTGGCACTTCATTAAAACAGGCATAGTTTTGGTTACTGCTGCTAATTAAAACCTAGAAGATAAACCTTTGCATGTGCTTTGCCTATATAATAAATACACTGACAGTGAAATATTTAGAAGATCTGAGTCAGGTGCGCACCAGGAGATTATAAGACAGTTTTCTGAACTGATTTTCCCATGCTTAACAGAGCTGAATGGTTAGTTGCCTTCCGCGCTCAGAGGACTATATTTGCATACATATATACTTCTACAGGGCAGCAGCTTACTTACAGTAAAGACAGCCCAGGAAAGAGCAGAATGGCCTCCACCGTGTAGCAGCAGTAAGACAGGTCCCTCCAATCCACTTTTGTAAATTCGAAAAGTGTATGAACAGTTAAGGATATTTCACAGAGTTATTTGAAGTAAATTACTCAGCTGAATGTATTTTGGAGTCTCCAATACCCAACAGTGTTTTGTTTCTACCCTTGTGTACCCCAGGCCTCATTTCTCCCTCTGACCAACTGGCATGTGCAAGCGTAACCTGGACAAAACTTAACCCACTTTATTTAAGCTTCAAGAGTTTTCTTCCTGCTGCCCAGGTCTCCTCCTCCCTGTAACCCCACACATCTCCTGCCCACACCCTTTCCCCCCTGTGCACAACAGTGAACTGAACAACTAAGAGAAAAACCAAACCACGATCAGCACACACTTGGGTGCACGTAATTTTGATTTGGTGCGTTTTCTTATCACTTCCAAGGAAAAATGTCAGATAAGCCAGTAAACAACATTTTTAAGGCAACATAATTACTTTCTGGAAGATACACAGCAAAGATGCTTCACTAGGGAGCTAAAGTCCCCTTATAGTATATATTTAGATACAGAAAAATCAGTTTAACTATCACTAAAAACAACATCACTTAGGGAAAAGCACAGAACTGGGAGTTGTGAGATCTGCGTTCGGTGCCCGAAATTGTGACCAACAGATCAGACAAGTCACTTCACCTCCTTCTGCTGTTCTCCGCCTGCTCTTGGGGCGGCCCAAAAGCGTTCCTCTGAATCTAACCGAGCTAGCTGCGGTTACTGATGAGGCTGCTCATCGTTTTTCTGCTGAATACTGCAGTGCCCTTTGGATCTGCTGGTTGCAGACAGCTCACGCAGGTGCTGCCTACGCCATTTCAGTTCCAATGAGCTGTGTCAGCTTAGACAATTTCATCAGCTGGGGTTTGTTCACACAAGGAGATCTGATGGAGCCGTAACAGGTACCTGGGGCAGAACACTGAGCACCAATTCCATTCATTAATTCAGCTGCTTCCACAGGACGCATCTGTCTACAACCTATCGTACAGGAGCTCAAGCTTCTGTTAAAGGTGACAGGTAACACAATAAATCCCAAATAAATAAGGTTTGCTTAAATTTAGGATGCTTATGCACACCACCTATCCAATGAGGTCCATTATCCTTTTCATCTTATTATTTACGAAGCCTCAGGGGTGTGCACGGCCCTTACATCAAAGGCAGACAAGGTACATATGAAGAATTCATAGGATCAATTGAACAAATGCAGTTAATAAACACAAAATAATGACACGCTGAGCAAAACAACAAGGAGAGAGAATTTTCTCATTTCAAAGCATCACACGCTACCGAGATTAAAGAAGTAATTACTAAATTGGTATTTGGAGAGAAATAGCTTGAAAATTTGTTTTTCCTAATGGCCAAGCTAGAATATGCATGCTTAAAAAAGAACCAACTATTTAAACTACAGGAATGTGTTCTTTAAACACAGATTAAAATGTTTTCATTCTGTAATTATGTAAAAACGCCTGGAAGTACCTCTCAAACCTGCTCTTGTCAGAACTGCAGGCAGAGGTAGGACTGATGGGAAGTCTTGTCCCAGTACCTTCACACACTGTACTTGTTGGGGCGCTCCCAGTTAGCAAATGGTCTGGATACAACAGCGGTCTGAGCCCATCAAAGAGGATGACTGCCATCAGCTGGATTAAACAGTAACTGGAAGACTGGCAAAGAGGAGTCATCTTGAAAAGAAGTATAAAAGCAACAGGAACATTTGCAAAGGGGGGCAGAGATCTTGGAGAGGAAACAGCAGCAGTCAAAACCTCATCTGAGACTGCCAGAAGAATTCCTGGTGTCACCACCGCCTCCACCTTCACCAAAGCGGGAAGCTTCCTTGTCTGCACACCGCTACTGGATTGACAATTTAGGGTGCAACAAGTAAGGACCCACACCTTGCATGTGTATGTGTGACCTCACATGGTGCTTTCTCAGTGTCCTTTGCATTAGTGGGAGCAGGACAAGTAGCATCCATATCTCCCACAGGAGAGGTGCACAAGTAGGTCCTGCAGTACCAGAAGAGACCATGTGTGCTTGTAACCCACATTTCTTGGGGGTGCATACGACTGGGCACATACGTTTGTTTGTGTGTGTACAGGAACAGAACTTCCTGGGACTAGTTGTAGAAAGGCATTTAGAAATTTGGAAGTATTTGTTAACATCTAAGCGTTCAGTGTTGAGGTTTATCTGTTGCACTGCCGATACCGATCCTGAGCATACAGCTCACTGATTGCCAGTTGTTAATAAAAATCAATAAACAGCTTTGATCCTGATACGGTTTAAACTGTGGGAACTGATGAGTATTTCCCTGCAAAATATGTTATTGAACTGTCGGAAACACTTTTTTTTTAAATCAATGATTACTAGAGAAGCAATGCCAGGAACTGACCTTGCTAGTACATCTTAAATGTCAGCTTAGGACCTCTAGTTACTGACACCGATCTCTACAAAAGAAAACATATAAGAGGAAAAGAAATACATTAAAAAGCTGACAAGAACCCCAATAAACTAAACAACACATGATACGCCCCCAATCACTGAGAATAAGAAAAGTTCAATCTGGGAAAAAGGATATATCCTTGCCAGTTTCATTTTCTACCACAACATCCTCCATCGATTCAAAGTACTGGTTCCAAAGCACTGGTGAAAAATCACGCTTTCTTCCAGGGCTGCAAGACAAAAAAAAAAAAATCAGTAAGAAAAAGGCATTTTAAAAATCTTTCATTTAAATTGGCATACAGGCATCATTACGTACATGGAAGAGAACACGCTGGCGTTACACAACAGTTTAGGACTGGAAGCAAATGACGCATGAGTGAAATTCCCATACAACTACAATATTAGCAATTTTATGGTCAGTAAGGAAATCCTCCCTTTTTTCCCCACCCTAATTATTGCTCCTGTTGAGGAGACCACAAAGATGCACAGGAAAACTAGTGGAGACACAGAGAGAAGAGTATTTTCCTCATAAAGCCTTACCAAGGAAGACTGAACAACGGCAATTGAGACTACACAGACCTAAGCCAAGGGAAAGGAAAAAGGGCACAACACAGCGATACTGTCCCAGGACAATCTCCCAAATTGCAATGACCCACAGATCAGGCATTTCAAAAGTCAGCGCCAAAAGTCATTAAATATCTTTGTATTTAATGGTCTTGCTCTAGCCTTAAAGCAAGCCCAATGCTGACATGACTGGGAGCACTCCAGTGCCTGGAACACAGGAAACCATCCTAAATTTCTGACTCAGTCCATGAATCATAATTTAAAAAAGAATACATCCCTCTCAGAAGACACCTTGACACCACACTATTGAAAAGCAAAGTGTCAGCTATTTACTGAAGGTTACTACTAATTTACCATGTACTACTTGTCATGAGATTGCAACTTTCCTAGAAATCTCCTCTAATTTTTGGAAGAAATATAATTCAAACAGAAAGTCAACCTGTCCCGAAGGCTGGGTGGCTGGTAGGAAAACTATGCAGAGAATTGAAAAGTGTTATTCATAGAAGAAATTTAGAAACAG
This sequence comes from Anarhynchus alexandrinus, assembly GCA_008711295.1. Lineage (NCBI taxonomy): Eukaryota > Metazoa > Chordata > Aves > Charadriiformes > Charadriidae > Anarhynchus > Anarhynchus alexandrinus. The sequence continues at coordinate 639 of VUYV01000483.1, read as the reverse complement.
TGTTTCTAAAATCCACCAGATTTAATTTAACAGCAGCAAGTTTTAATTACAGCTCAAGTTTCCCAGAATTTATTGCAGCGGTTGAAACTTCAGCATATTTGTAAACAGATCTAGTATTTGAATACTGCACGTAGGGCAACATCAGGACTGTGAGGGAAAAGAACACAACCGAATGAATTCAGTATATGCTTCCATATCTATCCTGCCTCAGTTAAGTATAAGCACCACGAGAACAGCATCACAATAAAGACCAACAAACATTCTTCAAGCTGTCCTCCTCCATGTTCTTAGAGCTACACCAGCCGGCAATTGTCTGTGATGCTGAAAATATCCTATAATAAAAGCATTTCGTTAGGAAGGATGCTATCGAGTCCAGCAATGCAAGTAAAAGGTAGTGAGTCCAAAAGGCTAAAGTAAAACAAAATTTAAAAAAAAAGGCAAAAGAAAAAAAAGTAGGATCTTTAGAAACCTGCATACTAAATTAAGGATCATAATGACAAGACTGCATAACGCAGATGCTGGCAGAATACTTCCATGTGAGAATGGGCTTTTGGGCTCCGGTTTGCTCCAGGCTTTCACTTATTCCCAGGTTGCTGTAAATCCTTCGGAAGTCATAATCTACCCATACAGAAAAACAAC
>VUYV01000482.1:318008-441567 GCA_008711295.1 Anarhynchus alexandrinus | reverse complement strand
CTGACCTGTGGACACGATCACCTTCACACTATGACTCTCATCACGCTGGATTATGCCCGTTCGCACCCCGCAGAGGTAGGTGCCCGCGTCCCCCTCATCCAGGTCCTCCATGGTCACCGTGAACACCCGCTGTGTGCGATTGTCGCTGATGGAGAATCGGTCCCGCCGCACCACGGGCTGCAGCTCCGAGGTGATGACGATGACATCAGCACAGGTTAAAAACAAATTTCCCGGAAAGCACCAGAATTTCGGCTTTGTCTCATCGCCGTGCTGGTATGTGCACTTCACCGAGAGGGATCCCCCCAGGAATCCCCGCACGGTGCGGGGTCCCGTCAACGCCCAGCAGCCTGCGGAGACACATGGAGCCGCGAGAGAGCTGCCGCCGCCACCGCGCCCGCCCCCCTCGTCGGGGCCGCCCCCCGGCACCGCTCCGGGGGTCGGGGGGCTCCGGCCCGGTCTTACCTGGCAGCAGCGCCCAGGCGAGCAGCGGCAGGAGCTGCATGGCCGCTCCGGGACGGCGGGGATCGGCGTCCTGCCGCGCCCGGTTCCTCTCCGCGGGGCCCGGCCCGCCCCCGCGGCACCGCCCGCCCCGTCGGGGCGGAGCGCCGGGACCCCCGGGGCTGCCTGACCGCGGGGGCCGCCGGAAAGAAGACACGGAGGCGCGGAGCGGGGGCGGAGAAGCTTTATTGCAGCCGGCGGCGGCGGCTGGAAGGGCCCGGCGGGGCTCCGGTGCTTCCTTCCCCGCCCGCACCGTCGGGGCCGGGGCGTCCTGCGGCGGAGCGGCGCCGGCTGTGGCCGGGTGGTCCCCGGCGGGGACTCAGCCGCCCCGCAGGGTGACCCAGAGCACGGCTCCGCTCATGGCCAGCAGCGCCAGCACCTGCAGCCCGGCCAGCACCGGGAAGTAGCGGAAGGGACCGGGACTTCCCAGTGCAGCGTCCACGGTCGGTGGGAGGACGGGGGCCGGGCTGGTCGTCGGGGCTGCAAATGCGAAGAGGGGACAGATGCATCTGGGGCCTCCGGGCAGTGACCCGCCCTTGTCCCTCTCTCCCTCTCTCCCGGGTACCATCTACCCCCGTAGCCCGGCCCCAGTCCTCCAACATGGTGGTCACTGGTGCTGTGTGGGGCTGGGGGGGTATGCAGGGACTGACCTGGGGACACGATCACCTTCACACTGTGACTCTCCTCACGCTGGGTTATGCTGCTTCGCACCCTGCAGCGGTAGGTGCCCGTGTCCCCCTCAGCCAGATGCTTCATAGTCACTGTGAACATCTTCCGTGCACGATTGTCACTGATGGAGAATCGGTCCCGCCGCACCACAGACTGATTCTTTGAAGTGATGACGATGTCAGCAGCACAGTCAGAATCTGTTCCCGATTTGCACCAGAACTTGGGCTTCATCTTATCACCGTGCTGGTACTTGCAGTTCACCGAAAGGGACCCCCCAAGGAATCCCCTCACAGTGTGAGGCCCCTTCACCGTCCAGCAGCCTGNCTTACCTGGCAGCAGCGCCCAGGCGAGCAGCGGCAGGAGCTGCATGGCCGCTCCGGGACGGCGGGGATCGGCGTCCTGCCGCGCCCGGTTCCTCTCCGCGGGGCCCGGCCCGCCCCCGCGGCACCGCCCGCCCCGTCGGGGCGGAGCGCCGGGACCCCCGGGGCTGCCTGACCGCGGGGGCCGCCGGAAAGAAGACACGGAGGCGCGGAGCGGGGGCGGAGAAGCTTTATTGCAGCCGGCGGCGGCGGCTGGAAGGGCCCGGCGGGGCTCCGGTGCTTCCCTCCCCGCCCGCGCCGTCGGGGCCGGGGCATCCCGCGGCGGAGCGGCACCGGCTGTGGCCGGGGCGTCCCCGGCGGGAGCTCAGCCACCCCGCAGGGTGACCCAGAGCACGGCTCCGCTCATGGCCAGCAGCGCCAGCACCTGCAGCCCGGCCAGCACCGGGAAGTAGCGGAAGGGACCGGGACTTCCCAGTGCAGCGTCCACGGTCGGTGGGAGGACGGGGGCCGGGCTGGTCGTCGGGGCTGCAAATGCGAAGAGGGGACAGATGCATCTGGGGCCTCAGGGCAGTGACCCGCCCTTGTCCCTCTCTCCCTCTCTCCCGGGTACCATCTACCCCCGTAGCCCGGCCCCAGTCCTCCAACATGGTGGTCACTGGTGCTGTGTGGGGCTGGGGGGGGTATGCAGGGACTGACCTGGGGACACGATCACCTTCACACTGTGACTCTCCTCACGCTGGGTTATGCTGCTTCGCACCCTGCAGCGGTAGGTGCCCGTGTCCCCCTCAGCCAGATGCTTCATAGTCACTGTGAACATCTTCCGTGCACGATTGTCACTGATGGAGAATCGGTCCCGCCGCACCACAGACTGATTCTTTGAAGTGATGACGATGTCAGCAGCACAGTCAGAATCTGTTCCCGATTTGCACCAGAACTTGGGCTTCATCTTATCACCGTGCTGGTACTTGCAGTTCACCGAAAGGGACCCCCCAAGGAATCCCCTCACAGTGTGAGGCCCCTTCACCGTCCAGCAGCCTGCGGAGACACATGGAACCGTGGATGTGCTGCCGCTGCACTGACACCTCCTGCCCCATGGGGCTGGTCCAGTGTGGGGCTTGAGCCCCAGGCATCCCTGCAGCCCTACCTGGCAGCAGCGTCCAGGTGAGCAGCAGCAGGAGCCACATGGACAGGCTGGCCTTGGCCATGCCCCTCACACTCCTTCTTCGTTGTGTCTCTGGGACTTTGCTTCCTCTTCTGCCTGTGGTACCGACCCCGTTGCTGCTGGAGGTTTAGGAACAGTGTGGGGTTTCTTGTTTCCTCTGGTCTCAGCTGACTTCCTGCCTCCCCTGTCACTGAGAGCACTGCCATGCAGTGTCCCCTGAGCCCTACTACCCTGCTCTTGCCCCTTTGCCCCTTCCCCTGCCCCAGGGGCTCCCCTTTCTGCCCCTGGCACGGCCCCCACGGTGGGGTACAGTCCCACCTCTCCCTGCCTCGCTGCCCCACTGCCCAACCTCTCTGGCCAGGCAGGGCGCCTAGTGGGGAAGCTGCCTATCGAGGGGTGGCTCAGCCCTGCACAGGGACCCCCTGAACCCCAAACATGCCCCCAGGCTGGGGGCAGTGCCCCCGCATGGACACCCTGTACCCCCTGTGGGAAATGCGGAGGAGGAGCCCCAGCCTCCTGTCCCTGTGCAGCTGGACGTGACCACCCATCCCCACTGCCCTGACCAGTACATCCCCCTGGGCTGTCCCCAGCACAGCCCCTCTGCTGCGGCTCAGTAGCCTGTCATGGTGTGCTCCCCCCCGTCCCCAACCTGAGCTCCGTCTCCTGTAACCCTGCCCAAGCGATAACCGCTCGTGGTGGTCACAATGGGTCCATCTAGTCATGATGGCTGCATCCAGCTCAAAGTGGTTTTGGGGTGACAGATAATAACACAATAGCCAAGGGCTAACTGGAGCAACGTGCCCACCTAACCCCAATACTGGTACTGTGGTCGATATGCAAATATGACTGTAAGATAATCATCTTACCCCCATACATAGTGAACAGCCCACGAGTGCTTTGAACTCTCCTGCATGGCAGTGGGCTACATGCCAGGATCTCCACTTGGGTAGGGACGCCTCTCAAGGTTACTTCTTGAGATTGAGAGATTTCTCGTGGCTAATAGCATGCTAAACTTTGAAGCTTCACTAAGATTATATCTTAGAGTGATTGTGTGCATATAATCCTTTAGACATAAACTGTTGACCAAGTCTGGGACTAGGCTTGGACCCAGGTCCACCTATACTCCTCTCTCAAAAGGAGTTTAGAAAGCCGGGGGTCCTCTCTGAACCTCGACTCAACCGGAGGATCTCCCTGACCCTGTCGTCTATGCAGTAAATACCCAAGCGTACCTTGCCATTGAATCTTGTTAAACCTCTGTCACATTTACTATCAAACTTTATTAAATCGTTGTTTTATATCAATAAATATATTACTGCTTCTGTCTTATGGGTGAAGCGCATCACTCCATCTGTGACATAGCCCCATGCCCAGCGCCCCGATCAGATCTCTCCAGGCTTCCTCCCTGTCCCCATCCCTTGTCCCCTGGAAGTACCAGTCCCCCCCAGTGCTCTCCCTCCCTCCCTCCCATCAGCGAGTTGCTGAGCCTGTGCTGGGTGGGGCAAACCCTTTGGAAGAAGTTCCCAGGGTTAAGGGTGGGTTTGGGGACAGGCAGGACAAACGCAGCCCATGTGCGGGGACCAGGCCCACGCTGGGTGTCACAGGGTCTTTCTCCTACAGCCACGGGCTGGTCCTGGCTCAGACCAAAGCCTCGCACATGGACCCGCTGCCAGTCCCATTGCAGCTCTGTCCTTGGTGAAGGTGAGGAAACTGTTATTGCCAAGGGTTGGTTGTAGTTTAGCGGTGCTGAGGGTGTTCCTTGGTGGAGACACAACTGAGCTGTCCCTGTCCTTGTCTTGTGCCTGGCTCTGAACCCTGTCTCGTGACAGCAGCTCTCTGCGGGTGAAGGGTCCCTGTCCTGAGCATCACCCGGGCCGGGCTCTGGGCTGCCGGGCATCCCTGTGCAGTGCTCCCGGGTCCTTCCCCCTGCAGGGAACAACCGGGGACCCCTGCGTTTCCCCGTGGCTCTGCCTCGGAGCTGCCACCTCTGTCCCCTCCGCACATGGTATTTTTGTGCCAGGGACTGTCCCCGGATGGGGACATGGAGACATGGGATGTCTCACCCGCTCCCCCAGTGCCCCCTTCCTGGAGCTTCCCCACTCCCACGTGTTCACCCAGGAGGTGTCACTGCTCAGGCCCAGGAAGAAGAGACCCAATAGACAACAAACGAGGAGTTGGGAGCCCAGTGGGTGGAAGCACAGCCCCGGACCCTGCGCTCCTGGCGGGCTCCCAGCACCTACTGGGCAGGAGCAGGCAGCAGAGCGGCAGGGAGAGCGAGGTATGGGGCACGTGGCCGGGCTCCCCAGCTCGCTCCCTCCCGGGCAGCCAAACTGCTGCGTCTGCAGTGGAGGTTTTGCCACGCGTGACTGCATCAGTCTGCGAGTTCCTGGTTCATGCCTGCTCCTGGCACCTCAGGCATTTCGGTTCCTTAAACAAAGCTGAGGAGAAGCAACTTTCCCCCAAAGCTCCCTGGGGGGATGCCGGTGAAGTTGGTTGTGCCATGAAACTGGGACATAGTGTAGCCCTGGGGGGGATGGAGGTGGCCACGCTGCTCTCCATGGTGTGGCTGCTGGTGCCAGCCACCCCATGGGGGACAAGCACAGGGAAAGAGTGGGGTTTCAGCCGGATTTCAGCAGTGTGCGGGTACCCACTTTTTGGAGATGCAGAACCTGGAAAATAATCAGAGCAATGAGAAAAGGAGCCCACGGTGCAGCTGGGTGCAATGTGAGCTTTGCTCTCGGTCTGAGGGTGGAAAATTGCTGTAGTGGGGGAGACAGTTGTGGAAGGACACCGTTCCCTGGCTCTCACTCAGCTGGAGATGGGCATTTGGTTGCACCAGGCAGGGCTGGCAGGGCTGAGGGCTCCTCTCCCCGCACCGGGGCTCAGCTGGGCCGTGGTGGAGCAGGCGCCCATGTGGCCACGTTGGCCCCATGTCACCCCCAGCCACGCCACAGCATGTCCCCACACAGCCCCACACATCAACATTGGTGGCCACCAGCGTGCCAGGCAGTGCTGGCAACCGAAGGAGGGAGCAGGCAGACAGACAGACAGACAGACAGACAGGCACGTGCAGGATACCCATGCTTTATTGCAAAATTGTCTTCAGTTGGCAGCTCCAGCTCAGCGGGCGCATGGTCCCTGTCCCCCAGACCCTTCCCTCCCCAGCGCAGGGGCTGCCAGGAGGGGCCGAGGCTTCACAGAGGGAGAAGCACCCGGTGGCCAGCTGGTCCCAGCGCGGGGTGGCTGTGACGGGCGGCGCAGCCCCAGCAGGGTGGGGGGCAAGGGGACAGGATGGCGTCTTTGCAGCTCTGGGGTGCTCGGGGCAGGTGGGCAGCCCGGTGCCCCAGTGCTGCCAGTAACCTCGAAGGGCTGTAGGTTTTCCCGGTGGTTGCTCCTGCGCCGGCTCCTCACCCATGCAACCCCACATGCCAGGGCCAGCGCCACGGGCACCTTCATGCTGAGGAGGAGCAGCAGGTGGGTGATACCAAGCTGGGACCTGGGTAGGAGAAAAGAGGTGATGCTAGAACTGGAGTAGGGTCTGGGCACTGAGGATGGGGGCTGGGGCACATGCACATCTGCCAGCCACCCCACTTGTCCCCGGGATGCTCCTTGGGACTCCTGCAACCAGGGGGACGCAAGGCTGGGGGATGCATGCAGGGGAAAAGGTGTCTTAGGCCAGGGGATGCTGTTGGGGGCTTGCCCGGATGCTGAGCCCTGACTCACTGCGCCTCACAGCCCGCGGGACACAGGAGGTTGGTGGCCAATGGGCTCATGTCACTGTCCTCAGTTGCGGTTGAAACAGCTGTGAAGAAAACACAGAGAGTCAGAAGAAAGTGGAGACCCCCCCACACCCTGTCCTGTCCCCTGCGCAGGGTGTCTCTGCCCTGAGACTTCGGCCACGGAGATGCAGGAGGTGGAGATGGGGTCTCCAGGCAATGGACTGGGCACTGGGGAGGGGGAAAAAGAAAAAGAGGGTTTTTAATGGGAGGAACTGGAAACCCCAAAGGACGGGCTTGAGGAAGCAGAGATGCTGAACAGGATCTAGGGAGAGGCTCTGCTCTGCATGAAGCTCTGTACAGCCTCCTCCATCCCACGTCCAAATTTGCACTGGGGCAGCTCCAGCAGGTCTTGGTGCCTGCAAGGAGCTTGTTCCCGCTTTGACAAGCCCTGTGTACCCCTGGCTGGAGAGGCCCTGTCCCCACCACTGTGACCCAAGTGACAGGCTCCATCGCACACATTGCTTCGCTCCCAGTCCGGCTTTACCTGTGGAGACCATCACCTCGGTGGTGTGCCACAGGCTGAACCACAGGCTCCTCCTCACTCCGCAGGAGTACCAGCCTGCGTCCCCTGGCGTGACACCATCCAGCATCACCGTGAACGAGCGTGTCGTGTGGTTGTCCCCAATAGACACCTTGCCCTGTGTCACCGTCACCTCTGAGCCGTTGGTTTGGGCGATGTAAGTGAGGCAAAACCAGAGGAAGCCTGGGCGGCACCAGTACTTGCGGTAGAGCTCGTAGCCCGCCTTGTAGCTGCAGGACACTGCCAGCGAGCCGCCCTGCTCGGCTGTCACCTGCGTGGGGCCCGTCACCGCCCAGCCACCTGTGGGGGACAGGGAGAGGTGCTGCAAGCATGTACTGGCATCGCCTCAGGGAACTGGGAGGGATCTGAGCCCGGGATGCTCGGGGACACCCTGTCCCGAGGGATGCTGTGTCTGCACACCCACTGTGCTGGGGAGCGGTGCAGAGATGAGATGTCCCCAGTCGTTAAAAAAAGAGCCCCCATCAAGCGCGCGTGTTGTTAAACATGCAAAAAGCCTTATTACCAGGGTTCATATGACAGCAATACAAGCACATCTCAGAGTTCCCCCCTGTAGCTCTCCACTGGCCACGAGAAAAGGACGGTACCAGCCAGACTCTTGCCGTGACCATGGTGGGCTTCCCCGGCTGGCTTGGTCCCAGCCTCTCCGCAGCTCTGCCAGACCCCGTGCAGTGGGAACCTGTGCTCTTGGGTCTCACCTGGGAAAAGGGTCCAAACCAGAAAAATCCTCATTTTCCAGCTTCTTGCTCCCAATGCAGATTTTTCCGTGTGGTTATTCACAAAGCACCCTTCGGGATGGAGCCAGGTCCATATGCACCCGGGCGTCTCGGGAGTCTCCTAAGCCTCTTTCTCCTGTCGTTTCCTTGGGCAGTCTTTACCCACAGACCCTGGATGTCTTTTTTAAAGGCGGGTACTTCCTCCCCCTTGCCCAGGGACCATGACTCACCCTGGGGGTGTCTCATGAGAGACTGACTGCTTTTGCTCTGAAACAGCCACTGTTTCCCAGCCAAAATGCAGTGAGTTCCTCTACCGTGATGCCTGTCCCAGTGGGGAATGCAGCCCCTTCTCTCGCATAGAGCCCAAAGGGCTTCAGGAGGCTTTGCACGGGCCCCAGGCCAGAGCGGGGATCTGAGGACCAGGATGGAGTGAATGCCGGTCAACCCCTGCGGATGGACCAGTTGGGACCACTGGGATGCTCTCCCAGTGGTGATGGACTGGGATGACGGACAGCCATCCCCGCTGCACTGCTGCTCCCCGGCTCCCGAGCCGTCTGCCAGTGTGAGCTGGGCTGCTTTTGTTTATTTTCTCAAGCAGAAGTGTCTCATTTCCCCCCCCAAAACGCCTTCTTTGGCACAGCTGTGGGTTTTGAGTGACAATGCTGTTTTTCTCCCGAAATTAAATGTTTCCAGTGAAAGTTTCAGAAACCCAAACACAAAAAGCAAAGCTGCTTCCCTGGCAGCTGCCTTGCTGACGGCTTCCTTCCTCGATGCCCTTTGGAAAGAGCAGAAAGCACAAAGCCCTGGCCCTGCTGGAGGCTGAGGCTGCTCCTTCCCCCCATCCCGCCCCCTCCCTGTCCCCTCTGTCCCCCCACTATGGCAAGAGGAAGCTCTGGGTTTTCCATCAGCTCATCAAGTAACCCGTTCATTCCCAGCGAACCGGCTGACCGGCCGGGAGCTGAGTCACTGCAAATAGCAGCAAGATCTAAATTCAAGAAGTGACTGGAGATTGCAAACCTGCTTTCTGCTGATAAGCCTTCCTGGAAAGGTTTGGGCAGCCGGGGCTCCAGCCGTCCCCCCAGCCGCGCTCGTCTTCCTTGCTTTGAGTGTCAGTTCCCATTGTGCCCCCTCCCAACGCAGCCCCAGCAGCACCGGGGTGCCCTGAGGACCCCCAAAGGGGACAGCAGCAACAGAGTGACTCAGTGGGCACACTAGATTGTCCCCTTTACCCTCCAGACTGAGGCTCTGCAGAGGAATTTCTTTATTGGATTTATCTGAACCCGAAGCAATCGGTTTGCTGCCGAGGTGGGAAAACATCTCGCTCCTCAGCCTGTGCAGGAATCAGGGATGTGGTTTCTTGCCAGCCGAGAGGTGTGGGTCAATCTGCCAAAGCAATGGAGGGACAGGGGGCTCTCGGGGTCCTGCGGGCCAGGGGACGGTGCCAGCATGGCTTTGAGCTCCAGCATCATGGGCAGAGGCTGTCACACTGCCAAGACGCCGCTCGGTGTGTGATGGGACAGCAACAGCCGCCTCCTGCAGCGCTCCTTCGCCTCCTCTGCTGCAGCAAGGACGTCCCCGGGGGCGATCGCAAAGACATCCCCCGGGGTGGCCCCGCAGGGACCCTCTGTCCATGAGGGATGCTCTGCTAGGACAAATAGAGAGTTTCTTCTTCCGGGAAATGTTGACCAGGCATCCCCATCATCTTCTCCTGACACAGGACATTTGTATAGATACCGTGGTCCTCCAGCTTGGGGTCCTGCTCCGTGTCACTGCAGCCACCCTGGCAAGGGGACAGAGTGTCCCCGCAGCCCTGGGCACAGCTGGGCAGTGCGGGGGCTGCCCGGGGCGAGCAGAAACATTGCATGGCCCCTGCCCATGCTGCCTGCGCTGCCCGCACTGCCTGCACCAGGGGCACTCACCTGTGCCAGGTCCAGCTCGTTGTCATAGATGGGGCAATGGTCCAGCTCTGCGGCGGTGCCCGGCTTGCAGGGGGCTGCGTGGGCCTTGGTGCGAGGGGGCAGTGTGCCAGAAAGAAGAGACACGGGGGGAGGTTTTCTGTGTCTCTGGGAGGGGGAAGCTCCCTGCAGCCCTGCGCCCAGGCTGGGTTTGTCCCCGGGGTCCTGGGACAGGCAGAGAGGTGTGCCTGGGATGGGGCACGCGTGGGCACCGTTACCTCCCCTCCTCCTGCGCAGGGCGCAGAGGAGCCCAGCGGAGCCGGCGGCGACCAGGAGGGAGAGCAGGACCACGCTGGGTACCAGGATGCTCAGGGCTGGCTCTCCAGGGCTGGAGGCAAGGCGGGAGGAGCAGGGATGGTTCTCTCCCTCCCAAGTTTGGGGTTTTGCTTCTGCAGTGCCCTGTGTGCCAGTGCCCTCCCACAGCCCCTCCGCAGCCAGCCGCGAGCTGGGAGGCAGAGCAGGACAACAGCCTGGGACCCCACTTTGGTTTCTGCTGTTACATGACCCCCAGATGCCCGGGGCTGATGGATGAAGACACTGCATGTCCCCAGGAGCCCCCACACTCAGGGGCACCCACTGCTGCCCGTGGCGGTGACAGCCCGCTGCCCTTCCTCGTGCCCCCCTCGTGCCCCGGACCCCTGGACTCACCCTGCGATGGTGGTGTTGGTGGGTGGGGGGGAATCCATAGTGGTGTTGGAGATCCAGGGGGTGGGGGTGAGGGTGGGGGTGAGGGTGGAGGTGGCCCAGGGAGCTGCCGGGGTACCCAGTACAGCTGCAAAAAAGAAGGTCCTGGTGGGAACTGGGGGCTGGAAGTGACCATGGGTCCCCCACATCTCCTTCAGCAGCAGGTGAATACTTCCCCGTGTCCCCTCCAGCACATGCCACTGCCCTGCCAGCATCCCTGTGGGACTCACCCTGCCTGCACCCGCCTGCCTCCCCCTCACCTCTCTGGGCTGTGTCTCCCCATAGCGAGACATCTCTCCACCCGCCATGAACCAGAAGTTTCCCCAAGGCCAGTGGGGTTGGATCTACCCCCTTTCCTTGTCTAGAAACTCAAACATTATATCATTTCACTGTTGGAGGCCGGGTTTGGCAGGTGGTCCCTGGCCTCAGCGCTGGGGCCCAGCATTAGTGCTCGCTGCTGCATGGTGGCCCCACTGTCCTGCCTGCGTGGTTATGGGTGCCAGGAGCCCCAAAACCAGCCCAGGGCTGGACCCTGCATTGGGCTCTAGCACGCTCTGCCTGCATCTGTGATCATCCCCTGAAGAAAGCAGTCTGTCACCCCTCCCATCCTCTGCCACTGGTTTATACTGGGTTGTATAACTGGATCAGAGCCCAGGAGCTCTCTCCTGCGTTGCTGCTTCCTCCCAGGTCATCGCTGAGCCAGTGGCCTCTCCAAAAAAGGGTCCTGGCCAGCAAAACCTCCAGCCAGCCGGACATCAGGACTTACCTGGGATGACCCTCACTGTCACTGGCTCCATCAGGTCCCTGCCCATCCTCTCAATTCCACACCAGTAGTTCCCAGCATCCGCCTTGGAGACATGTTTCACGGTGAGCAGGACCACGCAGAAGACATGGTTGTCCTGAATGGAGACCCGGCCGTGCCGCCAGGGCACTTCCCTGCCCTTCGTCTCCACCACCTTGTGGCAGGAGTCCCGGCTGTCCCCCCGACACCAGTACTTGTTGTAGTCCTCGTAGCCCCGGGGGTACCAGCAGCGGATGGAGAGGGTCTCCCCTGCCTGGCCGCTGACCTCCCTGGGGACAACCAGAGCCTGGCAAACTGTGAAGAAACTCACAGTGACACTGGGAAAGAAACAGGGCTCCAAAGCCAGCCTTCCCCCGAGCGCCTCCTTCTTAGCTCCCTTTGGAGAGAAGCACTTTGGGGGACACCCCATCTGCCGGCTTTCAGCCCCAGACACCAGGCTGTGCTGATGGGAGGCTTTGGCTCCATCAGTGCCCAACATGGAGCCTGTGCCCCTGGGGGGGCTCAACAGCCCCGGCCCCGTGGTGCCAGCAGGAGCCGGAGCATCGCCAGCGTGGATGGAGCCTGTCCTCACCTGGGAGAAGGATCCAGACCCAGCCCAGTGATATCCCCATCATCCCGCTTTGCTCTGGAGGTCTGCGAGCATCAGTCTCCCACGCAGGGCAGCGAGCCGGGGGATGCTGAGCTGATGTGCGCTCTCGGCTTCGTTTTTGGCTTTTTTGCTCGTGCAAGAGGTGGCGGCGAAGCGCGCTGCTCTGCTGCCGGGTTATTTTTATCTGGCCGGGCTTCGTCTCGGAGCTGGGGGTTTTCTCCTGCAGGTGACAAGCTGCTCAGATGCTTTTTGCAAAGTGGCACACCTGAAGCACAGCGGGGAGGGTGGGCAGCTGCAGAAACGGGACCTGGGGCCCTGTGCACCCCGCTTTGAAGGAAGGTTTAGGAGGGGAGTGGTCTTCACCCCAAATAGCTGCTGCAGAGTGGTGCTGGAGCACACGAGCTGAGCAGAGCTTCCAACACCGAAATGGGGCAAAAACCAGCGTGGCAGCTTTGATCTTTGCAGAGCCCACCTGGCGTTCCTGGGGGTGCTGGAGGCTGCATGTCCTGGTGATCCCCCTTGGCCGGGCTAAGGAGGGATGCCGGGATGGGTGCAGCCTCCCAGGCGCTCGGAGGGCCTCAGCTCAGCCCCTGGACTGTGTTTTGGCTGAGAGGGACATGCCGGGGCCCTGCCAGCTCTTGGAGTCACGGGTGCCTGGCCCCAGCCCTGGGCTCTGGTGGGGTCTGCAGCACCGAGCTGGATTGGGGGGAAGTAGGAGACCTGAGACACACGGAGAGGGGTGAGCGGGAATGATCCGGACATCACTCGGAGCTGCCATACGGCGCCGAGGGCTGCAGCTGGGTGGTGGGGGTTCAACTTTGCCAATGGTGTTTGCTGGGACAGAGTTGTTGGGATGATGTGGGGCTTCCTCCTCCTCTGGCTTTTTTATCCCCGGTATGACCAAGCTGGGATTCAGGGGAAAATTGGGAGCATAGCTGCGTCACTGGAGCTGGTCCAGGCAGCAGCTCCCTCCATGCTCCCGCCACCCATTTGGCACCAGAGCTTCTTGCAGACGATGAGGCTTGGGTTGCCCTCAGGAGCAAGGGGCGCCCAGAGGAGCTCCCCTGGCCCGTGGGAAGGCAGAGATGGGGCTGAGCCTCCCCCCGGCTTGAGCTCCAGCTTGGCCGCCCTGCTGTCCAGGCTGCGGTCGCAGGGCTGTCCGCAGGCCCTTCCTGCAGCATCCCCCCACCTCCTTTTCTTTCTATCCTTGTGGTTTTTCTTCCTCTTTCTAAAACTGCTGTGTGGGTTTCCATTTCGCAGCAGGGTGATTATATTTGGGTAGATGACGAGACCTCCCCAAACAGGCGCTTTTCCTTCCGCAGCGGCCCCGCCTGGGACACGCAGCTGAAATCCTGGTGTCTGCACGGGAGGCTGGGCTGGGGGGAACGGGACGGGACCCCCTGCAGCCAGGCTCCCCCCAGACCCTCCCTCTACCCCCCTCTGCCCTTCACTCCGTGCAAAGACCTGCAGGGAAGGGAACAAGGCACCAGGTGAAAATAAAGAAGCGCAACTCTGAGGGCTGTGTGGGAACAGGGGTGACCGCACCAGCCGTACCACCACCTCCTTCCTGGGGCACCTCAGAGTCACCAGGGCCAGGGAGGGGATGGAGGTCACATCTCTAACCAAACACCGACCTTCTCTTCCTCCTTATTGCTGAGCACAAGAACCGAGGAAGATGAGAAAGGGCTGCCAGGGTGCAGCATCCCCTTGTCCCCCACAGCCTGGACCAGGGATGCTGGGCTTTTAACCCCTAATTGGGGGATATTTTGAACGCATCCCAAATCTTCTGATCTTTTCTCATTTAATATTCTCATGGCAGGGTGGGGATAAACAGCAATGCTGGCCTGGTGACGTGCACGTCACGCTGCGGGACCCCGTGTCACACTGGGGTCCCCAGTCAGGTGTGGTAAGGAGGGGATGGTGGTTGCTTCTGCAGGATACAGGGAATGTCAACAGGAGAGGCAGAGAAAGCTCAGGCAGCAGTGGGAACACATGCCCTGGATGTCGGGAGAGCTGCAGGGGACGCCTGTTTCTGGACATGGGTCTTTCTGGCAGCGAGGGGCCAAGCGCGGAGCTGCTCAGTGCATGTTCAGGTAGATCGGCTGTGGTTTTGGAGCTCTGGAAACCAAAACTTTGTCTCCCTTTTCAAAGTCCTGAAATGGGGGAGAAATGTGAAGATTTGGGGCACTTTGCAGGCACACCTATTCTAGAAGTTCATGTCTACGTAATGCCTGTTCCTATGGGGTTTGATAGCCGCTGCCTGGGACAGGCCGTTAAAGGTAAGGGAAATGCTGGTGTGGGGGAAGGAGTGTGACCCCGAAGCCGAGCAGCTCCTCCTCGCTGCAGGGCTGGGAGCAAACAGCACCCATGGGGTAACTCACTGCATGCTCGGGGAGCTGCCCCCCCCCTTTACCTGCCACTTGGCCGGGCTGTTCTCATAGTCATCCTCGGGCAAGCTGAGCTCCCTCTCCCTGTTCATGTAGATGTTGTTAGAAGTGGCTGCTCGCTTCCAGCTTGCAGTGACCTGGAGGGGACGAGGTGTGTTGGGGACAAGGGGGGCTCCAGAGAGCGGGTCCCTTGCAGTGGAGCCATCACCAGACCCCCCATCCCCACTGCCCTCCCACCCGCGGTACCTGGAGGTCCTTGGTCCTCTTCGTCTCCATGGTCTGGGCTGCTGAGGGACGTGCAGGAGAAACGGGTCAGAGCAGCACAGAGCTCCCTTTGCTGATGGGGAGCATTTTAGAGGGGTCCTGAGCCCTTCCCCATGGTGGCCACATTGCCTCCTGTGCAATTGCAGGTCTGGCCTGACTTTGCCAAGAGCCCCTGGACCATGGCGGGTACTGGGAAGGATGCCAGCGCCTTTCGCCCCTTTCTCCCCAAGCCCTGCTCATCCCTGGGACGGGAGTGGGAGGGCAGCCTGTGGTGTGCTGGGGTGGGGGGATGGGTGCTGGGGACCAGCACAGGGGCCCCCACAGAGGAGGGCCACAGTTTGGGCCCTCAGATCATTTGTACCTCTGCTCTTCTCCAGTGATGCTCTTCTTATCCTGCGGCGGATGATAACGCCCAAAACCAGCACCAGTACAGCGGAGGGTATCAGGACCAGGACAAGGAGGTTTGGGGTGCTAGGAGGGGAGAAAAGGGTGTTACTGCCCCTCTGCGCTGCCCCCTCTGCAGCCCTGTGCGCTGGGGAGGGCTTTCGTGCCTGTATTTAGCACAGCCCTCGGGGGTATGAAACTCTGCGGGCTGACAAGGGTGTTCCAAAGATTTCTCCCAGGTTTCCTGGCCGGGAATCCATGCACGTGTACGTGCAATGTCTGGCCAACTTGGCATGAGCGAGTTGCACAGATTCATCCCTTATCTCCGTGGACAAGTGCCCAGAGGCAGCGCACGCCTGCCTGGGGTGTCGAGGTCCCCTGCAGCCCTGGGGGCAAAGACCCTGGGAACCCCAACCAGTGCAGCCCTGTGGCATGCAGGGATACAGCAGCCCCCTTAGCACCACATTTTGCTTTCTGCAGAGATGCCCCGCTGGCCCCAAAGCCCTGTGGGCAGACTGGAGCTGGACCCTGCATCCTCGGGCTGCCTGGTCCTTGCACTGGGGACGGTCCCTCTCCTCCCCGGTGGCACTGGCACTCACTCAGCCTGCAGGCTTCTGGCTTTCAGTGTGGACAGAGTGTTTTCCAGCTCCAGAGGAGTCCACGGGAAGGTGGGAGCAAATGTGGTCTCTTCCCCCTGTGTCGTGTGGAGGTCATAGTCTGTTGTCTCGGGCACTGTGGTGGAAACAGATGGGAAAACGCCACGGTGCGTTACCTGGTCCCAGGCTGGAGCTGAGGTTGGTGACTGGGGGCTTCAGGGACCCAGAGGCTGCTGGCGGGGAGGTGATGGGGGGTGGCTGGGAAGTGCCAAGCGTGGCCCCAGGGGGGTTGTGTGCACTGCAGGAATGAGGGGTGGATGCTGCGGGATCGCTGAAGGTGGCTGGGAGAGGGATTTCTTCCATCCCCATCTCTCCCTGTCCTCCCTCCCAAGCCTCCCCTCTCTCCCTTCCCCCTGTCCCTTCAGCCTCTAT
The DNA here is from genome assembly GCA_008711295.1 of Anarhynchus alexandrinus. Taxonomy (NCBI): domain Eukaryota; kingdom Metazoa; phylum Chordata; class Aves; order Charadriiformes; family Charadriidae; genus Anarhynchus; species Anarhynchus alexandrinus. Next base: position 425,795 of record VUYV01000482.1, on the reverse strand, counting down.
GAAAGCAGAACGGCCACTCCAGGACCTTACCTGGGAGAACAGACACTCTGACAGGGAACATGGGGTCATACCAGGCTACCTGGATCCCACACCAGTACTGATCCCCGTCCTCCACAGTCAGGCTCTCCATGGTCACCACGAACATGTTCTGAATGGGGTCATCTCTCAGGGAGACCCTGTCCCCCCATGCCTCGTCCCCAGGAGCTGTCGTCTGAACGAGGATGGAGCAGGAAAACCAGCTGCTGCCCCTGCACCAGTACTTATTGGCATCCACCAGCTCTGGCTCGTATTCACAGGGTACCTCCACAGATCCCCCCGGGAAGCCGCTCACCTCCTCGGGGCCCTGCAGAGCCCAGCATCCTGCAGGGATAGAGTCCATGCCAGCCTGTGGGCAAGCACAAGCCCACGCACAAGCCTCCTGCCTGTCCCCAGCCTGCTGCCTGGCCCGCTGCCTGTCTGCCTGCCGTGTGAGCCGCTTCGTGCTGCCCCCTAAAAACCTCTCCGCAGCCGGTGGGGCTATAGCCCGGGGGTCCAGGATGGAGGTTTGGGGAGGCTACGTGGGGCCAGGGGCCAAGGAGGGAAGAAGGGCACAGGGGTAACCTCTCAGTCTCTCTGCCTCCCCATGAGACCCCAGTGCCTGGAAACCCCCTTCTGCTTCTGCCAGAGGGCTTTTCTGAGAAGAGCTGCCCCTCCAGCTCTGGGCAGGGCAGTATCCCCCTGGCTTTCCCGGGGTCAGGTTTAAAAGAAAGGAAGAAATGCAAAATATCCTCACCACGCTCTGTAGCCCCCTGGGGAGCTCCATCTGTGCCCTCCCTCAAAGACAAACACCTCCAGGACCCCGGGATGCTGCTGCACACCCCAAAGCGTTCAGGTTTCTGTTAAAACCATCTCTGCCAGCAAGTGCAAGGTAGGAAGCCCACCCTGCTCGCCCTGCCTGCCCTGCCTGCCCTGCCTGCTGCTCTCATGGCACAGGGGGGGCACAGGATTCGCAGGCTCCCCGCAGCCTCCCGTGGGGTGTTTTTAGGGATCTGTGGGTTGGAAAAGGTTGCCAGCCTCTACGAGGGACTGAAATAATCAATCCGTTCTTGGCAGAGGGGAAAGTAGGGAAGAAATATATCCATGAAGAATTTCCATCACTGCTGGATGAGGATGTGGATTTTAGAAGGTTGGCAAAGCCCTGGTGAACCCTTACCCTCTACAATCAACACGAGAAGATCCTGCTCTCACCTGGGAGGAGAATCCAGGTCCAGACCCAAAGCCTTTCCCCCATCCTGCTCGCTGGGCGGCTGCAGGCTCAGACTTCGCTCCCCGCAGCTACGTGTCCCCAGCAGCGGCCGTGTCGGGTGCCAGCCGCTCTCGAAGAAGCTTTTCACCACTGCGGTGCCACTCCTCAGCTTCCTGCCGGGGTGTGGGTGCTGCCTCACATCTCTAGCTCGGGCAGCACATACGGTGGCTATTCTAGGCCTGCACCAACCACTTCTTTCCAAACTCGCTCAGCCTGAGTCGTAACTTCGCCCTTGCCAGCAGCTCCGGTGGCCGGGGAGCTGCGAAGGGGGTCGGAAGTAGGGGCACGGCTTAGGCAAAGACCTCGAGAGGCTAAACTCAGCCTTCACTTTATTTTTGAGAGCCTCAGGGCTGATGAAAAACTAAGTTCAGCTTTTCAAAGGGAAAAACCTGATGCTGAAGAGGAGAAAGATGCTGAGGATGGCCAAACCACTATGGGCCAGTGGCTCTGCTCGTGCGGGTACCCATGTGCTGGGCTGCTCTGGGCTGCATGCACGAGGAGCCGCAGCCGGAGCAGATGGGGTTTCCATCCGCCCCGGAGTCTGTGCTGCCCAGAGCCAGCCCTGGTGTGACCAGGAGCTCAGATGCCAGGGTGGGAGAGCTGCTCCCCAGCAAGGTGTCACCCAACAGCTCTCACAGTGATGGTGTACTGTTGGTGGTACACGAGAGCTACTAATGTACAGCAGCTGCGGGGTATGACAGAGGACCGAGCTCTTCGAAACACAAACAAGAAGGTGTCAGCCCAGCTGGGAATCCGTCAGGCAGGAGAGGCAGACACCGAGTTACCCTGCAAAGGTTTTTGCATGCCCGGGAGATGCATCCCTGCCACTGCCCAGCAAAGCGCACAGAACCCTTCCCACCATTCTCTCAGGGCAGGAGGAGGATTGGGAGAAGCATCTCAGAAGCGGAGGCTCTGACTGGAATGTACGCTGGAAAGGTACCTTCAAAGGCATTTGCTGGCTGGAGGTTTCGAGGGCAGCTCAGTTACCCAAAAGCAGCCAGAAGCACTTCTTCAAAGAGCCACTTTAGTAGACGTGCTGGGGGAATTTACCAAGCCACATCCGTGCTTTCGCCATCAGATGAGAGGTATCATTTCCCCTTCCCTTTCTCTGTTTCAGGTTTGGTTTCTGGCCAGGATAAGCAGAAGCCCAGCCCAGCTCAGGGGCTGGGACCCCTGCCACAGATCGGGGCCGGTTCCTCCCTGCCACCACAATTCCCAGGACCATGTTACCCTCTAGAGAGTTCTTGACTCCATTGCAGGGGCTAAAACCAGATCTCCTTCCTCCACCTGAGGACACAGCAGTGATTTAGAGCTGCCCAGCACTGAAGCTGCAACTCCCACATGAGGTTTTACCCTGATATTTCTCCTTAAGCGAAGGGGCCCTGGCTGCAGCGGGGATGCTGGGTGGGGGTGTTGATGAGGGTTTTGCAAAAGGGATGGCTCCAGCTCAGTGCCTTGGCCCCAAACTGCCTCAGCAGCCTGTGAACGTGCTCCTGGAGGGGAAGAACAAGATGGGAGTGGGCAGGAGCGAGGAGCCCCACAGCACTGATGTGAGAGGCTCTGTCACACGAGGGGCTGCGAGATTTGTCCCAATTAACGCGAGTGTCAGGTTGAAAGGGAGTGGAGCAATTCAGACAGAAACCAATGCAGCGGAGCGTGGTGCAGAGCCGCGCTGCCTGGTCCCCTGCGGGCATGGAGAGAGTCCCACACAGGACCCCCCCCGACACCCTCCAGTCGGGGCACAGGCACTGGGGTGTTGCAGACACCACCGGGGGGAAGGAATAAACACAGCTGCCTGCAGAGGAGGCTGCAGCTAAGGGTACGGGAAGACACCAGGCTCTGCACCAGCATCTGCCTGAAGAGAAGGCTCCAGGGAGATTTTATTGCGGCCTTCCAGTACCTATAGGGGGCCTACAGGAGAGCTGGGGAGGGACTTTTTACAAGGGCATGTAGTGATAGGAGGAGGGGGAATGGCTTCAAACTGGAAGAAGGTAGATTTAGATTAGATATTAGGAAGAAATTATTTACTGTGAGGGTGGTAAGGCACTGGCCCAGGCTGCCCAGAGAAGCTGTGGCTGCCCCATCCCTGGAGGTGTTCAAGGCCAGGCTGGACGTGGCCTTGGGCAACCTGGTCTAGTGGGAAGTGTCCCTGTCTATGGCAGGGGGGTTGGAACTCGATGATCTTCAAGGTCCCTTCCAACCTAAACCATTCTTTGATTCTATGATCTATGCAGGTGCCCTCCCTGCCACGGGCAGGGCAAAGCTGCCCTGATGGGGAGAGCCGGGTCCTGCCTGCCCAGAGCTGGGTCCTGCCCTCTTCTTGAGCCGAGACCCTCTCTCTTTGGGCAGCAAGTGGCTCGGGAAACACAAGGCAAGGCTATTCTGTAAGAGAAGAAGCATTGCTGAAACACCTCTCCGGGATCCCAGTGATGCATCCTGACATGAACAAATCAGTTTGTCTTTTCGTCTGAGCCACACTTGGGGCTGGAGCAAGCGCTTGTGTGCGGCTCAGTAGCCATGTCAGTGAGCAAAGCGGCCCCGGCAGCGGCAGAGCGATCGCTGGCGATGGGAACATGGCACAGGGACATGAGCTGACACCTGCGCTCCTGCAGCCCCTGCCCGGCGCCTGCCTGCGGGCAGCCGCTCCCAGTCCCTGCCCAGCATGGAACAACATGATCAGACACTGCTTTTGCCCTTGTTCTGGTGAGATTCTGGGTCAAGGCTTAGTCTCTGGTGGTGGCCTTAATAAAAAAGCTCAAAGCCCTCCTGGGATGGGCAGCAATTGGATCAAGCAGAGTGTGGAGAGGCCCCTCTGTGCACGACCCAGTGCCAACAGATCTTCCCCAGCTCCCATCCCACCTTACTACCCACCACCACAGCTGAGCCTTTCCAGAGTCCTCCTCTGCTCTAGGCTTCAATGACTTTGTCAACCCCTGATTCTGTTATTTAATCTAGGACCTTTGAAAAATAATCTGGCTGTTTCAGACTGTGCTTTCATGGGCAGATTTAGCATCTCCGGTGAAACTGTCCTTGGGAGATAAAGCTGAATATAATAATTGTTAAAGCAGCTCCTTTAGTGCTGGTTGATCGAGTATGCACTGTCTGATCTCACCCTTCCGCTGCCATCTCAGATAACCAAGGTAAACCCAGATCACTCCCAGATCTCCTGACTTAGCAAAGCTAGTAAGAAAAATCCTTGCAGACTTTGTGGTGGTGGAGGGTTTACTCTGGGCTGTGCCTTAGGCTGGACTCCTCAGTCAGAAAGGGCTAAGGCAGGGCTTAGTTATTACAGTGAAATTAAGAAAGCAAAATTCAACAGATTCAGAGGACGAAATTCTGGCTTCTCCCTAGTTCACAGGGAAGGAATGAGTTTGGTGGGGCTCAGATCTCCCCAAAAAACTGTTTTAAGGGCAGATCAGGGAGATACTACAACGGGTCAGTGGGGCTGGGCTGAGAATGAGTAGGACCAGGCAAGGGGGACAGTGAAGTAGGAACTCCTGAGCTGCTGTAAATCCTCCACTGTGACAGCTGTTCTGCCCAAGGCAAATAGACAAGTAATTAAGCTATCAGAGATACAGTCTGCCAGACCAAACAATGGGGCTAAATTGCAGGTTCGTTTGAAATCAGTCCTGCCGTTTGCAAGTCATTTCCTCTGATTTCATTGCTCTGCACTGATTTCAGCTGGTCAGTGCTTGCTCAAGGCTATAAGCTGCTCGCTGGTTCCCAGGATCCTTTTCAGGGGTCTGGCGGAGGCTGGGTTTGCTTTGGATGGTGGGGAAAGACATTAATTGGTGTGTGAGGGAAGGAGGGTGATGGAGGTGTCAGGCTGCTGGGCTCTGATAAAGCTGCTGATACCACTTATCTGCAATGGGTCAGGTCTTCCAGAGCCATAAAGTGGTATAAAGCCCTTGGAGCAGCGCCAGGCTGTGCTGGTGCCTGTCTTTTGCCGGCAATCTGCGTTGTCTCATTAGGCTGCATTGCACTTGGCGATACCATGATAGATAGGAAAACTGTCTTCCTCCTGAGCACTGTTAAGCCTGCAGGGCCGAATGTGTCTCTGGTGTAATGCCAGTACCTGCAGTAGGAAAGGAGAATTTGGCTATATGAGGCTCTCCTCACTCAGCAGCAGCTCCTCACTGCTCTCCTTCACGACTCGGAAAAGGGACACAAACATCGCTGGAGCTTTGATGGGTCAGAGGATGCTCTCAGAGCCCCAGAGCCTCTCCTGCAGGAGGGATGTGCTGGGAGTCCCCGTCCAGAGGTAAGCAGGGCTGGACCTTCAGATCCAGTGGTGCATTGGGGGTTTCTTCACTTCACTGGGGGCTAAGTTCATCCCACTCCCCGGGAGAAGTTTGAGCACCAGCACAGCTTGGGTGCCCAGGGCAGAGCCACACAGTGCCTGCAGCAGATCTGGGTCTCTGGGGTCTGTGTGACCCAGCAGGCAGCTCGGATCGGGGCTGTACCCCCACTCTGTGTGGCTGCTGGGGCAGGAGAAGGCTGAGCATGCACTTGAGACATGTTAGCATGAGGTCTCCACCCTTAGGGGGCCATTACAGCACTGGGACACCCACGGAAAGGATTGTGCTGACACCCGTGGGTTTTTGACAAGTTCTTGGTGTCTTGGGAGTAGAGAGAGTTGCCTTGGCTTTGTTGAAGTCCCCCTGAGGTTTGCTGCTCTCATCTTCCTGGCCCCACCTGGTGTGGTGTGTGTGCACTGTTGAACCATGATGCTGGCCTCGCCACTTGTAAATTATCTGATCCAGACACCATGGCTCATGATATCACTTATTTTTGTGCTGTAGATCACCTTCCAGTGCTTAAGACCAATGGGTAGTCTGGCTGCAGGATGGTCTGTGCTGGGCCTGGGTTCAGCTTCCTGGCCTCAGGCAAGCCTGGAAACCCCCTGCCCCCTGGGTTGTTTTTCATCTTTTCTGGGTGTTATTGCCAAGACTGATCATCTGACCCAGCAGAACCGTGTCTGCTGTCAGAGGAAATAACAGGCAGATATATTTAGCAACGTCAGGCCCAGGCAGTTGAACAGTGATCGGACGGGTGCAGATGGCTCTTGGAAGTATGGTCTGTTCCTCTGGCTTGGGGCCGTCTGCTGATCTCGAAGGAGGGAACTGGAGATCGAATTCAGTCTCTTAAATAAACTTCTCAGTAAAGATTAATTTATTTCCAGTTTAATCGACAACACTAGATTGCTCTAAAGGGAGTTGTAAATAAAAGGATCTCAATGAGATATCGACTGTCACCTCCAGGCTTAGGCACAGTTTCATCCTGTTTCTAAACACAATTTCTTTTTCACTCCTAACTGGGCTCTGCAAATGCAGTTGGTTTCCAAAGGGGAGCTGCTGGTGTAGCCAAGCTCAGGTTAGCATCAGCTTCCTAAAAAAGCTGAAATGGCCTGGCTAGTGCAAGCCGCTGACCCTCCCTGGGGTGACACTTTGCTAACCCTGGTGACCACCCAGGTCTGCTTTGCCACTGCCTGTGGATGCCCAATGGCTGTATGGGCTGGCAGCTGGAGGGGTGTGAGCTGGAGCAGCCCCGGTGCAGGTGTGGGGCTCCCTAATGTGAACGCCAACGAGCCACGTATGAAGCACAACTCGAGCAGTGCAGCAGACCTGGCTTTGTGCTCTCAGCTCTGCAACTGATCGGAGCTGGCAGCAAGAAACGTTTCTGCCCAGGGCTGCCTTCCAGCCCCGCCTGACCATGCCCCGTGGACGCCTCCTGCAAGGAAGGGCTGCGTTTCCCGGTAGTGAGGGCAGGGAACTCCGGGATCTTTGCAGAGCCGAGGAGGGGGGACCTCTATCACGGCAGACGGAGTTGGGGGGGGAGGCGGAGCTGGAGAAGGACCAGCGGTGGTGTGGAAGCTGCCACGGGCCCTGCCTGAGTGGGGGGGAGCTCCCACGGCCTCCCCGCCCCCGGGCGGGACCGGCCTTCACTTCCCCCCCCCTCCTCCGGGCGGGGGAACCCTGCGAGCGCGGCGGGCACGGCGGCGGCCAGGAGCCGGGCACCGCTCCGCTGTCCTGCGGCGGATCGGGACCGAACCGAGCCGACCCGGGCCGCGCCGAACAGAACCCAACCGGACCAAACCCAGCCGTGCTGTGCTGAACCGGGCCGGGCCGAACCGGGAACCCCTGCGGAGCCGCACTGGGATTAACGGGAGCGGGACCGGGCCGAACCGGGCGGAGCGGAGCCGGGAGCTGTCCGCGGTGCTGAAGGCGGAGCGGGCGCTGTCCGCGGTACTGCAGGAGCGGCCCGGCCCGGTTCCCCCGGCGGCCGGGGCCGGCCCATGCACCCCCGCCATGGAGGCCCGCGCCGCCGGCTCGGGAGGGGCTGGCTACAACGAGTCCCTGCTGCACAAGGTAGGGATGGGGGCAGCGGCGGTGCTCGGAGAGAGGGGGAACCGGGGAGAGGGCTGCAAAGTGCACGGGGGGGGGCGTGCCAGGGCGGCGGGAGAGTAACTGCCGGGGTCGGGTGCCTGCTTGAACTTGCCCAGCAAACACTGTCCCTCTCGCCTCCTCGCTCCTCTTCCCCCGGTGGGGTCTATCCGCCACCGCCCATCCTGGCGTGTGTGGGGGGGTGCGGCTGCAGTTCTTCCCCTCGCCTCTCCCCGCGGCACTGGGGCTGGGCAATGCACGGGCTCAGTCCTGGCCCCGGTCCCCGCCACCTCTCGGTTGATGGTGGGGAGAGGAGCGGCAGGATCGGGCGTGTTTGCAAAGCAAAGTGTGCAGGAGAGCTGGAAAGGGGCCAGCCCCGCGGCACAGCCCGCAGCCAGCGTTCAGCTGCTCCCGCTGTTCTGTGTATGCCTCAGGGGTCGGGGTGGGGGGGGTGAACTGCCCCCCGGGACTCTGTTTGCCTGAGCCAGCCTAAAGAGTTGAGACTTCCCTGCCATGAAATAGTGGTGTCCCAAGAGATGTCCATCCCTGCCCTCCTTGTTTTAAAATCCTTCTTTTCTGTGGGGTCTCTGGGACTGCGTTTTGTAATTCCACATAACATGAAGAGTGGCTGGGGTTGCTGCTCTGCCCACAAGACCTGGGTGGCTCAGGCTCTGCTGCAGGGTCTGCTGGAGCAGGGCTTTTGCTCCCTGCAGTCAGATGCTGCCCTGCAACTCCAGGAGACATGGAGGAGACGCTGATCTCTGCCATCACTCCTTCTTGCTGTCCTCACACTTCTTTGCTGCAGTCCCTGGTGACTGTGCAGGGATCGACACTCCTGGGGAACAGGGGCAAAGCAGGGGCAGAGCAGGGCAGGGGGAAGAGCTGGGGCTGGCTCTTCACAAATCTCAGTCTATTTTACATCCCGCTCTACTCAGGGCAATGTGCCCAGCCCTTGATTAGCAGGAAAATATCAATTACTACCAACTCTCATTTCTGTTGTACACTGAGTACGTAGGACATGCCTCCAGGGATGACTCAAGAAACTTTGATTCTTTGCAAAGCCTTAACTCTCTGCTCTCCAGCAATGAGCTGCTACAGTAAAGGAATGACATTGGTGGAAATGAATCTCTGGGCAGAAGAGCTGCCCGAGCAAATAACCATCCCAGTCTCATCTTCTCTGCTGTTTCCCTTGGTATTTTGCTGCCACTCCTGGCTGGGTTACTCATCTCGCAGAAACAAGCCTGCTCTTGCTCCAGGGATGTGAGGCAGCAAATACCTCGCTAGATCTTGTTTCTGAGCAAGGAATCACATTTCAGATGTGCTGAGAAACCCCGAGAGAGCTTTGCACTCTGGAGGGAAAGGTTAAGCGATTTCTGGTTGGTGGCTAAACTCAGGCCTGGGAAGGAAACGGGCTAGGAGCAAATCAAAGCTGGAACAACAGACGTTTATTCTGTGCTGTTCCAGAGAACTTTCACTTGGCACAAAATGACAGATTCTGCTTTCAGGTGATTTAACCCACTGCCAAATCATTCTTCCTCCCACTGGATGTTTGGATCCATTTAGCTGGAACAAGCCCCAGGCAGAGAGGGATGTGGCCCTGGCCTGTGGTTGATCGAAGGTGTTAGCAGGGGGTTTGCAAACAGGGATCCCCTTCACGATCTGAGCCAGCTTTTGTTTGATGTGCAGCCCTAGAGCTCATGTCTACAGGGCTGAAATACAGCCTCTGCCAGGGCAAGGGCCCAGCAGGGCTGGCAAAGGGCCCTGGGCTCTGGCTCGAGCCACTGTAAGGGGCTTGGCCAGCAACTGGGCAGGGTGGGGACAGCTCTGAGGTGTCCCTGTGGCACAGGACAGCTCGAGGCAGCATCCAGCAGCATCCAAGTTGCCCTGGAGCACTGCCCAGAGCATGGGAGATGTAGCACAATTTTGTATATAGAGCAGGTAAAAATAAGTCTCGGTAATGCATCCCTGAGAGACTGTGAGAGTGGGGTGGTGAGGGGCCGAAAGGAGCTGCGGCTTCACTCTCAGACCTCTCCCACTGCCGCGTCCTGGCTGAGCTCTGCAGGCGGCTGTGCTGGGGTGCACGTACACAATTGCCACAATTTGTTGTGACAAATCCTGCTGACCCGAGGTAAACCTTTGGGTTTGGTTCTTCAGCAACTCTCTGAGAGCAGCAGCAGAGCCCATGGAGGGCACCTCTCCCCTCCCTGGACCCCTCAGGTCTGGGGTTTTACCCTGTCAGGTTCCTACCAGCTACATTTAGCTCAGGTCCAGCTACTGCATGCTAAAGCTCAAAAACGAACTGGGAAGATAACCTCAGCCCACACGCGCTATCCCAGATCTCTTCCCGCTTGGCTGGCACTGGAAATGCAGCAATCACCTCCCTACGCTGCCTTGACAGCCGTGCAAAACTTCTCTTCCCTAGGCATGTTAGACCAAAATACCTCCTTTGCTCGCTGGCTGCCAGTATGGGTAGGGGAGATCTGGGTGGATTTGCTTTCGTTGCCCCGTCATTCTGCCTTGTCTCCGCAACCTGCACCAAGCCAGCAGCAATTTTGAAGGCACGTGATTCATCTAGGTTTGAATTAGTCCAAAGCCCCTAATTTGAGGTGTGGGGAGGGATATTTGCTCTTTCCCTAAGGCAGAGCTGGCGGACAGGTCTGCTTGGGGGCGTGTTACAAGCTGTGCCCACTTTTCTGCTGGGGCCGTGGAGCAGGTGAGCTGTGGGGTGGTGGGGAAATGAGGTTACCTCTGCTCATCCAGTGGAAATAATTTCCTTTAGCTGGAAACAAGAATTGCTTTCACTCTGCTGGGGCTCAGGAGCGGTGCTTTGGGACTGCCACCGAGTGGGTCTCCCAGTCTTGGCCAGGTTTCCCTCTGTGCCTTGGCCAGCCCGTCTGTGCATGCACCCCAGCAAAGCACCGCACCATCCTCACGCCACTGTGCAGAGAAGAACTGCAGCACCAAAAGGAATCTCTGAACTTTTTTGACAAAGTTTTCCAGGCAAAGGAAAATCCCCTGGAAATCCTGGGGTGCTGGGGAGGCCAGGCTGTGGCCGAGGGTGCTGGTAAGAGGCAGGGCAGGTACGGAGCTTCATCGCTGGCAGGCTTCATGCTGTCATCACTCAGACATGTCCAGCTTGAGGTTTCAACAGCTGGCTAGCCACATCCACTCCACAGTGGGATTTGTATTCTTCTTTTATGTTTATTTCGTAGCCAGGAAGACCATGATGGTTTCCACTGTGCTGTACCTCCACAGAGCCCGTGAGCTTTTCCTAAAGTCATTAGAAAAGTCTCTTGGCTGGTTCAGGCCAGCTTTTACTATTATTATTATTAAGTCATGAAGCAATTCATGAGTTGTCTCTATTATAAATCCCAATTAAATTATTGATAGGGGAGTCTGCCTTTTATACATGTTCTCTGTAAATCCTGGGCTCTGGAGGCTTTCTGGTGCTTATTCCAGCCAGCTCTCCTGCCTCCATAATTAATGCCGTTCTCTGCATTAACTGCTCCCAAACACGGTGCTGCAGGGGGCAGCTGGTCTTGTTGCACCTCCCAGCACCAGTATTTTACCTGGGATTAGTGTGTAGCACCAAAAAAATGCAGCACTGGGGTGCAGGAGCCCCACACTAATGAACTCTTGGGGAGTTTTCCAATGTGGCTGCTCTGGGGCAGATCCCGCTCTCTGCATGGGGAACGTGCCTGGGCCCTGGGGCAAAGCTAAGGGGAGCTTGGGTGGGGAAGTTCCCCCCAGAAAAGGGGTGACCCAGCTCCTCTAACCCATGTGCAAGGGTTTCACCCAGAGTTTTTGGCCTTCCAACATCCTCCCAGCTCCCACATAGGCTCCCAGCCCGTGAAGCTGCTCTGAACATGCAAGTGACCCGCAAACAGCCTGATGTCTAGTTAGGGAGGGCACAGAAATCTCTGGCTGGGGATCTGGCCGCAGGTTGCTGCCTCTCAGCCCTACAAAGGTGCAGGGCTCCTTCCTGCCAACAGCTCTGCTCAGCAGGTCAGGCTTTTCCCAGGAGACATTTGGGGTTTGGGATGTTTTTTCCGAGGGAAAAAGCTGATTCACCGAAGCGAGCGTTCCACTGAAGCGTATCGACGTTAACAGGCTCCAGGCAGGTCGTGGTGCGGTGATTTATGCGAGGCAGGATGCTGGTCTCCTGCCAGCCCGTGTTCCTGCTTTGTTTGCGGACCTCAAGCTCCTTTGCTTTTGGTTTCAGCCCACTCCTTCAGGGTCCATGGGGTGGCAGGAACCACGGTGCCAGGCGCCATGACACGTGCCTGGTGGTTGGTTTCCCCATGGCCTCCTGGGGCACGAAATCAGGTCTTAATCTGCCAGGGCTGTTCAGGCACTTGATTAAACATATTTCTCCACGCTCACCTGCTCTGCACTTCGCCGGGGGTACGCGCAGTGCCTGAAGTGGTGCCAGGCTGGGTTTCACCCCGGGGCCCCTTGGTGCAGGGGAGGTGATGGAGAGACAGGACCGGCCATGCGTGTAGGCTCCCCTGGCTGTTGGGAAGATGCTGAAGCAACAGCTCCCACTCAGCAGGTGAAGAATGACCTTCATGATGTCACCTGGGGTGGGAATGAAGGGCTGAGGTGCCCTGGGGTGGAGCAGGACTGCTGGAGCTGTATTGGTCTAAACGCAAATAAAGGCAGAAACAATAATGCAGCAAAGTGTGACACAGGTGGATGCAGAGAGTGGGGAGGTTCAGTCCCAGCACCTCATCGGCTCAGGGGTGGCAGGGGGACCAGTGACAGGGGGGACGCTGCTCTGGGGCCAGTTCAGCGTTCACCAGGGCTGCAGCTACAGGAACACCCATGTCCTGAACGGCAGAGCCAAAACCACTTCTGAGTAAGAAGCCGGTTAGCAGAGTGTTTATTTTAACTTGTGTCCTTGTGAAAGGGTTGCAAGTGCCTCGGTTTCCTGAAAGGATGGGAATGTTTGTGCCGGCGGCTCTGCCAACAAAACCCAGATACCGTCAGAGAGGGGAGGGCAGGCTTTGCATTTGCACTGTTGGTCTCCCTTAGGCCGGGGATTTGGAGGAACGTGGGCAGGAGCAGAAGGGAGGATGGGCTCCCCAGGGATGCGGTGTGGGTACCAGGACCATGGGTCTGGCAGCTTGGGAACTGCTCAGGAGGTGATGGCAATGCCCCAGCTCCAACACCTGCACACCTTGTCCCTTCTGCTGGGGGACAAGCAAGCTTTGCTCCCTGTGGGAGAGCCCTGGGGCTTCCCACAAAGGGCTGGAGAGGCAGAAGGGCTCTGTGACTTCAAATCCAGCACCCTGCTGGGGGGGAGCACTGCAGGTCCATGGCATTATCGCAGCCACCGGTGGCCTGGAGAGGCTGCGTGGCTCTGGCAGTGGCGGTGTGCAGCAGCTGCGGGAGATGGTCTCTTTATTAAACGGTTTTGGACTTAATCCAACGCTGCCAGAGTCCTCCCAAAGAGGTTTTCTGCCAGGGCTGTGTGAGCTAAGGCTGCCTCTGCCTGGCAGCTTCCCGAGCTGGGGCAGGAGCATCCCTCCTGCTCGCTCTCCGTGATGGGCTGTGCTTTGTTTTCTCTTCCACCCCTCTGCTCTTTGAGAGGGCACAGCAGGGCTCAGGCCCAGAACTCATCCTGGGACATGTTTCCTTTACTACAGAGATGGTCAGAGGGGTGGAAATTCCTCCCCAAGCAGGCGACAGGACCAAAGGTGACAGTGAAGGACAGGGCGCAGCGGGACAAGCCATCTGTCCACGGTGCCGGCAGCCCGTGGGGACAATCTGCTGCCAAGCGGGGCTGTGCAGTGGAGTTGTGCCATGGGGCTGCCACGGAGCTCACGGCTCTGCAACGGACTGGGGCCGGGCTGGTCCCTCCCAATCCTGCCATGTTTACTGCTGCAAGCCCTGGCATCCCCCCCCCCCGAAATGCCCAGCTCCTGGCAGCCCGCCATGCCTGCTGGTTCGGGCTCCTGTGTGCTGATGCCTCTTTACCTGGTCCTTGCAGACAATCCTGGTCGGAGACAGCGGCGTGGGGAAGACGTCTCTGCTGGTCCAGTTTGACCAGGGCAAGTTCATTCCTGGCTCCTTCTCCGCTACTGTGGGCATTGGGTTTACGGTAAGAGCCCAGTCCCGTGTCCCCGGGCTGTGCAACCCCGCTCACCCTTGTAGAAGCAGTTTCATTTGGGTAACCATAATCTATGATTCTATGATTTTAAGCAGTGCTAAGCACAAAGAATTGGGAGAATTTGCTTTGGTGCTGCTGGATGAGGGGCCTGGTTTGGCTGTGTGCTTGCTGGCAAGCCGGGGGCAGGCGTGTTTCGGGCTGCTGGGGGGGATGGAGGATGGATGAAGCTTCATGTCACAAAACCCATGGTGGGGCCATCCCTGTGCAAAGCCCTTTGCACTGCATCTGCTTTTGGAGCGGCCCTCTCTCCCGGGGAGAAGCCAGCCTGTGTCCTGCCTGTGCAGCCTGGGGCCCTCGCAAAAAGTCAGGCAGATGGTGTCAGCGCTTGGGAAAAGCACTCGGCCGCCGTCCAGTGCTATTTGCAGAGATGCTGCGGGGCCGGCGAGTGGCTCCGGCACGTGTGCCCCCTCTCCCGGGGGAGCCTGGGACAGAGACAGCACTTGGGACCTCACTGCACAGCAAGACCGGCATCCCTCCAGCAGCCGTGGCCAGGGTGGGGCTCAGCGAGAGGCTATTACCCACGGGGATTTTCTCTCTAGTCCAGGCCAAGGAAGTAGGGAAACACATGGTACCCGTGTGAGGAGTCTGGGACCAAGCAGCCCAGAGCCGACATCGCAGGAGTGCCGAGCCCTGGGCAGGCAGAGGAGACTCAGCCGTGCTCCTGACCTTTGCTGGCTCCCAGCTGCCTCGTTTCTCCTGCAGCAAATGACAGCGGGCGGAGGCGATGCTCAGCCAGGCGTTTTTCCTGCACGGTTTGCCATATCCTTCCAGCCCCCCTCCCCAGCAAGCTGCAGGGGAGTTCAGCAGATTCCAGGAGCTCCGAGTGCCTCCATCTCTGGGCACTTCCCTGGCCAAAGAGCATATATAAACTATAAATCCCCTGGTTGGGTCTGAGCGCAGTTACGGGACTGGAAATACAGGTTCCCTTTCCCGAGGGGCAGAGGAAGGTTTGCTGGAGCAGAGCCGGCAGCCGGGGAAGACGCGGAGGCGGGTGCCGTCGCAGAGGGCATCTTTGCCATCAGACCTCCCACGGCCACACGTGGCCTTACCCAGAGAGCGGCGAGGGGCACGGCTCTGCGCTGGAGCCCCATACACCCGAATCCCAGTGGCGTGATCAGGGCTGGGGGGGTTGCACTGAGATTAGCCCCAATGTGGGGGAGATGTGCTGGGTATCCCAGGGGAAATAAATCAGAGCGGGGTGAAGGCTCCTGTCCGTGGAGTGGTGCCTGTAAGCCTGAAGACCCTGGGCAGCCGTAGTGCATGGACCTGGATGGGGTTTTGTGGAGTGAGTTTTTGGGTAACACAACATCTCTGGCTCTCTCCTGGGACTTCTCCTGTATTCCCATGCCTGGGCTTTTCCCAAATGAAGTGCGCTGTGAGTCGGGTCCCAACAGCCAGCAGAGGATGGTGGGGGCCGTGAGCAACCGGAGGAGCCGGAGCCCTGGCAGCCATCCCAGCCGAGACGCAGGCGCCGCTGAACCGGCTCACCGCAGCGCGTGGCTTCCGGCTAACGGCCGCTGCTTCTGGTTTCTTCCCGGCTTTGCTGCGCCTCGGTGCTAACCCAGGGCCCAGCTCGGCAGCCGTTGGGGCTGCAGCAGATGGGGCAAAACCCCCACCATCTGGTGGGGTGGGAACAGGAGCTGCTGTCCCCACCATCCCTGCTGTCCCCACCAACCCGGCGTGGCAGGGGGTGATCGGGCGGCACTGGGGTCTCCATCCCTGCACCCCGTGGCAGATGGGGGGCTGCTCATTTGTGGGGTGAGCGGTTTCTCCTCTCCCCATGGATGTGTCCAGAGAGATGTGCCAGGGCTCTGCCCGCTATCTGGTGCCACCGAGCTCCCAGTGAACCCAAGCACCCGGGGTCCCCGATGTTGGGGGGTGGGGAGGCAGTTTTCCAGCCTTGAGCCTCCTCTTCCTCATCTCGGGGCCAGGCTGGGCAGGGAGGCGGCCGGGGCATAGCCTTGGGGGTGGCATTGGCCGGGTAGGAGGAGGAGGAGGAAGAGGAGGAGGAAGGCGGGCCGGGTGGGGCCGCGGCTCCCGTTGGCCCCGCGGCGCCGGTTCTCGGCGGCTCCACTCGGACGCATCATGAGCGGCCCCGGCGGGGCGGCGGGGACCGGGACCCCCCCGGCGGGGAGCGGGGACACCCCGGCGGGGAGCGGAGTACCCCCAGCGCTGCCCCGGGACTACGAGCTGGCCGGCAAGGTGGGAGGCGGCGCGGAGGCGGGGGGAGGGGGAGAGCGGAGCAGGGATGGACCCCCCCAGTCCCGCTGCAGGTGGAGGTTGGGGTCGCCCCCCGGCCCCGGGGGCAACCGGGAGGGGTCCGATGGGGGCCCGGGGACCGCTGGTTCCCTCCGCTGCCGCGATCGCGCCCAGGAAGCGGCTGCGGGCAGGGGAAGGGGAAGGAGGTGGTGGCCCCTGCAGAGCCCCCCCAGCCCTGCCCGTCCCTGCCCCGGGGCTGGGGGAGGTCTTTGCCCCGATTGTGTCCCTGCCCCGAGGTGGCGATGGGGGTCCCGGTCCCGGTGGCCCAGTTGCAGGAATAGGGCTTTTGGGGCTCTCGGCTTGGTGGGCAGTGGGAGTCCCCGGGGAGGGGGGCACGGCTGAGCTCTGCCCTCTGAAAGCCCGTCCTGCCCTCCTCCAGGCAAGGGGGGCTCCTTCCAGCTGGGGGAGCGGTGCCCGCCCTGGTACAGGGCAGGGGAAGCAGGACCCCATCCAGCCCATCGCTGCATCTCAAGGGCACCGGGGAGGGCGGCAGCGTGTGTGCTGCAGAGCTGAGCCAGCCCAGGGCCCCGCATCCACCCTGCAGCCCCCCGCACTGCAAACGCCCCCGCACCCCTGCCAGATATCGGGGTGGGAACCCTCCTCCCCGAGTGCCCCCCTCTTCCCCAGCCCAGCTCAGCTGAGGGTTTCTCTGGGGCAGCACCTTCCTTTTCCTGACGGTGTAGGGGATGCATGGGGTGGATGAACTTTTTACCCGAAAAATTTAATACACAGCGCCAGGCTGAGCCTGGCGCCAACGGTGCCAGCCCCGAGACCTCCCACTGCCTCACTGAGCCGGCTCCCAAAGCGGTCCCGCGTGCTGTCACCTTCCCTAAACTGCTTTTATTCCTTCGCCTTTATCCTCTCTGCTCTGACTCCTTTCACGGGCTGATGCTGGAGGGAGATTTTTGTGTTAGAGGGAGGAAATCAGTTGCCAGCTTGATCTGGAGCGAGGTGGAGGCAGAACTGGGTGGTGTTCCCAGCCTGCGCTACGCAGGGGTGTCCCGGGGAAGGATTTGACCAGTAAAGTGAACTGGCAGGAGGAAGAGCACTTCCAGCCCCCGGCTCTGGCTGTGCTGGCCCGCGGGGCGTTTGCTGTGCCATCCCTGGGGAGGGTGGCCACGGCTCGCTGCGTTCACCCGGCCCGGGGGCAGCAGGGCTTTGTGGGTTTGCTTTGCAAACACCCTGCAGGGTGTGCTTGTGGGGATGGACCTTCTTGCTGGAGTCCTGCTCACTGCCATTTTTAGGCAAGGGATAGATGCAGTTAGCGTCAGGTTAATTATTGCCGAGCAGGAAAGGGCTGCTGCTGGTGAGCAGGGAGGAGAGCGCGGCGTCAGGGTGTCCGGTAAGGCTGTGCTTACGGAGACCAGCATCGGTCCTGGCTGCTGCCTGCCCAGGTCCAACGGTGCCAGAGTGGCCGGAGAGCCTGGGCTGAGCCTGTTTGCTTAGCAGGAGGGGAAAAGGCACCATGTTTGCTTTGGTGTCTGCAGCAGGCAGGGCCCTGGGCACCAGCAGGGTGAGAGTCCCGGACACGACGGGGTTTGCCCAAGCCATGCATCAGCCCTTGGGCTCGGCACACCCGGGCCAGGGGCAAAGCGTGGGCGGAGGTGGCTCCACATGTCTGGGAGTTGTGGCCGGTTCCCCAGGAGCCTCCCGGGCTGGAAGACGGCCAGGAGACATCTCTTCTTGCTGAGGTACCTGCTTTCCCACCAGCTCTCCTCTTCTGCTCTCCCCCTCTCTGGTGGCTGGGGGCTGCTCTGCTGCCCTGGGGCACCGCTTGGCTGCACCCCCGGGGGTCCCATCCCACTCCCACTTCTCACGGGGCTCCCCAGACCCGGCAGGACCAGTCCCAGGGAAAGAAACAGAGGGACTCAAGGGACCGGGGAAGGGGGGGCTCAGCAGCACCCAGGGATGCTGCCCCCTCCCTGTCCTGCTGACACCTCTCCCTGCGCCCATCTTGCAGGTGATGTTACTTGGAGACTCGGGCGTGGGGAAAACCTGCTTCCTGCTCCAGTTCAAAGACGGGGCCTTTCTCTCCGGGACGTTCATAGCCACCGTGGGCATAGATTTCCGGGTGAGACCACCACGGCTGCCAGCCCCTCGCCTCCCCTGACCCGCACCTTGGCCAGGACAGGGTGCTGGGAAGGGGTGATGGGGGTTTCCAGCCTCTGCACCCCAAATAATCTCCCAACCAGCTGCAGGTGCTTGCTGAAACCCTTCCACCTCTCCCTGGGAGAACAGTAACAGACGGAAGACCTGCTGGGAATGTCAACTCTTGCCTTTAAATCAGCAAAAATCCTCAGTTTAGCCCATTCCAGCCGGGTGTGTGGGCTGAGGCCAATGTCTGGTGGGGACAAATGATGATTGCTGTAATTTTGTGCCTTGAAAGGGCTGAATTTGGCTGCGGAGGAGTTGTTAAGGTCACCGGATCCCATTTAAACCCTCCCGCTGCTCTCTGTTCACCAAATTTCAGCTGCAGGGTCTCTCTGGGGATGCCCGGGCAGGCAGAGCTCTTTGCAGCACAGGGTAGAGCAGCATTTCGGCAGGCTGGAAGTCACGGGGGGTGTCCCCAGGCAGGGCTCTGCCCATGGCTGCCGACACGTGTCGAGCGCGGTCGGCGCTTCCTCTGCCCCCGCAGCTGCCACTGCTCTCGTTTTCTGCCGCCTTTGCTGCCTGGGCTGCTCCTGGCTTGCAAGGGGGNGGGGGGGGGGGGGAGGGTTGGTCAGCAGGGTTGAGGGCTGTGGGCTTGCTTTGGAGGGGTCTTGTGGCCTGTCCTTCCACTAAAGTAATAAAAGGAGAAAAATCTGCCATGTCCCACTGCTGGGCTCAGCACCGGTGGCCCCAGAGGTGTTGCGAGCTCCTACGTACCTGCTCTGCCTTATGCAAGTGTCCCCTCCAGCAGCTCACGGCTTGCTGCTAGTAGGTAATTCCCAGTCTCCTAGGGCGTGTTTTTGTTTTATTCAGTCCATTTTCTCAAATTTTGTCATCTCCACATGGGCTGAATTTCCATTTCAAACAATTCCAGGCAACCAAATTATTTATAGGGGTCTTCTCTTTTCAGTCTCATCCCTCCGAGTACGATTCTTTAATAGTCTTAAAATAGCCCTTCGGTAACTCCTGGTTTTCTTTCTTCTGGTCTCTGGAGAGAAGTCTCTGTGCTTCTGAGTTGAGAAAGACAATTGCTTACGCCCCGATAACTGCCTTCCCTGCTCACTTGGAAATGCCTCTTCCCTTCTTCGGTCCCAGCCCGGCTGCCTGGCTCCAAACCACCCAAACCAGGGAGATTTCCACCTGCCACGCTGGTAAAGCTGGGTGCTACCTGCAACCCCCCAGCTCAGTGCGTGCAACCACCTTTAAGAGCCGAGCAAGTCTCCCACCAGCAAGGAAACCTGAGCTGGACACCCAGCATCATCCACTGAGCATCCCCCTGCAGCTCGCAGCACCCAAAGGCCTTAAATTGCTGCAAATTGCCCAAATGTTTAGTGCAGTGGTGGTTCCTTCAGCACGTGGAGCAGAGGAATCCTGGCAGAAGGGTCAGGGCTTTATGGTGGGCAAACATAAAAGCAGACTAAGAAGTTATTAATAGATGCACATCTGCATGTAGTTCATGCTTCCCCAGCGCTGCCGAACTTCCCCTGGCCACGCGGGCAGGGGCTGCTGCAAGCCTGGGGTTGCCCGGCAGGAGCCGGAGCGTGTCAGTGTCCCCGGTCTTCATGGGGCAGCCCGCATCGTTAGCCGGCTCCTTAGGGGACTTGGGAGCCACAGGACAGGGGTGCTGTCTGTAGGAGATGCGCGAGGCACCGGCTCCACAGCAGGCTGGGATCTTGCTGTCCTGCCTCTCTCAGGGACTGATTCTGCCCTTTTCCACCCTGGCACGAGGGGATGCCGCTCTGGGATGTCCCTGTAGCCACAATGCAGCATCGCAGCCCCGCAGCAACACCAGGGTTTGTAGCAATGAGGCTTCAACCTTCAGCTTGGCTTCATCCCACTGGCCAGGGGAGAGCAACCGAGGGGCTGGGACACAGCCGGCTCCACACCGGGGCTGGCCGGCACCCACACCAACGCGCGCTTTGGACTGATAAACGTGCTCTCCTTCTCTTCTGCAGAACAAAGTGGTGGCTGTGGACGGTGTGAAGGTGAAGTTGCAGGTGAGCTTTGGGAAGGGGTGAGCAATTCCCAGCCAGATTGCTGGAAACCCTCCCCAGGCTGAGCATGGTGGTCCGGTGGGGCTGGGAGCTGCAGGGCCATCCCCAGCCGGGGGGTTTTCCCTCCCCGCTCTCACCGGGGCGGCTTCTCGGCAGATCTGGGACACAGCAGGACAGGAGCGTTTCCGCAGCGTCACCCATGCCTACTACAGGGATGCCCAAGGTGGGTTTGGGGTCCCGCGGGGATGGTGGAGACTGGCCGGAACGCATCCCTCCAGTGGAGCAATGCCTCTGCCTCTTCCCTTCCAGCCCTGCTCCTGCTCTACGACATCACCAGCAAGATGTCCTTCGACAACATCCGCGTGAGTCCCTGCTGTGGGTCGGGAGCATGTTTCTCCCTGGGGATCGGAGTTGTGGGTGCCCTGCGCGGTTTGCTGGGTGTTTGGGGCAGTTTGAAACCTGTTTTACACATAAGCAGCGGCTGTTTGGGCCAGACCCAGCCAGCTGGGAGCTCGTCCCCAGGGCGCCTGGCTGGGCGCTGCACGGCTGGGTGAGTTTTGTTTAGGGACGCGGTAAATGGCTGGAGGGAGAAAACGTGGTTTGGGATGGACGTGAACTAAGTGTAGGCTTGAGCCGTAGCCGGGAGACGGGGCATTTTCAGGACTGTTCAGCTGTGATGCTGGAGTGGTTCCCATGCCAAAAAAAAAAAGAGTTATTTTCCCCATCCTGGTGAGGAGGTGCGAGGGCTGAGAGGGGAGGGACAGGGGTACAACTCACCCGACACAGCCCCGCTGCCCCGCAGGCCTGGCTGACGGAGATCCACGAGTACGCCCAGAAGGACGTGGTGATCATGCTGCTGGGCAATAAGGTGCGTGCAGGGTCCCCCTTCACCCCGCGGTTTGCTGTGCCGTGCCGTGCCGTACCATGCCGTGCCGTACCATGCCGTGCCCGCCCTGCCCTGCCCTTGCCGTCCCCATGGCTGTGGAGGGATGGGGCTCAGTGGGCGCTCTGCCTGCCAGAGCACCCTGCCTGCACCCTCCGCCGGGCTCTGCTGCTTTCTGGGCTCAGCCAGGCCCAGAGGGGACCCCAGAGGTTTGGGGTGGCTGCGGGGACCAGTGTCCCCGGCAGCCAGTGGGGGGCAGCACGAGGCTGAGGCTCCTGGTACGGGATGCTCCACGTATGGGACGCTGCTGGATATGGGATGCCTACCCAGTCTTGGATGCACCCCCAGATCCCAGGTAGCCCCGAGTCCCAGATGCCCAACCAGGTCCCAGGTTCTTTCTGGGGATCCCAGATGCTTCCAGGTGCCCAATGTCCAACTGGGTACTGGATTTTCCAGGGGGACTGGATGCCCCCTGGATCCTGGATGATGCTGGGTACTTGATGCCCAGCAAGGAAACAGAAGCCCCCCTGGATCCTGGGTGCCCCCAGGTACTGGATGCTGCCCCAGGTCCCCAGGTCCTGGATACCCCCCCCACATCCTTGATGCCACCAGGTCCCAGATGCTCAACAGTTCATGGATTCTTCTCCAGGCACTGGATGTTCCCGGGTCCCTGACACCCCCAATTCCTGGCAACCCCCTGCGCACCCCACGCTGCCTGCTTGCCAGATGCCCCCAGGGTGCCAGCTACCCCTGGTACATGGTGACATTTTCCTTCCCTTGGCAGGCCGATGTGAGCAGCGAGAGGGCTGTGAGGACAGAGGACGGAGCATCGCTGGCCAGGGTGAGCCGTGGAGGGCTGCAGCCCCCACAGACAGTTGCACATTGCTCAGCATCCCCGAGCAGCCCTGCCATCCCCTCTGATGGGTGCTCAGATGTGCCTGGCTCTAGCACGGGCAGCGTGGCAGCCGCTTGCACACAAAACCTGGGGCAAGGCGGGGATGGGACCGCACCTTGTCCCCAAGCTTCAGCCAGGTGACAGGGACAATTCATAAGGGCAGGAAGGCATTTCAGGGCTGGCCGCTGATGCGGCTGTGCTTCCCTTGCAGGAGTATGGGGTGCCTTTCATGGAGACGAGTGCCAAGACGGGCATGAACGTGGAGTTGGCCTTCCTGGCCATTGCCAAGTGAGTACCTAGGGGACCCGGGCAAGGGAGGTGTCCCCTGCAGCCCCACCACCTCCTGCACTGACATTGGAGAGGTTGGGGGGGGATAACACAGCACCACCACCCCAGGGAGCTGAAGCAGCGCGCAGTGCAGCCATCAGACGAGCCCCGCTTCCAGATCCACGACTACATCGAGTCACAGAAGAAGAAAACCAGCTGCTGTGCCTTTGCCTGAGAGTGGCGGGGAGGAGCCGGCAGCCCCGGGGGTGCAGGCAGGCGGGAGGCAGAGCGGGGGCCCGATCCTGCCCTTGAGCACCCGAGGGAACCAGGCTCTGACAAGCCAAGCATGGTCAGGACAATATGTGCCGGAGGAGAGCCATCACCCCCACATCAGGACCCAGGGGCCGGATCCTGCTGCCCTGCGGGGCGATGCCTGGAGCTTACTGTGTGCCACTGGGGGAATAACTGTGGTGTGATGACTGCCAGCAAGCCATGGTGATGCCTCCATCACCCAAGCAGGATGCAGGATGCAGCCTCACACCTAGCTGAGGGCCCCCTGGAGTGGCTGGAGGGGCCATGTGTGTGCCATAGATGAGCCCCTGTGCAGCCCCCGACACTGTCCTCCCCTGCAGCCATCCCTGCTCTCAGCGTTGCTCTTGTCTGGCTGGAAGGGCCTGATCCAGCCCACCACGTCCCTGGAGCTGCTGGGCTCTGGTTTCCCTCCAGGGACCCTCAGCTCTGTCCCCGAGCTGCCCCATGCCCAGGTGCAGCCGGTGCCCATGCTTGGCCGTGGCTCCTCGCTGCTGCGGTTCCTGCTGTTGGCTTTTATCCTCCTGCTGCCACGAGGGCAGTGGCATCCCTGTTGTGTCCCAGTTGTCCCAGATGGAAGGGCTGGGATGGGGAAGCATTTGGCCAAGCCTGCTCCCTGCCCCTGCAGCTGGCGTGAGAAACAAAGCTCTCCTTGGAGTGCCCGAGCGATGCTTGGAGCATTTCTAGTACAGAGGGCAATTTGGAAAAACCTTTATTTCCCTCTTGTAGCCACAAGAGTTAGAGACACTTTTTTTTAACAAGAAAAGCCTTTTCCTTTTCAATCCTTCCAGACAAAACCATCTCCGGCTTCCTGCAGGCTGGAGCTGGTGGGGTGGAGATGCCCACGGTAGCTGGGGCTGCTGCGCCTGCCGGGTGCCAGGGCAGGACGGGTTTCTCTCCCTTCCCTGCACATGTAATACAACTGTTTCTTCCTGCCGCTGGCAAATAGCAGCTGAAACCCACTCTCTGGAGAGCAGATGCCTGAGATGCTTCAGCCAGCACACGCTGCTACGTTGGGCACCGGTGGGGCGTGGGGGTGCAAGGCTTGAGCCCCACATTGCTGCACATCCCCGGTGCTCAGCCTGGCCCCGCCGACCCCTCCAGCACCCTGCTGGCTCCCCCGAGCACTACCTAGGGCAGTGAGATGGTGAATATTTGGTTATGTATCTGAAGAGCTGATACGGAGGGCATGGCACTGCTGCACGTAGGACTTGGGGACTGTCCGGCACATCTGTCCCTGCCAGCGTCTTCCCTGGCCCTGCGCCCGAGCTGCTTGTCTCTCACCGGCCCCGGTGCCTCCTTCACCTCTGCTCTGCTCCCAGGTCTCTCTTTGCAAGTTTACACATTAAAGCTGGGTATTTTCGAGGCTTTGCATCTGCCTGTCTTTTTATTGCGTGAGAAATCCCTGCCCCGGGTCTGCGACGTGGGAGGCTGCTGCGCCCGGGCGCCGCAGAGCAGCGGGGCTGGGGGGG
Source organism: Anarhynchus alexandrinus (assembly GCA_008711295.1). Taxonomy (NCBI): domain Eukaryota; kingdom Metazoa; phylum Chordata; class Aves; order Charadriiformes; family Charadriidae; genus Anarhynchus; species Anarhynchus alexandrinus. The sequence continues at coordinate 401,728 of VUYV01000482.1, read as the reverse complement.
CCCTGGGAGCAGCTGTGGGGAGGGAGAAGCACCCACGGCCCCTTCCTCCCCGCCGGGGCTTTCGTTGCACATTTCAGACAGTCCAAAGGTGAGAGGAGAAGAGTAAACATGGCCTGTTAAATTAAAACCAACCTCCTCCCCTGCTGTTCTCATGGTGCGGAGTCCAGCATTCCCCAAATAACTCTGTCTTCCCACCAATGGCATTGCTGCTGCCGCTTGGCTGATGTCTGCAAAAAATGCTGGATGGCTTCAACACAAACAGACGTTGGCTCTTTTCTGCTTTCCCCCCTCCAGCCTGAGCTCCCTTAACGTCACGGCGAGCCGCAAAGGGCCCTGGCAGGAGGAGGCAGCTGGAGTGTGAGGGTGCTGCCTGCAACGGTGCTGCCTGCACCCTGCCGTCCCTCAGGCGCTGCTGGGATCTGCCGGACCCAAAAGCAGCTCCGGTGGTTTCCTTTGCTGACGCCTTTCTCTCTTATCGCGGTCCCGTGCTCAAACCAGCCCTCTTGGCGCTGGGTTTTGTTTCCTGACTTAGGGCAGCGTTCCCCAAAAGTGTTCCCCTCCGTCTCCCCCCCGAACACGCACGCTCGCAGAGCTGTGCCCCCCTTGCCAAGGGGAAGGCTGTGCCACGTTGATGCTACAGGCGATGGACCCCCCCCGTCCTGGGGCCATACCGCAACACGCGTGCCCTGGTTTTCCTCTCCGCAGGCATCTGCCGCCGGCCGCCGTGGGATTCCTCTCCGCCGCCTTTCTCAGGGCTAAGCGGCCGCGAGCGAATGCTCAGCCGAGTGGAGGAAACAAATGAGCCCACCCTCCGCTCCCAGCTCGGCTCCACGGAGCTGGAGCACGGCCACCCCCCAGCACACAGGGGGTTTCTCGGCCACTGGGGTCCCTGCAGCAGGGGTTCAGTGCAGAGCCGCCTGGGAGGGACATGTCCCGCGGTGTGTCACCTCCTCACTCACCCGGCTACAGCATGATTAAACACGATCCTGGCTGCCCTGAGGACCTTTGGCCAGCCTGAACTTCAGCCAGGCCCTGAAGCCTGGCAGTGAGAGACACCAACAGTATCTCTGTGCCACCCTCCCTGGGGCGATCCCGGGAGCCAGGGGCCAGCTTTTCCTGGCACCAGCAGCCCGGCTGCAGTGCCGGAGCCGTCCAGGCTTGTTGCTGTCTTGCTCTGCCCTGGCTGACCCAAAACCCCGGATCTCACACTCTCATAACCCCCTGCGGCCACTTCTCCTTCCCAGGCTGTGAGCAGAGCACACCGGGGCCGGGCAGAGCAAATCTCCCCGGGGTTTCCCCCATCTCCCCACCCCCAGCTCCAGGGTGCTGAGTGGGGGCCGGGAGCTGCTCGGGAGAGCGGGGCTGCTCCCTCATTTCCGCCGCGCAGCGGGTTACCGGCGAGCACGGCCTCCCGTGCCGCTTTCCCACGCAGTTTCAGTTTGGGGTTTTTATTTCACTTTTGAAGCTCCGAGCATCCCTCCAGCGCTCGGAGCAGCGCCGGGGCCGGCAGTGGAGGCGCCATTCGAGGACCGGGCGAGGGGACGGGGAGGACGGGCCCGGTGAGGCTGCGGTGTGCCAGCCGGGACGTGCCCCGGGCGCAGCGGGGAGCGCCCCGCCGGTCTCCAGACGGTGTCGGGGCTGCCTGCGGTGACTCCGGGGGGAGGCAGAGCCGGCTTACGGCGGGGTGAGTGGTGTGGCTCAACGGGAAGAGACGGAGGTGGCCCGGGGGAGCGATCCAGCGAGCGGACCCCCACTCCCCGCGGCACGGCGCCCCCGGACGCCCCGGCGGGGGGAGACAACATTTGCATACCCCCGCCCTCTGACAGATTTGCATAACCACGCCTCCTATATCTCCATGACCACACCCCCGATCTCCTTGTTTGGCCTGTCTCGCCCCGCCCCTCTCTCCGATTGGCGGCCGCTCGCCCCGCGCCCCGCCCTCGGGTATAAAAGCAGCAGTCGGGGGGCGGGAGCGCAGAGGCGCTCGGCGCGGGCGGCGGGAAAGGGCGGCGGAGCCGCGGCCGCCCCCTCCCGCTATGAGCAGCAGCGCGGGCTCCGCGGCGCGGCTGTGCCGCCTGGAGCGGGGGCCGGACGGCTATGGCTTCCACCTGCACGGCGAGAAGGGCAAGCCGGGCCAGTTCATCCGGCTGGTAGAGGCGGGCTCACCGGCCGAGCGCTCGGGGCTGCGGGCCGGGGACCGGCTGCTGGAGGTGGACGGCGAGAACGTGGAGCGGGAGAGCCACCAGCAGGTGGTGGAGCGCATCCGCGCCGCCGCCGGCGCCGTCAGCCTCCTCGTCGTGGACCCNGGGGGGGTGGGGGTCGGTCATCGCCTTCCAGCCGAGCGAGCGGGAGCAGCAGCCGCCGCGTCTCCCCCTCCTCCCCCGGGCTCCCTGTGCGGTTTCGCTCTTGGTTCTTTCTTTTTTGCTTTGGTTTGAACGCAGTTCCCCAGGAGCACCGGGCCCCTGCTGCTTTTCCTTTTCTATTTGAATTTTTTTTTTTGCTTAACGTTTTTGTCTCCCGGCCGTGCTGGGTGGCGAGCAGGGGCAGGCGGGCGCACGGGGCGGTTTGGAGGGCTGTTTGGACTTGTAACCGAGCAGCCCGTCATGTCCCAGAGCCCTTCGGCCCCTCCTTGTGCTGCAGGGCCGGTAAAACGGGGTGAGGAAAGCAACAGAGAGCGAAGGCGATGGTGAGCTTTGACGTGCAGGTGAGCTGCCCGCGGTTGAGGGTGTCTGGCATCAACCTGCTCCAAAATACAACAAAAAAAAAAGCAGTGGCAGAGGGTATTTTGGCGGGAGGGGTCATGACTGCAGGTGTTGGTGGCAGTCACTCGTGCCCTGAGTGTGTCTGGTCTTTGCTGTGGAGCGGAGATGACGGAGCCTTTCCTCGGCTGGGGGGACCCATCCCATCCGTCGGTCCCCCGTGTACAGACACTTACTCATTCAGGAATGTCGGCCTTAAGCTGCGCGTGGGAGTTAGTGGTTGCACAAACAAAGCGATGTAGAAAGGTGAGGTACTGAGAAATAGCTGACCTTTCCTGCCTGGAGCAGTTCCTAAGAGACGCTCTGGGCTGCCGGAGATAATACTGCTTTTTATTTACCCAGCAAAAACGTGTTTGTTGTTGCAACAGAGATGAGGATGGTCTTCCTGGGAAGCAGTCTCCTCGTGTCACCAGGGTGGGGGACCTTCTGGGGAGCTCATATGACCTGCTCCTAGAGACCAGTGTTGTGATGACTGGTGGGATGGGCTGAGCCCCAGCCCCTGGTGCTGGTGAAGGATTGGTGCCGTGGGGCCTTCCCAGTGCTGATGCTGAGCCCCAGGTGGACTTTGGTGCCTTGCTGAGCTGTTGTCACGCAGGGTTTTGCTGAGGATCAGGTGTTTTTATTAGTTGTCTCCTGTTGGACTTAGCCCGTTGCCCCCAGTTGGGCTGATCTACTGTAGGGCACTGGTCTCATCCCTGCCTGGTTAAAGCACTGCTCTGGCACCTCCCTGATGGGGTTGTTCAGGTGGGAGCAACCACACTCTGCCCCTGTCCCTGCCCTGCTTGCTTGCTGTCCCCTGTGGCATCCCTGGTCCCTTGGGTTTGGCCTGGTGCTGGGCTGTGGTGCTGCCCCGTGCTGGGGGGAGCGTGCCTGCCCTCCCATATGTCATGGTGCCAGCGCTCCCTCTGGCCACTGACACCGTCTGTGCTGTGCTTTCCACTTCCAGATCTCTCCATGGGCTGGAAAAAATAAAAGGGACGTAGTTAATGCAGCTCAGGCGAGTCCCCTGCCAGGCTTGGGGGGCTGAGGATGTGCAGGGGCCCCAACATGCTGCAGGGTGGCTGCCTGCTGGTAGGGGCTGTGCTGCATGGAGTGATGTAAAGAGCCTGGGAAGATGGAGATGCCCCATGGGCTTGGGAGGGTGGCCAGCCCCAGTGGGAGATGCCCCATGGGCTTGGGCAGCCCTGGCAGGAGATGCCCCATGGGCTCGGGGAGCAGTCTCTGGGTACAGCCCGTGCAGAGTTACTGTGGGTGGTTTTTTCTCTGCACAGTAGCAGGAAGTGGGTGATGCGGGTGACATGGGGTGACATTGCCGCACAGCCCTGGACGGTTTCTCAACAGGTAGCAGGAAATCTTGTGGTTGGGGGCAGGGCCCAGTGCTCAGGGCAGGAGAACAAAAGTGAGCGGGTTTGGAGACATCGCCCCAGCCGGGCGCCCACCGAGTGGGATGGGAAGATGCCAGGCGAGATGCCGAGCCAAGCCGGAGCAGGCAGAAAGGGATTTCTCTCCAGCGAGCCAGGAACACACTGGCATGCCTGTTCTCCGGCCACTGGCGGGCAGCCGGTCCCTGCTGCCCCATTCCCCCGCAGCCCCCGACAGCCCTGTCCCAGTTCCACGGGTTGGTGGGATTCCCTCGGGGTCACTGTGGTGGGGAGCGGGAGGTTTGCATGTGTCAGAGCTCTGTTTGCTTTACCGGGCTGGACTTGCCTTTATTTGCTTAATGAGCCTGGAGACACTCGCTGCCGGGAGAGCTGGCCGTAGCACCCACACCCTGCCGAGGGCTGAGCTAGGGTTTAACATCTCCCACCTTTGAGCAGGATCCAACCTCTCTCCAAACCCTGCTGGGTACTGCACGGTCGGGACCCCACTGTGCCGGGGGACTCGGGCACCCCTGTGGCTCCCAGGCTGGGCTGGGCATGGGCTGAGGAGGTTTTGGGGGGGGGGGTGATCATGGGCTCCCTCCTAGTTCCTGTAGAACCCTGGGTGTGCAAACCGCCCTGATGCTGGGGTGGAGGTTTTGAGCCTCCCTGGAGGCTCCCGGGGAGCTGATCCGTGCACCCCCTCGTCTGCGGTGCTGAGCCAGCAAGGTGACGGTTTTACACCCCCGGGGCCAGCCCCGCTTCTGGGGGCCCTGTGTTGTGGGGACTGTCCCCAGCGCTCGGTCGGGAGCTGTGACAGCTCGTCCTCCCCCCGCCTGCGCTTCCGGAGGCTTCAGTTGCTCGGGACTGTGTTGAGAAAGTTTCAAGCAAACCGCAGGGCGTTAGAGCAGCGCCGGCAGCTGCCAGCCCGGCACGGGCTGGGGCTGCCTTTGCCAGGGCAAGGCTTTTGCTACCGGCCCCGGGTTTCCCTCTTGCAAATTTAGTGCTAAATTAGAGCCCCCCCCTGCCAGCAAAGCTCATCCCTCCTTGTAAAACCCGGGTGAGCCTCCCAAAGCTGGGTTTTGGGGTATAACAGGGAGCAGATCCCACCCCCACTCCGTTTGGGAGCATTGCACTGGGGGTAGCTGGTGTCTAATTAGGAAATGAATTAAATTTCCTCTCAAGGCAGCTGCATGAAAAGCAGCTCCAGTCAAACGGGACGTGACGGGGATGCTGCGAGGAGGCTGCTTTGCATCCCCTTTGTATAAAGCCCGAATGCGTGCGCCAGATTTCAGGATCCGTGTGAATTTGCTGGCCTGGGCATCCTCGGAGCCGTTGTGTTTCTCTTTGAGTAACCGGGAATGTTGCTGATGGACTTGTTGCTGCTTGTAGGGCTGTGGGGAGTTTCCTGGCACTTGGGGCTTCAAAAGCTGTCCTGAAATTGCTGTTGGGGGGCTGGGAACTGGGGAACGTGTGCTGGCACACCATGCAGTTGGGGTCCCTGGGGCTGCTGGTCCTGCTGGGTGGTCAAAGGTGCTGGGGAGGGATGGTCCAGCACGCTCCTGAAGGTGCCCCAGGTCCTGTTCCAGGGCAGGAATAGGGATGCGACACCGCTGAGCTCCCCATCCCAAATGGGGCATCTCTGCAGCAGGAGATGTCCCTCTGCCACCCCTGGGAACAGAGAGGGGTGGTACGGGATGCCCGTGCTGGGGGCTGAGTCCGGCTTCCCCTGCCGCCCTCCCCACTGGAGGTTGTAATTGCTCCTAATGATGCTCTGCTGGCTAATCCATGCCCCAGTGTGGTGTGAGGGCTCTGGCATTGGAGGAGAGGATGCAAAAGCTTATAGAAATTAGGGACATTTCCGTTCTGCCATCCAGCTCCCGTCCCCGCAGCCGTGGGCTTCTCTACATCCCGGGTGTCGATCCCAAACCCTCTCACCTCGGGTCCCTTCTGGCCAGGGGGCCTTTGGGGCTGGAGGGATGCCCTGGCACAGGGTGCTCGCCCTGTGGACGGGCAGGATACAGCCGCCAGAGGATCGGATGCGTTTATATTTTTCTCTCGGAGAGGCAGAATGGTGGCTGCCCGCAGGGTTTCTGCTGGCACGAGGAATTTGGGGAGGGTGAAGGCGCCCTGGCATGCTGGGCTGGAGGAGCTGCCAGCCGCTGGCGGGGGATGCTGGGAGGGACAGGTCACAGCTCAGCCGGGCTGCCCTCGCACCCGGTGCTCCTGCTTTCGCCGGCTGCCTTTGAGGGCTGCCATGACCTGTCCCCCTGCCCCGAGGCATCCGTCCTTCCTGCAGGGCTCCCAACCCCCCCAAATTCATGGCCCCAGTGTCTCGGGGAGCCCAAGGCTGCCGGGGCTTTGTTGGTATGGGTGGGAGCGAAGTTGTCCCTCCTCCTCCTCACCCGGGAGCGCTGCCAGCGCCACTTGCCGGGTGCTCCCTCCGGCTTTGTCCCGAGCTATCGGCGTGGAGCAACCCCATGGTGCTGCCAAGGGCACCGGGAGCGTGGGTGCTCACAGAGCCCGAAACCCCCCCCACTTCTCAGGGCAGGGACCTGGTGAGGTTCTGCCTTTCTCCAGGCTCCACCAGCTCCTGCTTTTTGGCCCTGTTTCCCTGTCCCCACCCTGGCTAGGGATTGCTGCCTGGCTGGGGGGTGCAGTCGCAGCAGCCTGGGCACCCCGTGAACCCGCTGCCACCCAGACATGGGGACCAGGGCAGAGCCACCATCCCCCTGGCACGGCGTGAGGGACACCGAGGGGTGGCCGGGGCAAAGTCGAGGTATTGCGATCCTCCACCCAGCCAGGGAACCCGCTGTCGGTCTGCGGAGGAGACACCACCGCTCCTCGGGGTGCAGCCCTGGGTTGTTGCAGCGGGCATTGCCTGGTAGAGCCAGGTCCTGGGTGACTGCCAGCGCTGCGGTGCCCCGCGCTCACCTTCGCTCCCCGGCAGACCCAGCTGGGTGCGTGCATGCCTGCGCCGCCCTCCCCAGGGCGTTGGTGCCGGGGCGGCTGCCGGCCTTGACCCTAGAGGAAGGCGTTGTGCAAGAGGGACGGGGTTTTATCGTAGTATTGGGCTTAGCGCCTTCAAGTGCGTCACCCTGGCCCGTGTGGGACCCTGTCCCAGCACCCTGGGGACCAGGTTTTCCTGGCAGGGGGGCAAAGGGGGTTTTGTGGTGAGAAGGGAGTGTGCTGGACAAGGGGTGAAGAGCAGCACGGTGCGGGTACAGTAGGGGAAATTCCTGCAGCACGTGCCCCCAGTGATGCTACGGGCACCAAAGGAGAACAATCAATCTCAGAAGAAAGAATAAATATTAAACCCCCTGGTGAGGGATATTTCGGGAGCTTGAGCATGGCTCGGCTGCTGGAAGAGCCCTACCAAAGCCCAGGAGCTGGTGGTTGAGGCAGTATCAAACCATTTTATATATATATAAATATGCAGCAGTGGTGTTTGGGCGCTGGGGTGGGAGCAGTTCTGACAGCGTGGCGTGCGGGCGGCTGGTTCGCATCACCCGGTTCCTCTGATGCTTCCCGGGCACCCCGCTGGGTGGGCGAAGGCAGTTCCTCTTTGCCAAACTCCCGGGGATGCTCCTGCTTCCCCCGCTGCTGCAGTGTGGGGAATTACACTGTTAATGGGCTCGTGGGGGGCTGTGGACATCCCAGTCGGGTTCCCTGTCTCCGGATGCTGGCGGATCCGCAGGTCAGGGTGAAACTGGGTGCAGACAAGCTGGGTCTTGCTTCCTGGCAAGGTGAACGTCCCACATCGCGCTGCCCCGGTCGAGCTGGTTTCTCTGTTTTGCAATCGTGGAGGGTCGTGCTGGGGCATTGGGCTGTGCTTCAGAATCAGGGCTGCTCCATACGGATCCCAGCTGCCTGCCCAAGCCCCGTGTGCCCCTTCCCTGCCCGCAGCGGCTGCGGGGTGCTTTGGGGTGGGAGGTCCCATGGCTGGCTTTGCTGTGGAGGGGGGCTGCAGCTTGCAAGGGGGTGATGGAGGGGACCTGAACCAGCAGCTAAGAGTTCTCCGGTACCAAAGACTTTCTGGGTGGGGTGGGATGCTTCCCAGCAGCCGGGGCTGTGTTTCCTCCTCCACCTTCACGTGGCAGTTGCAATCCTGATCCCAGAAGGAAGAGCGTGGTCTGGGGACAGACATAATAACATGTTTCTTTAATGTTTTGCTGCAATCAGTGTGCCCTGCGCCTAATTAATTAAGTAGAGGTTGGGTTCATAGGGTGTTTTGGCTCCCTGTGTTGCAACTTGAGGTGCCTGTGGGTGCAGATGGCCACCTGAGGATGGTGTCTCTTCCACCCAAGCGGACGTCTGGTGGTTCTGGTGCTGTCCTTGGGTGTTGGGGGTTCCGGGAGGATCTTTCCCACAAGCTGTCCCTGTTGCAGGAGGAGCTGCGGCCTCGGCTGTGCCACATAAAGAAGGGCCCCAATGGCTATGGCTTCAACCTGCACAGCGACAAGAGCCGCCCCGGGCAGTACGTGCGTGCCATCGACCCCGACTCACCGGCCGAGGCGGCCGGGCTGGCCCCCCAGGACCGCATCATCGAGGTATGCCAGGGCAGGGGGGGCTGCTGGCGGGCTGGGGAAAGGGGGGGGGCATCTCCCCGAAAAACCTCGGTTCTCCCTTGCTTCCCTGTGCCCAGGAGGGAGCTGCCCTTTGCCGGGACAGTGCGTGGTGTCCCCGGCACTGGCAGTGACTCACGGTGCGGCCGCCCGACCCGCAGCAGCCCGCTGGTCCCCACCCAGGGGTGCAGCCATGCGGGCGGTGGGAGCAGCACTGCAGAGGGCTGGGGCTGAGCGCTAATTAGCCGGCTGTGGGTTAAGCAGCGGTAGCGCTGTCCCCTGCCCCGAGCAGGAGTGTCCCTGGGGTGGGGCAGGCTGGGGACAAGGTGCACGATGGCCCCAAGGTCTGCTGCTGGCCGTGACCGGGGTGTGGACGGCGACAGGGTTTGTGCCAAGAGGGATGGTGACCCATGAGGGCAAGGACCGGCTGAGCTCCGACCCCGCTGCTCTCCAGGGCGTGGGGCTGCTTCCTCTTTTGGGCAAAGCTCTGGGGTCTTTGGGGACCGTGCTGTGGCACGAGGGCTTTTTGCCTTGCCCATGCTGCCCATCTCCTGCACCAGCCCTGGTCCATGTCCTGCTGGGCGTTCCCTACCAGCTTTGCCCGTACGATCCTGTGCTAATCACTCAAAGGAAAATCTGCTTTTAATGAGGTTTTGCTGGCTTCACCGCTAATCCGTGCTAGGCTGCGGATACCTGTGGGGGCCGTTGGGTGGCCGTGCTGGGGCTTTGACTGGTACCAAGGCTGGTACCCGGCCTCTCCATGGCATTCCCGAGGGACAGATGTCCCCTGGCCCCAGCAGTGATGCGGTGCTGTGCCCGCAGGTGAATGGGGTGTGCATGGAGGGCAAGCAGCACGCCGACGTGGTGGCAGCCATCAAGGCGGGCGGTGACGAGACCAGGCTGCTGGTGGTGGACGTCCTCACAGATGAGTTTTTCAAGAAGTGCAAGGTGGTTCCCTCGGAGCAGCACCTGACAGGTGGGCTGGGGGCTGTGCTGCAGGGAGGGAGGTTTGTGCCACCTCTGTGTCACCATGTCACCAAACCTAGGGGTGCTGGGGGGAGTCCCTGAGCCCTGGGAGGTGGAGATCTCATCACCCTGGGGCCAAGCAGGGTCACGGAGCTTTGGCATCTCCCTGCCCAGCTGAGGGCCCCGTGCTGGGGTGGTGGGGCTGACGTGGGCTCTGCAGAAAGGCAGGTTTATGGCCCGGGGTTGCACTTTGGCAGGGTTTATGGCTCGGGGAGCGAACAGGCAGCAGCCGCCCTTCGCTCTCCTCCACAGCCTCAGCTCAGCTGTGGCCCCCTCCCTGCTGTCACGGTGGTCCCCAGGAGAACAGGGAGGGAGGAGGTCTCACTGGGTTCTGTGTCATGGCTGTCATCACGGGGTTGTGGCTGGTGCACATCACAGTGGTGTGGTGTGTGCTGCAGGGCTGGCTCTGTGGAGTGGGTTAAAAAATTTGGGACCTGGGCAGTGTTGGGTGAGCACTGGCCATGTGCAGCCTTTTCGGGGCACTGCTGTGCCAGCGGGTGTGGGGGGAGGGTGGTAGGAGGGGACAGAGCAAGTGCATCCTCACCCAGCATCCATGTCCTCACCCTGCAGGTCCCTTGCCAGAACCAGTTGCCAATGGCGATATAGAGAAGGTAAGAGAGCCTCATCTTGCTTTTAATCCCATCTATCCCAGTCTCCGGGCAGGGACCCTACCTGTTTAGGTGTCCCCTCTGCCCATGGGTGGGTGATGCCACCAGGGACCACAGTGCTCCCAGGCTGCCACACAAGAGCAGGTGCCACTGGGAAGGGGACCAGGAGCTAGTGTGCCCCCCAGGAAGGGGGTTGCCTGTGGGGCTGAGTGTCACAGAGGTGGCTGCAATGCCTCCCTTCCTCCTCCTCCTCCTCCTCCATCCTCATGATGCTGCAGGGAAGCAGCATCCACCTCTGCAGCCACCCTCCTCATCCCAGGGGCAGTCAGCACGGGGTTTAATCCCTGCCCTCGCTGGATGGGCAGCGCTGGAGGTATTTATGAGCCTGGAGTTCGCAGGGGATTATGTGTGGGGAGGACGGATTTTGCGGCCCCACAGGTGGGACTCGCAGCTCTGGAGGCTGTTCCCAAACTTCAAGGCTGGAACTGCCCTGCTCACGCTCGCTCCCTGCTTCCCCCGCCAGGAAAACGGAGGAGAGCCGCAGTCCAACTCAGTGTCCGAGAGCCCGTCCAGTCCCGGGCCACTGGCTGTGTCCCCTGACTCCGGCGAGACCCACAGCGAGGTAGGGCTGGAGATGCCGGGGGGAGGCGGTGGTTGGAAAGTAGGGTCTGGGCTGAGCCCCCACCGTGGGGCTGTCCTGGGGGGCACGGTGGGGCTGACGCAGCCTCTCGCCCCCCAGCCCAACACGCAGGAGGAAGACAAGCGCCATTCAGCATCCGGCTCCCTCCTGGACCTCGACATCCCTCTGGCAGTGGCCAAGGAGCGGGCGCACCAGAAGCGCAGCAGCAAACGGGCGCCCCAGATGGACTGGAGCAAGAAAAACGAACTGTTCAGCAACCTGTGAGGGCCCTGGGGCGGGGGTGAGGGTCCACCGGCCCCCCCAGCTTTGCACCCACCTCTCCTGCATCCCCCTCCTCCCCGCCACAGGCTCCCGGTGGGGATGCGGGGCTGCTCCCCACCACCCTGACCTGAGGGATGGGGCTCGGTGGCCAGCGAGCATCCCCGCAGCGGGGTCCTGGGCAGTGATTTCAGGCTAGAGAGAGATGGGATGTGCTGGGGGGCTGTCCCCTGCCCTGACCCCATCCCTGGGGTGCTGTTCCAGCCCTGCCTTGAAGCCCTGCACAACCCCATAGGCACAAGCAGGGATTCCGGGGAGGGGGGAGGGGGATGGGAGATTTGGGGTGGCCCAAAGCCCAACACTTCTGATCCCTGCTGGTCCCTGGTTCTTCCCCCACCCCAAACCCCATCTCCATTTGAACTTCCCCCTTCCCCCCCCAAATTGCCCTTTAACTGCAAAACCTGTTTTAGTGAATTTTAGCAACCCCCACCTGCCTGGCCACCGAACACAGCGATTCCTCCCCGGGGTGTTTGAGCCCCATCTGGAAAGCTCCGTCCACGATGACCCTGTCCCTTCAGCCCCTTGGGTCCCAGCGGGTGCAAGGAGGGACATGGGTGCCCAACATAGCGGGGAGCCCCCAGCACCCTGCCCCTGGGGCTGTTTTGGGAGAGGAGAGGGTGTTTGGAGCCAGCGCAGCAAGCAATAATTATCTCCTTTGCTCTTGCTCACTCCTGGAGACAGAGCTGATCAGGGTTTGAATCTGACAGCTTAATTTAAAGGCTTCTCAACAGACTCTGGGTTGTTTTTCTTTTTCCAAAATAATAGTTTTCCAATCACACTGTTTATTTTTTTTAAAAAAAAATATGTATTTTGTGGAAATTTTTCCTGTGGATGTTTTGTTTCTGTGTTTTGCGATCGGGTGTTGTCATACTGTCCAGCTCAAGAGAAATTCTGTTTACTGGAATAAACCTTCCTGACTTCACGTGTCCGGTTTAAGGCTAAATCCTTCTGAAGCCCGAGGGAGTGGGGGCTCGGTGGGGGCTCACCGTGCTGCCGGGGCTGGGGGAAGAGGCAGGTAACGCTCCCAGTGGTGGGGGACACTGGGGCTGGTTTGGGTGTCCCCTCAGCACCCATTGGGGCCAGACTGGGGAGGTTGGGGAGGGTTAATGCCTCGGGGTGATTAAAGGGCTGTAATCCCCTGGGGAGGTGGGGGGGGGTGATGTGAGGCTCTAATCTGTGTCTGTTGGCCTGGTTGGAGGGTGGCAGCTCTGCTGGGGCAGCCCAAATCTGCTCCCAGCCCCTCTGGGGTGGGGGGTGTTGGGCTGAGCCCGAGACCCAGGGTTGCATCCTGGGTTGGGGGAATGCAGGGGGAAGCGGTGGGGAGAGGGCTCCTTGTCCCTCTAAACTGATGGTTCTTAGCCCTGGCTGGGGAGCGAAGCAGGGGACAGCAGGGCAGAGAGGTGTTTCAGTGCGGGGTTGGTGATGGTGCCATGGCTAGAAGGGGTTGGGGACGCAGCACGGTGGGACCAGGATGCCCACAGGGCTCTGTCACCCTACCTGCTTCCCAGGGCTATTTTTAACCCCGTGTGGGGCAGCTTATACATGGCCGAGCTAAGCCCTGCTGCCACAGAGGGCGAGTGCGGGGGCACACTTGCCTGGGGTGCTCAGCTGAGATGGTGGCACGGTGGCTTCCCAGGGACAAGGCAGGGCTGTTGACCTGCAGCCCTGGCCTCTGCCCGGTATCTTTGCTTCTTCCCTGTCTGCACACTCTAGTTTTGCGCTCCAAGCCTCTGGACAAGACCCTGAGTGGATGAGTGGTCACAGAGGTCTGCAGCTCAGATGTCACCCAGGTGACAAAGTGCCACCAGATCTGCGGGGGGCGTGCAGGCTGTCACTGCCCCCTGGAAGCCTGTTTCAACCTGCTTCATCCTCCAATGTCATGTCCTCTGCAGCGGCACTGCTGAGCGGAGGTGAGCCCCTGTCCCCTCCTTCCCCACCCTCTCCCCTTTGGGGCCAGCAGGAGGTCCCTGCCTGGGACAGAGTGCCATGCTGAACCTTGGGGCTGCCCAGCCGGTCCCAGGAGCACCTTTTGCCTCTTTGTCTGGTCAGAGCAACCTGGGGACTGGTTCCCTGTGGGAACCTCGGTTGAGCCCCACCATGGTTTCCGCCCCCCCAGCCCGGGGGAGGGCCATGGCTCTGGGACAGACCCAACTTTGTTTCGGGTTGCCTGGGCAAAGACTTTTCCCAGCTGCTCGTGGAGGCGGGGGAGCGCGCCAGCGTTGCTGGGGGACCGGGGATGCCAAGCGGGGAGCTCACCAGCGCCAGAGCAACCGGCTGGGCACGGGGAGCCGCGGCAGGGCTGGGGAGCGCTGCACAGTTTCACTGTGCACCCTCGGCCCTGGCAGCAGAAGTTAAAAGAAATTATTTTTCCCATCTTGGTCACGCTTTAGGGGAGCAAATCCCACCCCAGCTACATCTCTCCTGCCAGTCTGACCTTGCTCCTCTGGCAGAGGGGTGAAATGCTCCATGGAAGGAGCACAGAGCCAGCAGCAGTTCACCCGGCAGGTCCTGCAAATCTCGTTCTGGGGGACAGAATCCATTCCCGCCTGCAGCAGGTGACGAAGAGCACAAGGATTAGTAGCCCTCGTCATAGTAATCCCAGCTGGAAGTAGAGCCGCTCTTCACTTTAGTATGGCGCAAAGCTTTTGCTACAACTAAATCCACGCTAAATACTTGTGGTTTAAAATACCACGATACACTGTTCCCACACTTAGTTTTAATATTAGTCACAGGAATAATTGTATTTAAATGAACTAAAATTGGAAAACTAAACCCCCCAGGCCCTAAAAATACAGGCACAGCAACACTAAAAATTCCACAGTCTACCAATCTCCAATAAAAACACCCCTGGGGATATCTGAAAGCTATTACCTGATGCTTCGTAATTGGAACAAATAAGTTCTGGTCTAGAATTAGCCATTACGGCTGCTATTACAGTGGGAAAACACGCAGGAGCGTCAGTTATCGTCCTTACCTTCTGTCCTCTCCTCTAAGCAAGCTCCCCTGCTGTGGAGAGCATGCTGAGTAGGGCAGGAAAGGTCAGGCTAAATAACTGCATTAAAAAGTCTGTCCAGTGGGAGTCAGCCAAGTACCTCTTCTTCAGCAATAGAACTCGTATATATCACAGCGGAGGCCGGCTGGCTAACTCCTGCCCTAAACGTATCTGTCCCCAGAAAGAGATATTTTTTTCCCTGCCTTTCACCTTACTGGAGAGCAGCTGAATGGAGCCTCCAGGCTCAGCAGAGCAAATCCTGAGCTCCTTGAAGGAAGAGATCGCTATTGGATCTCCTTTCAGTTGTGTTCTCTTTCTCCTCGCTTTCATAAAAGCAGCCTGGTAAAATGAAGTGCAATATCCCTTCACTGATAGCCTGAGGTTTCCAGGTCCACACTCTTAACAGGCAGCGGCACGCCAAAACATGGCCCTGAAACTCAGCAAGAGGGTTTGTCTCAGCAGGCTCCTGCAGCTGCCAGTTCCCCCTGTTACGCAGTGATTGTGGCGAGGCTCTGCTCTACCCTCGGTTGGCTGATATCAATAATTTTCATCACGTTAATAGCACTTTCCCTTTGGTTGTGCTCACCCGCACCTCAGGTGCTTGCTTCCAGGACCCAGCAGTGCCCCCCTGCAACCCACCACACCCCAGAAAACAGGATTCAAAGTCTCTGCTGTCCTTTACAACTTCTAACCACCCTTTCAGCAGCCAAAGTGAGCAGCCGAGCCACACTGCTCCCAGATAGCTCTGGAGAAACCTCAGATTTTTGTCAGTTTTTTTATTCAAGAGAAAACAGACAGAGCTACCAGCGCACTGAGACTGCCTCTGTCGAACTGATGAATCCTGCTCTAAGGGTGTTGGAAGAAGGAACAGCGGGTGCTGCTTGTCCAGAAACTGGTCACACCAGGAATCAATTAATTGCTGGTGATTTTAGGTTCTGCTGGAACAGCATGTTAAGGTTACAGTCATTCCTGGTCAAGCCTGTGAATTAGTGGCTGTTCTCCAGGTCCACATTTCAGGCAGTATTCCTGGCTGGTGCAACAAGGTGCAAAGTTGACACGATGACAAAGTAATCAAAGGAGACAGATGACAACAGTTAAGTGCAGCATTGGCTCACTAGTGTCCCCCACACCCAGACCTCACAACAGCCTCCAACTGCTCCCTGGAAACCAGGCCTGTGTCTGGATGTGTCTGTCAGGTCTCCAGCACCCCAGCTGGCAGCTTCAGTTCAACATAGCTCTTCTCCTCCACGTGATTTGTCTGTTCCAGGAGCCACCGTCTCTCCTGGTCACTGACATCCAGCCTCAGTGTCACCTCTTGGAAAATGCTGTTCACAGCAACCTGCATCATACAGAGGAAAAGCACCTCAATCCCGGTCACACGGCAAATGCTGCTCACATTCTCTGGGTAGAAGATGGGCTGTTACCACACCTCCTTAAAATGAAGCTTTTTGAACATGCAGATACTGGCTTCATTTTCCTGACCAATCTTAGCCTCAAATTTGGTGATCCCCAGGTTTCTCACGCCTGCAAAAGAAACCAGAAAGAGAAGTATTTCTATTACCTGCTTGGCTACCACACCTATGAAAGCACAAGACACTGATTCCTGGGGCAGATGCATCCCTTACTACCCTCTCTGTATCACTGGGAATATGAGCTTCTAGATCACATCCCGATGGTACTCCTGTTCCCATGCACTGAGCCACCCTTACCATAGGACATCATCATCAGAGTTGCTTCCTTGCCAAACCCTCTGCCTCGGTAGCTGGGCTCTGAAAGAGAGAGCCACAGAAGTCAGCACCCAGTTATGAGAGACAAATCATCCATGCCAGACACTTTTCAGAAGAGACTGTGACCTGGACCAGCAAAGCATGCTGATCACAGCTGAACAGCCAGAGTAAAGCAGTGAGAAGAAAAAGCTGCTGTACATAACATCTGCCTGCAGCTGGCTTTAGCCACAGCGACAAAGGCCCAAGCTATGAAGCAGAACTTGACCTGCAATCATAATTTCAATCTCGCCCAAAGTCGGATCCTCAGCGTCGGTGAGGAAGAGATTCACGTCCCCCACCATGCAGTCCTCATCCGCACATGCCTGCCCAGACCACCGCTCCATGTCCAGCACAATGAAGGTGCACTCTGGGGAAAACAAAAATGTAGCAGCATTTTCAGGGCATGCTGAGAATTATTCATAAATTACCAAAGGACGAAATTAAAAGCATGCAATGGACAGAGGAACAACAGTTTCCACATGTTAACAGTGAGGAAGAGCTGATAATTAGGCCTCCCATGCCAAGTGTACCTGCTCCCATCCCTAGAAATATAAGAAATATTCTGAAAAATGCATTGTGGGGGTGACGTAGACACCAAGACTAGAAACAGCCTATTTAAGAAGCATGAAAACTTTCATCCCATGACTGAGGTTGTCCTGCATTGTCTCACGCTGCAGCAAGTTTGGGCAAATAATTGTTTGGTGCGCAAGAGACTGAGACCTAGTGATTCACCTAGTCCATATTATTTTTGCTTTTAGTAAGGCTTTTAATGCCAGCTAAGACAAATATTCCAGACAGGTTTTTGCCAGCCTCAGTATTTTGCAGCTTGCTATATTTCTACTAGGCTTTTATGGGCAGTGATTCATTATCTGTAGGAGAGCCAGGGAACCAATTCACTCAGCACACCTCAACCAGGTAATTATAAAGTCATTCAATTTCTCAAAGAAAAATACAACCCCCTTCCACGTTTTTACGACTATCAGACCTGGGGAGCGTTGACCGTGCAGCAGCAGCTCAGCAGATAATGCTGTGGGAAGTAAATCACTATAATCTTTGAAAAACTGCATACATAAAAAGGACACCAACAGCCCCGGACATTCTCTACTTCCCTGAACATATACCAGCTATAAACAGAAAGCCAGTTCAAAGCTACTGTTGTAGAAGGTGTCACGACCCCTCTGCTTCAGCAAGTAGAGCCCACTCACCAGGCACTCTCAGCCCACTGTGGGCCCTTTATGGGACAGAAGGGACCTGCTCACCACTCCCACCCACCCTTAGAAAATGTTTAAGATCCTCACTGTCTGCATCGTCCCGCCAGCTGCGCTGCATCTCATATTCCTGCTCCAGGCTGAGTGGTTCAGAGGCGGTCAGGCGCTGCAGCTCCTCGGACTGCATCCACTCATGGTACCTGACAACAGGACCCAGAACCAGATCACTGCCTGAGCTACAGCATCAGTCTGATTTCCACAAGCACTCAAAGGATCAGGCTGTCGTAAACCTATTCTAGAAACACTAGCCTGGCACTCATAGCAACTTCAAAAGTATCCATAAGCCTCTCCCCCTTATCTAACACAGGAATTGGTGTTCTCCGTGGAAATTTAGCAAGTTTGTCCATCCTGTACCTTTGTTTGAAGAGTGCCTGATGCAAACGACCTTTTTAAAAGTACTGAGCGTTGAGTTCTGGTGCATTTCATCCCAACTGAGACTGATACAGCATCTCCCAGACACTGACAAAGTGACTAATACTGACATCTTTGTGCTGAGGCTGCAGCTGCCCAGGCCAGCACGTTACAAACTGCCTGCACGCCTGCTTCTAATTTATCAAACATCCATCTGGCTTTACACATTGAAGTTTTGCTCTTCCACTGTCATTAGGGAAAGACATCAATGAACAAAAGAACTGTTGGCAGTTCACTCACAGACAGGTATTTCCCTTTCCGTGGGAACATAGTGGCACAGATGAAGTTCTCTTTGACAGCAGACCTGGCAAAGAGCACAGACCTGCCAGGGATGTCTGCGGCAGGGCACAAAGGGCAAAACTGACTGCCTTTCTACATGTGCTCTTTCTGCTGTGTGGTTCCCAGGGAGAAGAGGCCCCTGCAGCTCTCAAGACAGCACCCCTTCTGAACACCACACTCCCTTTAAAAAGAGAAGTGAATCAGACAATGTAGAGTATCAGAGGAGGACATGAACCACGTACCGGGGCACGTGTGCAGAAGTGTATGGCACCAGGGTCACCCTCTGTCCTTGCAGCACAGTGTTCTGGTTAATCTTCATGGCCTCTGCACTGAGAGAGAGACCCAACACCCCACTCCATGTCTCCAGCGAGGCCAAGGAATGGGACAGCACCCCCAGGAGCCCTCTGGGAGCCAGCAGTGGCAGCTCTCATGGTGAGGACAAGCCCCAGCTCATACCAGTCCCTCACACAGCAACCTTCCCGCGTTCCCCCTGCTCGTCCCAACCCAGGCCAGGGCTGCATCAGTGCCAAGTGCCCTCAGGGCCCCAACAGTGGCCGGGAGTCTGCCCTGACAGGGGATGCTTAGCACTTCATGACCCAGCTGGTGGTGGAGGCACCCTGTTCTGACACGCTGCCGGCCTCAGGGCTGAGGGCAGATCCAGGGCTGGGGGCAGAGCCGGAGCCTGAGGAGGAGCCCCGGGCCTGAGGGGGGATCGGGGCCTGAGAGGGGATCGGGGCCTGAGGGGAGAACGGGGCCTGAGGGGAACCCTGGGGCTGAGGGGGGATCGGGGCCTGAGGGGACCCTCCGGGGCTGCGGGGAGATCGGGGACCTGAGGGGAACCCTGGGGCTGAGGGGGGATCGGGGCCTGAGGGGACCCTCCGGGGCTGCGGGGAGATCGGGGACCTGAGGGGAACCCTGGGGCCTGAGGGGAGCCGCGGGCCCGAGGGGAAGCAGGGCTCGGCGCCGAGGGGAGCCCCGGTACCGTGAGGAAACCTGTACCTTCCGCGTCGCCCTTCCGCGCATGCGCAGAGCCCCACCCACCTCACTCTCCGAACCGTGTGGCGTCATCGCCCCGCCCCTACCCCTTCCACGCCCCGCCGGAGCGCACGTGACTCCGGCGCCCAATCGCGGTCGGCGCATTCTCCCCGCCCCCCTCCCGCCCCGGGCGCTGGTCACGTGCGCGGAAGGTGCCGGTGGGCGGTGCGTGCGTCGTAAGTGGCACTCCCGCGATGAGAGGGGCGGGGCCGCCGGCACGAGCTGCCGCCGGTGAGGTACTGGGGGGTCCCGGGGCGGGAGGGGTCGTCTGTGGTAAGGCCTGGGGAGGGTCTCCGTGAGGGAGAGTGTGGGGTGAGGCCTGGGGAGGGGTCATGTAGGCGGGGTGGGGCCTGTGGGGGTCCCGGTGTGGCGCGGCTGTGGGCTGGAGCGACAAGGCCCTGGCGGGGGGAGAAGGCCGCGGGGGGCCCTAAGGGGCATCGGCGGGGAGGGTTGGGCGAGCAGCGCAGCCGGCTGGGGGGGGGCAGGCCCGGGGGGAGCCTGGAAGTGGCAGGGCTGGGGGGCTGTGGAGGCCTCGGGGGGCTGCGGGCCCTGAGGTGGGGCCCCTCCCCGGCTGGGGTGGGTGCCCCGTCCGTGTGCTGGAGGTGTTAGCGTGCCCGAGGTCTTGCTGCTTTCTTTTGGTTTGCTGAGGTTGGCTCCAGTGGCTTGAGTCGAGGTCTGTTATAAAAGAAGATGTTTGGCCTCTCTTTCTGAGGGCTGGTCTAGTTATGACCACAGTGAGCTCTGCTGCCTGATTGATCTCTGTCATCTAGTGTGCGTGTAAGCTTGTGAACCATTTGGGGTTTTTAGCAGTGCTCTTAACTTGTGAAGTTTGTGCTGATGATTTCTCCCAGTTGGTATGACCAAGTAGGAGCACGTGTAGAAGTATGAGGAATTTGAGAAAGCTCTTAAACAATTCAACTATGTCTAATTACTTATATACTCTGAAACCTTTCACAATGCTTGGGTTCTTCCTCTACCCTGTAGTTTTTCTAAGACATTGTTGAGTTCCCCAAATAATTCTGCTTTGAAAACCTTGGTACACGTAACAAAACTTCTTGTTTGTCTTTTTTTTTCATAGGTCCAATATTTTCATTTGCTCATTTCTTTACTTGAGATGATGAAGAGACATTTTAGGCTGGTTTTAGGCTGTTTTTTTTTACTGCTTTGATTTGCAGGAGGCATGTGCTCTCTTAAGAGTAGTAGCTGCGTGAGAAGCAGTGGTATGAGATCATCCTCAAGGCAGGCATTTTTCCTCTTGAGCATTTAGTGTCTGAAATGGCCCCTCTGGTGAGTTTGGTCATCGAGTGCTGTGAAAGGGCAGAGACTTTGGCTACTTTTAAACTAGTTTAACGGGTACAAGAACTTTTCAGTAGAGTATTGAACCAAGTGTGCCGGTGAGTGGGGTATATCTGTCCAAAGTGCAAGATCCTGCTGAAATCTTCTTTTGTTCAAATATTAGAAGACCGATGTCCAAAAGCTGACTTGTGAGTTCCTCTTTTTTCTGACAAAGCTAACACAACTTTGCGATGTTTCCTAGGTTAAAGGCAATAGAAGTTGAAAACGCCCTCCTCGCTTTGCTCCGAGCCTCTCCACTGTCTCCAACATGGCTGGTGGCATTACTGACACAGGAGAGCTTTACTCTCCCTATGTAAGTACTGCTGTTTGTGGTTTTCCTCACAAGACTTTAAAAAAAACTCTTCTCTCAATGTTGTGCTTCCATTTCCTACTTCCCCATGGACATAACCTCAGTGTTTCAAGAGATGATGGAGGTCAAAGAGTACTTAAAAATTGCTTAATACTTGTAGTTGTTGGGGCTTTTTTACATCACAGATCACTTTATATACTGTAAAGAGACAATGTCTGCTTAAGGCATAGTTCTAAAAGTGTTAAAAAGAGCTTCATGTCCCATACCAGCTCTTGCATCCTTCTACCCACTTTCCTTACATTTTGTTAATGTTTTAATCAACCCAAATTGTCATGTGAAGGTAGCATAAAAAGGGGGGATTGTGACACGGAAACTATCCTGCTTTGCTTCTCTTTTTTGACTTTAAGAAATTCAGAGGGAAATGTTATATAAAGTTTACTTATTTGTAGCTGTTGTAGTAATTTGTTTTAAACCACTTAACTTATAACCAGTAATCAAGATGTTTCTTCCTTGTAATGCGGTGTCCTGTGAAACTGCAGAGCCAATTACTGCTTTACCATGTTACTGGAAATACTGGTTTTCATAGCTGCAGGTGTTTGTATAGTGTCAGCTCTTAAAAACAATGCTCTGTAAACTTTTTTTTTTTTTCTGAGGTGAACTCCCTAAATATAGAACCAGTCCTGAAATCTGTGTGTTGGCTTCCAAATGCTTTAATACTTTCATCCCTGTGTTAATGTCTGAATTTAGAAGAACTGGATATTAGGCTGCAGAAATAGGTCACAACTGAGAAAACAGAGAACAAGACAGTAACTGGGTCGTCTGGACTCTAAAGGATTAGCGTCACCTGCTTTTATGTTGTTATGTTAATGTTGTATGAATTTCCTAGAGTCTAATCTCAAAGGCTATGACTCTCTCTTCATTCCCTGAAGATGTCTAGCCAGACTGAAAGCACAGGCACCATTCTGCTCTCTGCCTGCTTGACCAAAGTCAAGGAAAATCACCTGAGGTGTCTTTTCAAGAGTCCTTCACTGAAGAGTGAGTCATGACCCTGGGCACTTGAGTTGTGCTCAGGGAATGACAGCTGTGCCAGCTGAATGAAAACAACTTTCCTGCAAGCTGCAATGGCTAACTTCTTTTTTTCTATTTTTTTTTTTTTTCAACCTTCTGGGAGACCTGTCAAAAGATAAATTTGCTGGGCTTATGTCAGTGAATGTAGGGCAGGAGTGCTTGCAGCTTCTCTAGGGAATAGTTCTCCTGATATTAATTGCTCCACACCCAGAAAAGTGTACTCAGATGCAGTTCTTTACTGTCTCTCCTCTAGAGAGACTGACTTATATGAAAAAAAAAAAAAACCAAACTTTAGGGCAATTTTTGATCTTGAATTCAGCTAAGTTTTTATAATCGGGGGGGGTCCTGTCCAGGTGCACAGTTGTCTTTTGCCCCTAGGCAGAAAAAAACTCATTGCTAGAGAGGATAAAATCCTTTCCCTTCCAGAAGTAAAAGCCCTTCAGAGTGTGCTCAGCTGCCTGCTGGTAAAATGTCAAGCAGGCTTTCAATTAGAATTCTGTTTGGATATTTCCTGCTTGACTAAGAATAAAGAGCAACAAGAGATTCTGGAAGGTAACTTGCGTACATAGTCGTAACTGCTTAGGTTCAGGTCAGAAAATAAGGAGAGACCCCAACCCACAGTGTAGACCCTCCTGGTAGAAGACAGTGGATTTGAAAACAAACAACAAAAAGCTTGCATGCTTTCTAACTTTAAAAGTTGGAAAGAAAATAATTTTTAAAAAAAATAATTAGAAAAATAGAGAGGAATATCAGTTTCTCCAGAAATGTGCTGATGCTTACTTTGTTCTCTTTGGTTATCAGTCCCCTCCTATATTCGTTTCTAGCATGGGCTTGCTCAAAGATTGCTCTCTCCATTTAAATCAGTATGCATGTGAGGTGTCTTGGATGACTCTGGTGCAGCTGCAAACTCTCACGTTGGATTATGTGGATGATTGCAGGTTGGCCTGGTTTACATGTTCAACCTCATTGTTGGGACAGGAGCCCTAACCATGCCAAAGGCCTTTGCGACAGCAGGGTGGCTCGTCAGCCTCGTTCTCCTAATGTTCCTGGGATTTATGAGGTAGGATGTATGTTGGGGGATTCAGCTGGGTGGAGCTGTAAGGACAGTGTTAAGACTTGCTGCTTTTCTGAGTGATCCTGTCCCTCTGCAGCTTGAGCGTTGGTCTCTGCAGTTGTGTTGCCTGTGGACCTTATTTGGAGGGATGTATTTTCTGATGTAGCAATATGGTGCTACATCCCATCTCCTGACTGATGGGAAAGACATTTTCTCCAGTCCAGAGTCTTCTGGGACCTTTCTGCCAGCTTCCTTTTTTGACACTGTCCTCCCTGTGGATACATCCTATGGTTGCCTCTGTCACAGATCAGTTCCCCAAACACTAACCGGTTCACAGGTGACACGGGTTCATTTCTCTGCTTTGTGACTTGTAGATGTGATGCAGACCTGTTGTGTTAGTTTTCTCGTGGCTTCTGGTAATGCTCTAGGCAGCTGCAAGAGTGTCAGGAAAACAAATTACTGTATAGCTGGGCCCATCTTATTCCCCTCACACACCTTTGCTGCTCGAGACCTTGGAACCAGTCTCATGATTTTCACGCTCATTGGCCATGAGCTTCTGCCCAGATGTCTCCTTGCTGGAGCAGCAGGTGGAGCTGAAGACTGTTGATACAGCACTGATGTCCATGTAGTTATTAATAGAATTGCCATCTTCTGGTGGAATGTGAATCCCTGCTTGCTTCTTGCTTGGTTTTAAAATAAAATAAACCAAATTCCCTCCTGCTGTTTGTAAGAATGGAACTTAGAAGTTCCTGTCTTGTTGGTAACCAGCTCTGTCAGTCTGAATATGCCTTTAATTTGGAGGCAGTGCTTTTTGGATCTGTTAGGTGCTGCTATATAGAGGTACTGACGGGTCAGCACTGACTAGTAATGCTTGTAAGTTCCCCACCTCAAAGCTGTACGCTGCAAAGACTTGATGAAGTGTAAACTGTGGGAGCTTTGGAAGCAATTCCTTTTAGATGCATTAGTTTAAAGGTGTAAATTCAGTGTGAAACTTAGCACTAGCAGACAATCCTTCAAGGTCAGCATAAGCCTCCAAACCTGTGTACCAAAACTGCACCAGATTAAAATGAGAAAATGCAGCTCAAGGTACTACGTGCCTTGGGAGCTTCGTTGCCCTGTTGCTTTTGTTCTGGTGCTTGTGATTTCCTCATGCCTGCTGGGGACCCTTCAGTGCGAGAGAAGTCTATATGGAAATTGCTACGTGTGCCTCAGAACAGGGCTGCTTTCTTTTATTCTTGCAAAAACTAACCTCTCATTTGAGCTTGATAAGTGAGTCCAGTTCCTGAAGCAGTGAGAAAGCACTTTAAAGCCTTTAAGATTGATTTGAGGTTGGTGGGTTTTTTTAATTATAGAACTGTTTTTAGCTGAGATAATGATATTCCTTCCATTGGTGGTTCTTGCTGTCTCCCTGGACAGCTTTTCCCTTGACCTCCAGCAAAGTGTATTTGCATGCATGTGTTATCTGCCCCTTGGTCTTGTATCGCTGCTTTGCTTCTGATGCCATTTGCAAGATTCTTTAAGGGTCCATAGTATATTTGCCACAGGCCTTAATAGATAAGCTTCACAGTAGTACTGTGCTAGTCCTAGGCCCTAGAAAGAGGAGGGTACTCTTGCCTTTTTCAACCCACAGAAACACTAGGAAGGTACCTTTCAGGTATCCGAAGTGTTTTGTTATATCTGAAGGCATCTTATATTTTACTGCATTTTGTGGTCTGCTTGAACACCAGACAGAAGGGAGCAGCAAACTGAGATAGAACACTGTACCAAAAAACGTGGTGTGGGGCAGGGGGGGAGTTGGTGAAAAGGTGGTTTTGGTTTGTTTGTTTGTTTGTTTGCTCCTACAAACAGATGAAAATAATTCTCTGTATCTGTTCAGTGGCAGTTCTTGACTGTTATTGATATCAATTTAATTCCTCTAGCTATATGACTACAACCTTTGTGGTAGAAGCCATGGCTGCTGCAAATGCCCAGCTGCGATGGAAGAGAATGGAAAAACGCAAGGTTTGTGTGGGCTTTAATTTTCCATTTTTTTCTTGTTCTTTTATCCTGTAGGACTTGCCTGAGATTTCTCTGCATCTTTGCCTTGCCTCATTAGTAACTCTAAAGGAATAAATTTCTAGTGTACTTAACTTTGCCATATAAAATATGGCTGTTAGTTCCCTGTAGGGTTGCTCATTAAAGACAGGATTTTCTGCTCCTGCTTTGAAAAATCTCTTGTGCTGTTCACATTTCTTACTGATTGTGCTCTCCTTGCCCAGAAGCGCTGCTTAGTGATTGTGGAGAGGTGGCAGCCAATATATTGGTGCTGTTTAGAGTGTGCTGAGGTCTATAAATCCTTCCTGATCTCAGGTCATTTAACTGGGACAGCCTGGAATGTCCTTGCTGTCACTTGGGCTGTATCCCAGGGAGTGGACAGTCCTGAAGTATGTCCTTGCTGTAAAATTCACTTCTGTCTTTTTTGGATCTTGGCTTTAGTGGCTTTTCTGGATCAGTGTGAGGCATAATTTGCACCAATTTAGATCGCTGCCTGTATGTTAGTGGGTTGGAGTTATGAGATAGAAGTGTCTGTTCTGACTGGCTAAGAGTATATACATCTGGATTTTTTTTTTTACCAGTTCTGCAGGTCTGCCAGAAGTTTAACTTCCTTGTGCCACGTATCACTACATGAATTGGGCACTGTTGCAGTATGCATGACATGCTAGGACAGCAGAGTCTGTCACTGATTTTAACCTGCTCTGCTAGTGCCCTCTTCTGCTCTCCACAGCATCCCAAGCCCTGGCCAAGGGTTCCCTGGTATTGCCTTTGCTTGCGTGTCCTGCCCATCCCTGTTTGGGACCTTGTTTGAGTTTCTGGAAGTGAGAGCATGACAGTGGTGGTGCCACAGCCTGTACTGTGGGTAGCAGACATCTCAGCAGTAGTCTGGTCTTTTCTTCCAGGAGGATGATGAGGATGAGGATTCTTCTTCTGGAGTATCTGACAGTGATGTTCTCCTCCAAGATGGCTATGAGCGAGCAGAGACACGACCTATCCTGTCAGTTCGTAAGTACCCAGTTCATGCTTTCACTGGATCCAAGACCTCTTCTCTTCAGGCAGTGTCACAGAGGGCTCCAGCAAGTGGAGCAGGACTCTTCTGTCCATTTCACACTCAATTCCGTGTTTTCACATCCCAAGGTCCTTAGCACTTGTGAGATAAGACTCATTGATAATTCAGTTCACCTTCTACAGTCTGATAAAGATCTTTTCCTTCTAGGTCACTAAGATGAGAACATCTTACTTTGAAAACACATTTAAACAAACTTCAGCAGAGTAATTGGACGAGTGACTCTGCAGCTATTGAGTCGTATATACTGTCCTTCAAACTGTTGCTGGAGCCTCTTGAGTGTGTTTAGATAGTATGGCCTCTGGGTTTGTTGGAGGGACTTGTTCAAACACTTCTTGTTTTCAACTTGCAGAGAGACGTGGCTCACCCAATATCTTTGAAATTACTGAGAGGGTGGAAATGGGCCAGATGGCTTCCATGTTCTTCAATAAAGGTAAGTGATTCACATTTTCAAAAGTCCATTCAGGTCCTCTTGCACATTGCGTGTGTATGGCTTTTCCTTAAGTTTGTGTGCTTCTCAGTGTGGGTTTGCATCCTGAGTTTGTGATGATTCCACCCCAAAGTGTCACTCCTTCTCTCTGTGGAATGTAGTCATCCCCCTATGTAGTGTTTCTACAAAGAGTATTTATGGGCCACGTGGGCCGGAACCTGCACGAAGGGGAGGGTGCTGTGGTCATAGCAGAACTAGCCAAAATACTGCAGGTTAAGGGCCAAGTTTCTTGAGGCAGGTAAGTGTTAAGTCAGTGCCTTTTCTGTCTGCCCTTAACCTAACTCTGAACCGCGTCTATCCTCTGATCTTCACTGTCTGAAGCAGTTGAGCCCAGCTGTAATATTTGCTAGTTCCATCTTTGTAGCATTTGAGAATAAGGTGTCTGGGCTTCCTTAAACCCTGTAAGTATCAGTCTGAAGGAGAGAGACTCCTGGGGAGAGCTTCTGAGAATTGCCCGTGTCTGGGGAGTCATCAGGAGAGCTGCTGGGACGTGAACTGCTGAAAGGGTCCCTGGTATGTGTGTGATAGGCAGATCTCTTGTCTTTTTGCTTTTAAATGTCTCTTGTATACCAGGGAACAAACTTGTAACTCTACTGCAATAATGCCATATCCATTGCTGCATGTGACAGAAATGCAAACTACAATGTTAGGTATCCTTAAACTGGTAAAACAGTAAATTTGAAATGCTGTGCAGAGCCAGAAAATCATCAGACACTATGGTTGTGCAGTTTTGAGCCTGTCAGGCCCCATTTCTTGTGGAAAGTGACATTTTCTCTTGTTCACTGGCCACCTTACAAAGACATGATGGGCTGTTTTTTTCCATTACATTACATGTAAGACTGTTGCCTCTGAGGGACAGCTGGCCTTAAGGAGTGAAGATTCTCTGAACTATATTATTGCTGATTTTAAAGTCCAATTGAGAAAACCTTTTAATTTCCCTGCATACCTTTTCAGGGCCTTTGTAGATTTAAATCACAAAGGACTATCAAAATAATCCACCTTGGACCAGGCTGCTGCTTTTCCAGGCATAGAAGAGGAGAGGTGATACGAGTGTGGGTTGGAGACTCAGAAATGTCTTGTTCCTAGTCTTGCCTGTAGCACTGGGTTGCTCTGACTTTAGGCGAGTGTTCTTGCTTGTATGCTTTGCCATCGGTAAAACACTGTGAACGCTTCCCTATCTCGCAATCATCCTCATGGGAGTAATATTTGGGAAGTGCTCTGAGAGCAAGGAACGTGTAACAGAGCTTAGCAGCGTTGCTGAGTATTCAGCTGTAGAAGCCTGTTGAGCTGCAGGAGGGCTGGGGGATCGCAGGAAGCAGAGTGCTCCCATAAACAAGTTCCAGAAGGCCCTGCTTTGCATGGGCTTCACAGGGGGAGATGGCAACGACCCCTCAAGCCGGCCAGGCGTTGGGCAGTTGCCTTCTAGACCTCTCTGCTTTGCTGCTGACTGCTGCTCAGCCAGTAGAGGGTGCTGGAAATGCATGTCCTCTCTCCCGTCAGGCACTTAGGTACGCTTCCTAGCAAAGTGATATAAACTGCTTAGGATTCTAAATCTTAATCCCTCTTCTTAATGTTGCTTTAGCCAGAGTTATCTGATTTCTGTGTTAGGGATCCTCCCCAGGACCTACTCGGCCTAATACAAGGGATTGAATCTCTCTGCAGGAAGGCAGCTGGAACAGCCGCAGACTATAGCTTGAAACAACTTGTGACTTCCAGATGAGGTACACACAGCGAAGGGTCTGGGGCAGCTGTAACTCACTTTCTGCTTTCCCTTCCTCTGTGCTCAGTAATGAGGCTCCATCCTTATACTGTTGCTGAGTCCTAGTTCAGAGACAGCCTCTGGTCCTCCAAGCGGTTATAGAGAGGAGACAAGTACCTCCCTCTGCAGATCCTTGAAGTGCTTCCTTCTGATGGCCACACAGAAAGGTCTTCAATAAAGGCTGCTGCTCAGTGACCAGTTGCTAATGCCTAGGGCTGAGAAACTGGGCCACACTTGAAGACGGGAATCACCAAGCACCAACCTCTGCAGTTTCACAGCTAGCAAATGTCTGGGTGGGGTTTTGCTCACAATATATGAAGTACGGATCCAAACCCAAGGTGTCTTTACAGCCTTTAGAGGGAAGGCTGGTGGAAGCTTTGCAGTAGACCTCAAAGCCTCTGATTTCTAGCGAGTTCTGTGCTCCTTTCTCTTGACTGATTTTTATTTTCAACAATCTGACAGGAGTTGAATCTGCAGTCCTGGGAGGTAAGCTGGGGATAAATCTCAATTTTGGACTGTCTGCTTTCTTAAAGGGAGCTGCCTTAGGTTTAGGCTGTGAAGGGTCTGTATGCTTTTTCAAAAGAGCTGGCTCTGGAAAAACTGCTTTTCTTAATTTTATTTTTTTATTTGCAATATTGGGTGCTTTCTTCTGGGACCGACCAGTCATTTATTGCAATAATGGATTCTAGGCACATCTATCACACTGTTTCTCCACAGGAAGTCATTGATTTTTTTTTTCTTTCCCTGTTTTGTGTCCAGTAATGAAAGTATTGATCAGGGAGGGTCAGTAGCAGTTTATAAAAGAACTGACGCTAAATTCTTCCTGCCTTCGAGAGGATGAGTTTGGGAGAGGACTGTCATCTGGAGTTCCCACAGACAGAGAAGTTGGCACTGGAACGGGGCTATAGTGTGTGTGCTGGTGGGTACCTGGTGGTGCTGCTGTGGATTAGCTGGTCGTGTTAACCTTATTTTGTGAGTAGGGGGCAGCTAAGGCCTGAGATGAGTATCAGATCCCCAAAACAGAATCTAAATCTGAGTCTGTCTAGTCCTGTGCTCAGTGTGTCTTGCAGCTTCTGTCTTATGTCAGATACTTGTTATAATTGTCAACCCTTTTTAATAGGAAACTGGAAAAAAACTGGTAGGTAGCTTGTTGCCATCTTCAGAACAATGCAGAGACTCCTTAACTGTGAAGCCATCTTAAATCTTTCACAGAGAAGGAAAACAAGAGGGAACTATACGAAATGATCTGACAACTTCTGCAAGATCTCCATTTGTCTGTTTAGACAATCCAGGAACAGCTCTAGTGTGCGTAGCGTGCTGCCTTACAGAAGTAGGGAAGTTTTCTTGTTACTTTCCCAATACAGCCTTTTTTTTTTGGAATGTTTTATGCTAAGTAGGCTCAGCATATTAAATAACATATTTAAATGAAGGAGAATGCCTATTAATGTTTGCTGACATCCAGAGATCCAAGGGCAGTATGATGGCAAAACATGGTAAAACTTGGGGTATGCAGGCACTGTAGAAATATTAGTCCACGTTACTGCAGTAGTGCTGTCCTTGTTTGATAGTTGTCCATGCGAGGTGTGGAGAGGTGAATTGATTTGCCCAAGCTGCATTAGGATTAAGCATCAGGTGGCATCGCAACTTGAAAGTATGAGCAGGTTCTTTGAGCTGTGTTCCTTCAATGTCAACTTCCTGAATGAAACAAATCTGAGGCTTTTTTTTTTTGTAGCTCACCTGTCTCTGAACTAAAATATGTTCCAGTTTGGTTTTGCTTGGTGAGATTTATACTGACTTGCTTGGAAGAAAAGAATCCTGGGGTCTCATCAAGCATTTCTTTATCCTGCAGATTTTAGCCCTCCACAGCAGTGTCTCCTTGTGCCCCAGTAAGGCTGTTCTGTGCACCCAATTAACTTGTGTAAGACATTTTTTTTTTAATCTCATAGGTGAAAGGAGGACAAGCTTTTTTTTTTTTAAAAAAAAAAAAAAAAGAAAAAACCACCCAAGAAAACTGTATGGGGCAGGAACAGCATACACTGTGGCACAGGGTGTTAAGAGGGCTGCAGAAACAGAGTTTTAAAGCTTTCCAGGTTTGAACCTTGGCTCAAGTTGCTCATGGTAAGGAATCTCCTGAAGCAGGTCCACATGAACCCTGGGGAACCTGAGCTCTGTGGGGCCAAATCCCTAATGGGAAAGTCCTGCAGGTTTGCAAGCAGAGGGTTTGGAATCGGCAGAGAACTAAAAGCATCTTCTCTCTTCATTTCACTGTTCATCAAGCTCTGCTCCCACCAAGTCTGTGAGCTAGATGTTTGCCTGTGGCTGTTCCAAGTTGACAGCTTCATCTGGCAGATGACTTATGTGGGACCTGTTGATCTTGACCAATGACTGGAGGACGGGCTTGAACTAGAGGGCCTAGCGTCAGGGCCAGGTATTGAATGAGGCAGAGTTGAGCTCTGAGGCACCTCATGTCCCATCAGTTCCTGTGCTGTGGCTCAGTTCCCTAAGCTGCTGGTGTGACCCTTGAGTGGAGTTTGCTGCAGAAAGAAGTAAACTATGGAGGCAAATGGTGATTTATTTTTAAGACCTTGAAAAATGTTTGTGTATTTGAAGTGCAGGGTTCAATACAGGTTCTGTACAATATTTACTTTTCCTGCAGTGGGTGTCAACCTCTTCTATTTCTGCATAATAATCTACCTCTATGGGGACCTGGCAATCTACGCAGCGGCTGTACCGGTCTCTCTCATGCAAGTGACCTGGTAAGTGTGCTTACTGCTGTGGGGTTGTGTGCTAATAGAAAGAGAGCAGGCTTTTGGATTTGATGGGGTGATAAGTCTGACTGGGATCAGCTCTACTTTCTGAAGAACGAAGTGGAGAAATGACTCAAGGACAGCTCATCACTTGTGGGTGGGAAGGTGAAGTTGTTTTATATTCCCCACCTGAGTGCCTGCTGCCTGCCTGAAAAGTAGCTGACCTGATTTCAGATGAGTCCTCAGGTGTGAAGTACTTCCAGCTTCAGCACCTTGCAAACATGGGACTTGTTGCTCAATACCTGTTGGTATCAAATCTGTGGTTTGATTGCCTTGCTCTGTGCAGTATTTTAGCTTCTCTGTCTCTTTGGGTGAGAGCTGAGGGGTGAGATGCTTACCAAGCCTGTGACCAGCAAGTGGTGACATTACGTGGATTTACATCTGGACTGAGACCAGTTCCTTTCTCAAAAAAACAGATAATGAAACAGATTGGTTTGATCAAAATTGTACTGGGCTGGATTTGGACTCATGACCTGGAAATGGAAAATTGCAGTGATCCATACATGACCTAAGCTTGCTAGCTTGATGACCAAATGACCAAACTTGTAAATAACTGTAGGCAATCCAAGAATTTACCTTTAAACGTATGGTACTCGGTGACTTGCGGTGTTACACAGTCCAGAAAATAACAGGAGGGAGGGTGTTCAGGGAGGGGAGAAATGGACGCTTCAGGTCTCTGATCATTCCTCTTTCTTGAATGCAGGAGAGGGGAAGACATCTGCTAGGAGTTAATTACTGTCTTTTGTTTCTCCCTCCTTTCCCAGCAGTGCCACTGGCAACCATTCTTGCAGTGTTGGAGATGGCACAAAGTATAATGATACAGACAAGTGCTGGGGGCCAATTCGACGGATTGATGCTTACAGACTGTATCTGGTGAGTTTCTGAAACTGGGATGACCGTTATTTCCATTTAAACTTTTACTTCTAGCATGTAGGGTTTTTTTTCAAGTAGAGATGATGTGGTTCAAGTGAACAACAGAGGCATGAAGCTTTTGGTTCATTCTGACCTTATTGGCCAAATACCTCCTCTCTCTTGTTGGTGACATGGCTGTGTTTCAGTTTGGTGGCCATCAGAATAATCCTTATGATTCTGAGTTTAAGTAGAGTTCTGTCCTTCTTGTTGTGTAGTTTTATATTGCTTAAGCAGGTGATACGTCCGTGCCAAAGGGTGGGTTTTTTTCAGCGGCTGCCTAAGTAATTGTTGCTTTGAGGTAATTGCTGTCAGTATACTTGAATATATTAAGCTCTCTTGAGTGTATTTTTCATGCGAATAAAACTGTTTATGCTGCAGGAGAATCTGCTTTTTGAGAGATGATGGAAACAGCCCACTTAAACAACATCCAGAGCTATATGCTGCTTTAGTAATAGCTTTCTGTCTAGTTTAGGATTGTCTATTGCATCTATTACTGTGCTGTGTTTCTGCTGTGAAACCAAGGTTTTTCCCAAAGGATGATAAACACTGTTTCTCTTGAGCTGGGGGAGAGTTGAGCACTCATACCTGGAGACAGATGTCAGTAGGGCAAAGTAAGAAGAGGGAGGTATGGAGGTGCTGCATAGCATGTCTTCTGTTAAGGGTCTCAGTGAGAATTTTAAGAAAAAAGAGTGAAGATGGCTGCGTCTATGCAGAGAAATCCAGGGGCAAAGACTAGTTGAAGCAATTTTGCAGTTTAGTACATTTTGGACTTGCAGTGGATCGCATCCCTGAGTGCACTTGTTCCAGCATTATTGCAAAAGTAAGAGCTAGGCCTCCGAAATATTAGTGAATGTCAAAGCCTACTTAATTATTTAAGAGAAATATTATTGCTTTATTAAATTGTGTCTTGGTCTGTTTCTTTAAAACTTCCAGAAGATTGAAGATTTCCTTCCTGAATTTCAATAACTCTCCCTGACCCAGCAGAAGGAGCTAGTCAGAAAAGGCAGACATGCATTAATTACTGCTGCATCTCTCGGATATTATGTCTATAATTCATGAAGATAATTATTGTTAGGACTTGAAAAATTAAAAAATTAAGACTGTGTAAGCATTAGACTTGCTGTCTGTGTACATAACTCCCAGAGGAGCTTTTCCCTCTGCTTGTCTTCTCTTGTGGATTTGGAGAATAAATATCTGCAAAGTCTTTGGTAGTGGTTAATCCTTCCCTGCTCAGTAATTGAGATAAGGGTTTCAGTGCTTTTCTCTGCTCCCCCTTGGAAGTAAGGAAAGATTGATTGTGGGAGAATGTACCAGTCTATGGTGGGTTACTGGAAGGTGTGGGGGGTCCACAGTCACTGTGTTTGGGAGACTGCTGGGTGTCAGCATTACCTCTGAGTTTTGGGGTTTTGTTAAGGTTTCTAATACTTCTCCGTGGATGAGTATGGGAGTAAACTGGGACTTGTTCTACCTCCAGCTCTGCTGGTCCCACTCTCTGCTTGACTTGTGTGGTTTTGTTCTCCAGAAAACAAAAATAATGATGATTTCCCTAGAGAGGGGTAAGGGATGTAATAATTCATAAAACAGTCAGACTGACAGCACTGACACAGTCTTCAAGTTTGGGCTGCCTCTGAAGAGACTGTGCTGGTTAATGTTTTCCCCCCCCATCCTGTTTGCAATGTGGACAGCTAGTGACCAGTGGTTCAAGCTCTTACATTTTCTCAGAGAAACCTGGGGATGGGAGAGCTGGGTAGGAAGTCGCTTGACTTCAAGCAAAAAATTTAATAGCAAAACACTGTAACTATGTCTACAAATTTGTCCAAGCTTCTTATGTGTAGAAGTGGAGTCTTGAACATGCAAGAAACCTGCCTGTCTGAAGGGGAAAAGGCAACATGAAAGTGAGGAGGGGTGAGATGCATCGAGAGCATAGCTATTCTCTTGGTCCCAGAGGATCATTACCCGTAGAGAACTTGCTCAGTTTTCTATGTCTTCTTTTTTGAATTCTTGCTTGTTGGAATAATTCAGGTTCCACGTTTCAGTGGACAAACAAGGTCTGTTTTTGCAGGCTAAGTTCCCCTGTGGCAAGGGGACAGATGGACACTGCGATCCCAAAAGAAAGCAGCTGAGTTTTTGGATCAGCCCTTTTGTCCTAGATGCCTGCCTCTTAGTTTTCTCACCTTATCTTAGCTCTGTATTTAGCTTTAAGTGACTTTTAGGAGCAAGCTGGGTGGATGTAACTGGAACCTCTTGCCTGTTCCAGTGAAGCTGGTCTCTGGATGTAGTGCTATATTTCTTACTCTGTGCATGGCCCCACAGAAAGCCTTTTTTTGGACTACCAGGAGAAATAATCTATTTGAGGTTTTCTGGGAAAATGGTGCCAATGGGTGCTCTCTTGTGCCAAGTACCACCCGTCTGCCAAAGATCTGTGCTGCCTTCCTCCTGTCGACTCTCTCTCCCAATGCTATGTCGTCTTTTCAACAAAAACCATTTCAAACATTGACTCTTCGAGCTGGGGGTGGAGAAGGGGAATAATGACTGATGCAAAAATCCTGTTTCACGGTTTATTGTCCAAAAAGGCCCCTGGAAGCTGTCTCTGCTCTGATCACTGTGAATGGAAGCTGAAAACTATGTACATGAGAGTATTTAGACAGATTAAATCCTTCTCTTGAGACTTGCTTGTCTGTTCAGCATCTTTATTGCTACTCCAAATTTCACACCTAAGTGTGACTGCAGAGTCTTCAGAGACCACTAGGCCCCTATTAACCTTTGTCTGAACAAATGGTTATCTTCCTTCTTGTTTGTAAATTGCCTTGGAAAATAAAGGCTTGCAAAACAAATAAGTGAAAGCAAGTGCAGGAAATACCAAAATAGTCTTTTGCTCCTGTCCCATCACTTGCTGCTACTATTTGCCGCTGCTTTGGGACTGTAGGATTCCTGGGAGGTTTGAAAGGTGAGCCTTGCCGTGCTGTTCCACACCTGCGAGGGCAAGACCACGCAGGGCAAATCGGCTGGAAGAAAGGCATGTGTTAGATGGCCCAGCGACCTTGTTGAAGGCAAACACTGATTACAGTTAAAGCAGATCGATGGCTTTCTATCTTCCCTTCAGATCTGTCACCATGCTGTCATGTCCTCAACAGCTGAAGTGACTCCTGAGTCCCTTGGCTGTCTCGATGGCAGTGCTAAGGACAGGGTCGAGTTTTCTCCACACTGAATTCACACTTCAATGCGGTCGCTCTATAATGATTTCTGTAAGGTCAACTGGACATCATCTGTGTAGGCTGCAGGGAAGGGGCAGTGGATTTAAGTTTCAGATCTCTCATCATAACACTTTTTTGTCTTTCTGTTCCAGTAATATAGGAATGTGACATGATAGTCCCTGTTTCTAGAAAGCAGATACTGAGATAAATAAGAGATTAAATCCTGGGGATCAGCAGCCATTCAGAGTGTCTGATCCAAAATGCATTCACGACCTGGCAAACAGTGCTTGTCTTCTGCACCAGGGCAGCCGTTGTAGCTAAAACCTCTACTCTCTTCTCAGCCCTCCTCTTCTGGCAGTTTGGGGCATGGTGTCTTCCCATGATGGGAAGGAAATGGCTTAAATTCTCAGAGGGAGCCGTACACCTTTCAGAAGAGGCACTGGCACAGGTACTCCTGGTAGCCTGGCTCGGTAGCGCGTCAAAGCTACCAGGTGCATCTGTTCTGTCTGAGTCTCTGTTGGTTTTTTAGCTGATTGGGAAAGGGACGCGGCATCCGCTTTTGCCGGTTCACAGATGCTGCAGTATCGCAGGCAGCCCAGCGGGTGCGGGCCGAGTGAAGATGGGAGCGCAGATGGTTTAATGGAGATTATCCCAGTTGGAAACGTGCTTGTGCAGTGAATAAAATGAGCGGGCTTGCAGGCGCTTACCGTCCCTCTTCAGGAGGGGACAATGTCACCCCAGCCCGACGCTCTGATCAGAATACCCAGCGACCAGAGCGGGGGCCGGGCTGCAGCCACGGGGGGCTGTGCAGGGGGGTGAGGAGGTGGTCTGAGGACACGTACAATTGCTCAGTGCCAGCAGAACTTAATCGGCAAATGCGAAGGCTGAACTGATAAGTGTTGATGTAGACCCCGTCTGCCTCGGCACCGTGCTGCCTTCCCGGCCCTCTTTGGCTGTAGGCTGGAGCGCCGTGCTTTGTGCCGCTAGCGTACGTGCTCTGCTTCCCTGCTCGGCATTTCTCCTTCCTGACTGTGCCGCATGTGTGTGCGCACAACCTCTGCTTTGGGTAAAGGTATCTGTGATTTTCACTGTCAAAGCGGATCTTTCCAGATACATTTGCCTGCACTAGGGCAGTTTTATTGGCTTGTTCAGTGTGTGAGACTCTTGTGGACTCTCTGTTCGTGGTTACCTTCTGGCCTCTGTGGGCTTTTTTTTGTGGGTTTTTTGTTTTATTTTTTTCACTTCCCAGCAGTGATATGAGGGGAGCCCTTGTGGCAGTACTTGAACATCCATGCTTGATCTAGGCTGTCTCTTGCCAACTGGAAGCTGGAGAAACAGAGCTGGAAACAGAGCTGCAAGCAGAGTGCTTCTTCCAAGGACACCTGGGTTTGCTCCGCTTGTTCCTTTTGCAGCAAGTGCTTTTGCTCTGCCCTGCCTTCCTCCGCTGTGCCCTGCAGCAGCATCCGGTAATAAATGGGTCACAGCTGCTGTCTCCTGGATATTTATTCTTACAGGTCTCAGTGTCTAGAGACCTTGAGAACCAGCTGTGGGGAAGGTAGCTGCTTCAGTGGGAGGTGTCTGGATCAGGGAGGGCTGATTTCACAGCATATTAGTCAAAAAGGTTTGGGGTGCTTGCTCTGGGTTCCCAGGGAGAGCCAGGGGAAAGGAAGAAAAGCTAATGGAAGTTTACCCTGCTGGTGTGAAGCCATTGCCTTGTTTAAATTGCTTAAACTGTAGCATTGTTATGTTCCAGGTTACCCCAGCTTACAGTAAGGATGCAGCAGGAGTGGGGTTCTATTAGCATGTCACCATGCATATCCTATAAGAAGTTATTTGTAGTAAGACCTTGCCAAGGGTATTGCATTATATGCCGTACCACAAATGCTCTGATGTGTTTTAGTATAATACTGATGTAGAAATATAAACAAATGTACAAAAAAGGCAGCTGCTGCTTCTGTGCGTAGATGCAGTTCTGAAAGTCTTCAAAATAGGTAAAAGCCTCTCAAGGGTCCAGAATATTATGCCATTTCTGTATGTACAGGCACCTGAGTTTTGAGCCATTGCTGTGGCAGTAGAGGAATTAGTGCTGCATTAAGCATAAATATCAATAGCCCTGTTTGTTACAGGTGCCTCTGAAATACAGCGTTTCTTGGCGAAAAGCCCGGTCTCAGGGGCTGATTGGAGTCTTCTCATGCCTCATCTAGTCAGCTTCCAAAAAGTAAGGTCAGTTAAGTTGCTGCTTTGCTCTGAAGTGGTTGAAGAAGGACAGGAGCCAAGTTCGTTTAAAATAAATGGTGTCTGGGTGTGGGACAGGAAGGCAATTCTTGGCTTTTTTATTGTGAAACTAATAAGGTTGAAATTGGCACACAGCCTTGTTAATATGGCATAAATCCTGCCTCCTTCATCCTGGTCCATTCCTCTTCTGCAGGCTTGTCAATAAATTCTTTCAATTGCTCACTCGTCATATGCCTATGACAGATAAACTAGCTCTTTTGGAGTTTCCCACACCCCTCGTGTTTCCTAACGTAAAGGGAACTTCAGATAATAACTGGCCATGTGAGTAAGAGTTTTTTCTGACCTGGCAGGAGGAGAGGCGGGAGTGCAGTGTTGTGAAAGTAGGATATAAACTTGTTGTACTGGTGACCTAAGAGCTGGAGTTCAGCTTCTGGTGTGTGATCTTTCTTGCTTTCCTTGTAACTGATTGTATTTTGAGTAAAAGAAACATCACCCAAAAGGCAAGCCTCCCTGCTGCTAGGGCTGGGTAGCAGAGTCAGCCTTTCGTACAACAGTGAAGCAACTGCAGGACCATGGATTGAAGCAGCTAAGTTTAAAGGATTGGTTTGTCTCTTTTCACAGGAAAATCGATAGTGCAGGGGACTGGAATATGTTTTCTGCACAGAGCTGTCTGTTCACTTCACAATGAGAAGTGTTTTTTGGTTTAAGTGGAGCTTGGGTTGCGCTGTCACTTGGACACTGAGCTTTTCCAAAGGGCAAATCCTTCCCCCCTGCCACCTCCAGCTGGCTGGCAAGGGCTGTGTGGAAGGGCAGGGTGATGTGCTGCTGGTTGTATGCCTAGCCAGATGTGCTGCAGGTGCTACCAGCCCTTAAGAGAAGCAAGGTGGGTGGTGTGATGGGGAGAGGCTACTGGTGAGCTCAGATGCACTTGGCTTCCCCATAGAAGTGTCCTGCAGACTCTAACGCTTGGTTTGTCTTATGTGATGATGGATGGTGGGCATGAACCTTGGAAGCAAGCCATCTAAACAAATTGGGCAAAGAAGTGGCTCTAGATATAGCTCCGCTTTTGTGCGCTTCCTGCAGTTATGCACTCACCAACACTGTTTATTTGGCTCAAACTACAGCCTCTGCTGCCCAGCGGAGCCGCCCTGGCAAGGCTGAGCAGCCATGCTGCTGCTTTTCCTGAATCATAGAATGGTTTAGGTTGGAAGGGACCTTGAAGATCACCTAGTTCAAACACCCCTGCCATGGGCAGACACACCTCCCGCCAGACCAGGTTGCTCAAAGCCCCATCCAGCCTGGCCTTGAACACTTCCAGGGATGAAGCTTCCACAGCTTCTCTGGGCAACCTGTTCCAGTGCCTTACCACCCTCACAGTAAATAATTTCTTCCTAATATCTAATCTAAATCTGCCTTGTTTGAAGCCATTCCCCCTCGTCCTGTCACTACATGTAAGAAGTCCCTCCCCAGCTCTCCTGTAGCCCCTTTAGGTACTGGAAGGCCACAATAAGATCTGCCCGGAGCTTTCTCTTCTCCAGGCTGAACAACCCCAACTCTCTCAGCCTGTCCTCATAGGAGAGGTGCTCCAGCCCTTGGATCATCTTTGTGCCCCTTCTCTGGACCCACTCCAGCAGGTCCATGTCTTTCCTATGTTGGGGGCTCCAGAGCTGGATGCAGTACTCCAGGTGGTGTCTCACCAGAGTAGAGGGGAAGAATCTGGGAATCTTTTTCTGGGAAGAAAATAAAGCTGTCCTTTGGAGTAAGCTCACTTGGGCAGCAAGGCACCCAAGCTGACACTGTTTTCTCTCAATATTGGAGACCAACAGGGCAGATGTCAGAACAGATACTGGTTTGTGATCACCCATGCACTACGCAAGTTGTAACATTTTTAAAAGGGCCTTTTAAAATTCCTTTCTTGGACTAGGCTGTTCCAGCAGACTTGCAGATCTTTCTTTTTTGGAACACTCTTGTAGAAAATAAGTAATAAGTACATTTCCCCTGTGCAGTGTTATTTCGTGCAGTGGTAGTGACGGCACCCTAGAAACCAGAATTGGAGAAGACCTGTGAAGTCGGCTAAGCACTCCCCTGGGAGATGCAATACAAGCTTTTTTCCCAACAGCATATTTTCCAGTATTTTGTTTGGTGCTTTAACACCAGTTTTGTTTTTTAAACAGAGGTCTGACCTTGCTGCCTGTCGGATTCACATCAGCTTTTCATCAGGTTAGACAGCAGTCTTGATCTGGAAATTATCATTAGTTCCTTAATATACAGGTAGAAAGCACCAGGGCTGCAGAACTGTGCAGTTATGCCACTCTGAACATTACCAGAGACTGTGGAGGAAAGAGCTCTGAACAGACTGGTATCTCTTTATATTCCTAAATAAGTCTGCAACTTCTTAACATCCTCCTAAATTGCACTTTATGTCTGGGTGAAATCACTGACGCTTTTGTCCAAAAATGTGGATTTTTTGGACTACATCAGCAAATCCCACACGTGGCTCATGCTTCTGTAAGCAGGACTATAAATACAAATAATGCAGCTGGGATTTATCTTGTAAGTTGAATCGGTATAATGCTCTCAGGCAGAGCTGATCTCTGAAGCCTGTTGCACCAGTTTGGTGTGCGCTGTACAGGGAAGGCAAAGGAGGAGGCTGGGAGCAGGCAGGCTCCCCGCTAGCCCCAGGCAGCAGGGCTTTATCTTGTGCTTTTGTGCTGCTGCAAAGTAGTTACAAAGTGTGGGACATCTCCTTTTCCTTCAGGCAACTCCTGCCTGACACAGTGGATAGGATGATGCTGTCCCTGAAACTACATCCTCCAGGCCGCTGAAGAGTAGTGTGAAACTCCACTGAGAAGTTTGTAGGGGGGGGAATAGAGGAAAAAATAACGGCTTAGTGGTGGAGGCACTGTTTGTGTTGTGGCAGACAAGGGGTTAGTGGCCTTCAGGAACAGTCATCCTTGCTGAACCCAAGTACCTCCTAAGCCTGGCAGTTTGTAGTTTGATATGTTTGCAGGGCCCTCTCTGCATCTGTGTCACGTGCCGGTCCATCTCTCCCTCGCTTTATGCTGTCTAACCCAGGGGCTTTTGTAGTCAATGTAAATATTGTTGTAGTTGCCAATACCCTGCCAGGAGAGGCTATGAATATGGAGCAATTTGGGGCAGTGTCTGTGTATAATGTTTATGCCTTCACACTTTGTTGAAGGGAACTCATTAATCTCTCGTACCATGCTAATAAGTAGGGGAGGCAGGGGATGACTCGCAAGGTTACCCAGTGTCAGGCAGGAGGAAGGCTCCTGTTTCATAGCCCGTGGGAGGTCAAAGCAAGCTGGTGGTGGGGGGTACAGCCAGACCTGGCTCTGCAACTCCTCTGCTGTCCTTCCAAGTATCACAAACCAGCCATTCAGCTCTCCTGCATCTATCCACTTTACTGCTTGTTCAGATGCAATTAGGAGATGCAGAATAAGGGGGAGCCAGGGGTCAAGGAGGCGGTAAAGTGATTACAAGATGCTGCAAATGGCTGTGCCATAAATACTCCAATGATGAAAAATTAGATGCCAGTCACCTCAGGGTTATTGCTGGCCTCCATCTTTCTCTTGTTGTGAAAAATGATAATGGAAGTGTATTTACCCCGGAGAGTGCAAGCTTGCCGCTGGCTGTGATCCTGCACACCCCAGGTGTGCCAGAGACTGCAATCCTTGCACCGAATGACTTTCTGAAAACACTTTGTGTCTGATTTCTGCACTTTAAGAGGAGGAACAACTGGTGTTCTTTCCAAAGTGGAAAGTTCCTGGTGCTCAGAAATGGGCCAGCTCCAGAAACAGACTATGGCCCTGAGTCAGTGTGGGGAAAGGAGAGCAGCACCCTCTGGTACTGCCTCACCATCCATGTGCTGCTTCTGCCTTTACCTCGCAGAGCTGCTTGTAGAGACTGCTCAGTTGCTGGCTGGTCCTTGGCTTGCAAGGACATTAGCTGGGACAAGTATACTTCTTTGCTGGATGGGCAGTCAAAACGGAAAGGTGGTGTTGGACTAGAGCCTTTGGAAATCTCTAGAACATATTCAGATTCACTAAAGTCAGTAGCTTTGGGGATACAGGCGCTTCTTTCCATCTCTTGCAGAAGGTCTTCCATTTTGGAAGAAGCACTGGGAGCGTGGTGGCACAGGAACCATGAGAGGCAGCACCCAGCTTAAAGGGTACCGTGGGTACGGGTGGGTGAAATGCCACTTGCTTCGCTGGCAAAAACCGTCCTGGCAGTAGCTGAGATCTTAGTTCTTGGAGGATACCTCCTCCCTGCCTTAAGGTACTGGGGAGAAAGGTGGGTGACGGCTCCTTCGTGCCAGCAATATGCTTCGCGTGAGTTATGACTATAAACCTCTGCCAGGTGTCCCGAGAGCGGCGCGTTAATTACCGGAGCTGCTGTGGCAGCAGATGCCTGCTGTACTCAAAGCGTAACTGCCCTTGTTTCTTTATCTATAAATATTCCTTGTGGGATGTCTGGCGGTTGCATCCTCCCTCCGTTGTGACTTCCTGACTCTACAGGGGATCTGGAGGTTAAAATCCCTCTTGCCTCTCAACTTCTTTGAGCACTCCTTGTTCTGTGGCTGGTTTATCTCTTTTCAACCAACTTTAAGAGCTTCATAATCACTTGTCTGCTTATAACTTGCCGCCTATCAGCACAGCCCCTGCTGCAGCTCTGCCTCCAGCCTTGAGAGGCTGTGGATATTCAGCTTTGTGTGTTGTGTGTTGGTTTTTTTTTCCCCAGCTCTCTAAAAAGCTCCTTCCTGAACAATCAGACTCCTTTCATGTATTTATATTTGTACTGTCCACTGCGAGGGGTAAAGCTTTACCAACGAAAGCTTGGATCGCCGCCCTCACTGATGTGCCATCTGGCTCTCTAGCTTGAGATATGAGCTCATGCAGGAGAGAAATGTGGCCTTGTCACCCTAGTGAAGGGGAGGAGAGATGGCAGAGGGGCCACCGTGTTGCACGAGACCCTTTTCCCTTGATGTAGCTGAAAAGCACTGAAGCCCTGGCGTAAGCAAGTGGAGCCCGCTGCTGGGTAGCGTAGCAGTTGCCACAACTTGAAGTGGGTGCAGAGGGGCTACCAGAGGCTGCAGGTAGGTGTTGGTGTAGCTGTGAGTAGCTCTGAAATGTTACAAAGCTCTGCTTTCTTTGTCTAGGAGTCCCAAACGGGAGTGGGGAAAGCACCTTGCGTTTAATATTTTTCTCCAAAGTCAGCGCTAAAAATTCCCTGAGGATGTGAATAGGAACACCAATTCATAAGAAACTACTCTACTGAAGACGATAGGTCTGGTTCAAGCTTCCAACCCAGGATAAAACCTCTGACCTGTGTCAATACTGGTAAATCAAGTTTTGCTTTTGGTTTGGGGTTTTGTTTTTGGTTTGGGGTTTTTTTTTTTCCTAGATGTCTCTTTAGACACACTCTAGAGGAGAGAACCTGAGGTGGGAACAGAGCAGCCAGTCCCCGGATCTCCTAACATCTTGTTTCATCTCTGTACTTGTGCAGTCTGGTTTTGTTGTACTGTTTTGTCTGTCCCTTCTAGCACTTATCTGGGTTCTGAAATAGCTCTGAGCTTAGGGACATCTTGCAGAAGCAGAACGGGTGTCAGAATTGCCACTCCTGACAGAGCGTATGAAATGTCTGCTTTTCCCTACCATGCTCAAGGAGACTTTCCCTGTGTCTGAGCACTGGATCAAACAAAGCTTCCTCTGGGAGGTGCTCGTTCAGTAAAGCTTGTGTCTTCCTGTCGGTATCTTGCTTTGCTGTGGGAATGCTGCATACCCATTGTCCTGTATAAAGCACTCGACTCTCAGCTTTCCAGCCAAAGTGTCAAAGTCTACCAAGGACAGGGATTCATTTTGTTAAACCAGTACCTTTCTCTTTAAATGTGAGCTTGCTCCCCATTAGAGTAGGGTTATTTGCTGTAGTGTCTCTTGGGGAAAAGGTACTATTGCTCAACAGTTATGAAATCTAAACATCAGAGGTGGAATTGATGTTATCCTGAAATAAAGTTTGTGTGAGATGTTGGTACTTCTGTCAAGGGGAAGCAAGAGCCTTCAAGGAAGGATTTGGTTTTGGGCGAGTTCTGCTTTGAATGAGGGTGAGGAAGGCTGGGAGGAGGAAGAAAAGGAAAGGGTGGCTGGGGCCTCAGCCCAAAGGGAGGTATTTAAGGGGAGAGCATCTATTTACCGTGTTAAAACTGAGGTATCTTTCCCTGATATCTGAGACATTAACTTTGCATTGGTATGATAGCCCTGTGCCACACAAATGCATCTATTCAAAAACTCTCAAACTCTTTTTGCTCTGCTCCTGGAGTAGTTGCTGCGTTTAACAAGGTTAATCTTCATGGTCTCACTTTGCTCAGGTAAATACCCTGCTTCTACTGAACTATCTGAAAGTTTCCAGGCTCTGAGTCAACAAGAAACAGTAGCTATGGTTTTAATTCGCTACTCAGCAAGCACCAAAGACAGATGCAATTCTTACAGATGAGTTTGTGGAGCATGAAAACAAGCAAGTTCTGATGACAGTTATGAATGAAGCTGACTTTCAGATGGTCCTCTTGCAAATGTATGCAGGCACTAGCCATAATGCTGTAACTACTGCATCTAATACATGTGTCAGCTACGTTTGGGATGCTAATTGTGCTTCCTGAGCCGTATTGGCTTCTTCAGTAAAAAGCCACATGCTGGGAAGCAGATGAAAGCTATTGAAC
The DNA here is from genome assembly GCA_008711295.1 of Anarhynchus alexandrinus. Classification (NCBI taxonomy): domain Eukaryota; kingdom Metazoa; phylum Chordata; class Aves; order Charadriiformes; family Charadriidae; genus Anarhynchus; species Anarhynchus alexandrinus. The sequence continues at coordinate 357,709 of VUYV01000482.1, read as the reverse complement.
TGTGCTGGTTCAGAGTGATAGATGGACCCTTCAGGTCAATAAAGTACCCATTTAGTCAATACAGCCCTCTGACTGGCTTAAAGCATGTTTGTATGGTCTGAAAGACTCTTGGCATTAGCTGGCCATCACTGAGTGGTTGAGAGCTCTCTTGGTGGTCCTCTTGGCTGAAACTAAGCTGATAAAACCAGCCAGATGTCCTATTAACGCTTGATCTTACTTTCGCTTGTTTAAGATAAGCCAATATACAAGGTTATGTAACCAAGTTTTAACATAAGAGCTTTAATAAAATATACTTTTAGAAATATCTAAATATATATGAAAATACATTCCAGGCAATGGTAAGCCGCAGCTCGTTTCCCCTGTGGCAAGAAGACTTGAGTTGACCAGCCTACTTTTCACTTTGAAATACTACGAGCTGACAGGTGCAGAGACTGGGAAAGTGGTGTCAGCTGAGTTGCCAGCTCAGAGAAGCTCCCAAACCTTGGTGCCTGTACTGTTGTGGCTTGGCTTGGTGGGAGGAATGGATTTGAAGACCATCCCAGGGGTTGAGCAAGCTGGTGTGCTGCTCGTGGCTCCTACTAGTCTGCCGGGCAGAGTGTAATTCAGGGTGACAGGCTGCTGTTCTTTCCTCTACACTCTCTTGCTTCTAATTTTCTGACTGGAAATGTCAGTAAAAGCAAGAAAAACACTGTTTTTGGGGGGGTCATTAATGTGATGGATCTTCATGCTGTTTTTCAATGTGAGAAAGGAAAGAAAAGTATAGAATTTTGTGTCTGTTGTATTTATTTGTTGTGTTGCTCTGCAGCAAGCCTGGCTGCTTGTCTGGCCTTTCCCTTTTAATGGAGGGGCTTGGAGAGAAATTAGGGAACAACTCTTAACAGCCAGTCTGTGCAAAACCACAGAAAGTGTTTCTCTTTGCCATCCTGTGAATATAAACAGCATTTGATAGATTTGGTGCTCCTTCTTAGCCAAAGGGAGGATTCCCTTACTTTGCTTAACAACAAATCAGCCATGTACGCCTGCTTGTTCCTAATAGGAAACCACTTCACTAGTAGAAAAATCTTTAATCAAAGTAGACTATGCTCATTCTGCCTTGGATTAATTTGCTGAAGCTTAGGAAGAGAATGATAAACTCCTAGAAATCATCTCAGCTAGCTCAAGAGGTGAAGCGGAAAACTTGGGAGAGCTTTTTGATGTGCCGGAGCTCTGCATATTTGATATCTGGCGGGGCTGACTGGTGCAGTTTTCCATGTAGGTTTTGGATTGTTTGAATAGTGTGTGTAATGAAGCACTTTGTAAACTATATTCCTCTAGGGGAGACTTGAGCTTGGAGAACATCAGGTGGAAATTTTGGGTATATGTCTGAGGTGCTTATTTGGGCTTAGTTTTTCCTTAGGGAGAAGTTATGAAACTAATTAACTTAATGGGTCGGAAGAGCATTTAGGTGTCTGGCACAGTGAGGCAGAGAAAGTAGACATCCTCCTTCTAAGCATCATGGTCTCTTCTCATCCTTTTGGGGAAATGTTTTTAAATAGGCTTCCTGGCCTTAGGGCTGTTCCGAGGGTTGATGATGAGATTATCTCTAATCCAGGGACTGAGTCCTTGCCTCTCGTGTCCTGGTTATTGGTGAGGAACTGGCCCCTCTTTCCTGACCTGTGCTGAATCCTGTGGAGCTCTACACAATTTCACTGTGAAGTGGTGTTAATCTGGCTGTTTGTTGTCCTCTTCTGCCCTGCTTTCCTCCTCTCAAGCAGTCCAGTGTGTGCTGTGGCTTCCCTTCCTAAAAGTGGTTGGCACAAATCCCTGCAAAGCAGGGCAATCTCATCTCATTCCAGACTTTAGCATCGTTTGTATTGATCTGTGGATATCAATCTTGGTTCGCTAATGGGCGTCAAGTGGAAAAGGTAATACATTTCTATTGCACTTGAATTCATCTCTCGCTTGGTTCCTTTGGACCAGCTCCAGGGTCTTGTTAAGAACAAAAGAAACTGATCATCGTAAAGGATGGGAGAGGGTTCTGACCATTCAGGCACAATGACTTGTATCTCCTCCCCGTGAGTTGAGAAGTAAAGCCCACAGAGGAGGGGAAGGGTGGAAAGAGTTGCTCAACGGATTTAGTTGTTTAAGATGCCTTGAGCACTGGGGAAAAACTGGAGAAAGTGGAGTGTAATATCCAGAAGAATTCCTTCTGCTTCATTAGCAGTTGTTGGGGAGCACATAGGAGACCCAAGTGCTTCTAGCACCTAACGATGCTTTTAATGCTTTTCAGCACCTGAGCCTCAAATCCACTTTAGCACAGCTCTTTCCTCAGTGCTTAAGACAAATAGGTTTCAGACACAGCTGCTTCAGTGCTCAGCAATCTTGTGTCAATCCTTGCCATGGTTTGAGGTGCTGTTTTGCCAATTGGTTCTGGTGTGTTCTAATTTGCAGAAGACACCTGTTCCTTAATTATCACTGTTCTTCGCCCGTCTCTTTTTGTTTCAGCTCTTTCTGATGCATAAGCTATTAACATGATTTGAAGGAAGACTGTGTTGAGCAGTGTGTGTGTTGGGAGGGGAGGTTGAAAGAGATTAGTCACAAAATTGAGAATAATTTCCAGTAAGAGAGTTGGAGTCTACTTGGTTCGCTCTGGGTCCTTGACCTACATCTCTCTTTAGACTAAAGTTTTTGGTCCTTTGGGGTTTGTGCACTATCCTAGGATGGAGTGTCAGTCTGTAGAGGGCAGGAGAGGGTGGCAGGAGAATGGAGTTAAGCTCCTGATTAGAAGAAAACAGAGAGAGGGAGAAGAGTAAAAAGGACTTGTAACCTGCTGGTTTGCTTCTCTGTTAAAACTGAAAGTGTCTTAACTGTTAAGGCTGTTATAGCTTTTAGTCTTGCCAGTTATGCCTGTGTTGTTGTATTCTGTGTGATTTCAGCGTTTCCTCCAAGGATCCTCAATTGCTTCACAAATCTTAATGCTGTGCATGCTTTCTGTCTTGTTTTTTCTGCTTGCCAAAAAAAAAAAAAGACTTTGTAAATGATGGCCTGAGGTCAGAATACGTCTTGGCCGAGCGACGTGTGAAATCAAGGGTTCTCTCCTCTGGTCCCCTTCTGGGTTTACTTCAGTCGTCTGAGAATACTTGTGATGCGAGGCATTTCCAATTTGCCTTGCAGATATTCTGAAACTGTCTCAAAAAAGGTTTCTTGGGGTTGTACTGGTCTTAAAATAGCTTGGATTCTGTTCTGCCACTGACTCTGTTGGGGTCGACAGAGACCTTGAGGCTCTGCAGTCTGCCCTTTCGAGTCCCAGTTCTTCCCTTCTGGTGACACCTTTTTTCAGAACTGCTTTAAGAAGTCATGGAAAAGAGCAATGTGTAAATATTAATGTTGAGTATTTGTCTTTAAAAATCCCTTTGGGATGCTCAGCAAATCTGTACTGTGTGTGCTGTGGCTTTCTAGATACTGTTTGCTTACAGCTTTTGGACCTGTTAGTATATCGCTAGCCCGTGCGATCCCATGGATCACAGGCAGGGCTCTCTTCTGTAACACCCATTTTGTCTCCCTGTGACTAGTAGTTTCTCTCAGTTCACATTCAGACCTCAGTCAAGGTCTGTTGTCTTCCTGCAGTAAAGCCTTTCTTCTCTCTGTTTGGACTAGGTAGGGCTCGGAGTGCCACACGGTGTCTCTTAATATACAACTAAGGGCAGTGAAGAAAGATCTCTCCCCATTGACAGTGTCTTTAATTTACACACTGAACAAAGTTCATTCTTAAGAGTATCTGTTTGGGGTTTTTTTTTGTTCCCCCCCTGCCTCGTACAGGTTTTCAGCTTCCAAGTCAACAGCTTAACTGTTAGGCTATAAGCTTCCTCCTGTAAAACAGGCAACTTAAAGCGTGGGAAAAAAATGTTCCAGGCAGAGCTGGCTCCACTGCTGTTCAGCTTGGGACACCCTGAAGCTACCCCATCAATGTTAATGCGAGCAGACTGGTCATAGCTATTGCTATCCAGACCTAAACTGAGCATGTACCCGGACAAAGAGGCCACAGTTTAATATTTAATGTTCCATAAGGCTGCACTGAGAGCTTTTACTGAAATGTGTCAGTAAAGGCATGCTGTAGCAGTGATAGCAAGCATCTGAGAGCCAAGAGGATCCTGTGCTGTACTGCCGCCCGAGGCATGTTCTCTGATACCAAGCAGCTTGCTTGACCCCCTGTGTCTCAGCCAACTTAGCTGTAAAATTAAGCAACAAAGAAAGCTCCGTGACAGGCAGTCGTATCTGGAGGTGAACTTTGAAGGCGAGCTTTGCTTTGCTGATAAATTTGTCTTACTAGCAGAATTTCTGGGTTTTAACCTAATGTGTGTTTTTATTGTCCTTCCAGGCAGCATTCACTCTCCTCCTGGGTCCTTTCACCTTCTTCAATGTGCAGAAGACCAAGTATCTTCAAATCATGACATCCCTCATGAGATGGATAGGTGAGTCTTGGCAGAGTCTTGGCTACCTCTTTACCCTAGATGGAATCTGAGTCATGCTACTGATAGTTGGTTTTTTTTTGTTCCCCCCCAATATATTTTTGTTTGGAAGCAAGTGCTTGTCAAAACAACCTCTTTGAAGAGTATTGTCCAGGCCTGATAAATCTTTGAGGTAAAGGATTTTTGTTCTAGGGTGAAATTTCTGATTAAAACAAAACAAATTGTTCTCAATCAGACATGAGCTGGTAGATGAAGTTTTAATCTGGTTTGCCTGAGAGGCAGAAGGGATTTGGAAGAGTCCTCCTGTGTGGGGGCTAACCATGATACCCACCAGTTGGTGTTGAGCAGTAAGTTTCTCGTTCTCTCAGCATGTGTACAACAGATTTTGAACAATCTTTGTTTTGATCTGAGAACAAAAGGCACTTCTGTCAGACTTTCCATCCTTAGTTTTATCATCTGTTTGCATTTTTCTTTTCCCTGGACCTTGCTGTAGCGTAGGATGTGCTGCATTGGAAACCCCTAAACTAACGTGCATTGTCCCTGCTCTCATGAGTTCTCTCCAAAATCTTACTGCCAAGAATTTCTGGGAAGACAGATAATTCCCTTAAGGGAAATAAAACGTTGCTTTTTTTTTTTTCTTCAGTGCCTTTGTCATCCAAAGATGCAGCTGCCTTGCTTCTGGCTTGTATGTGTACATGCCCTTAAATGCTGAGAAGGGGGGGGGGTGTTATGGAGGCTTATATTGAGGTTCGTCTGGTTTTCTGTAACCTGGACAGAGTAACTGACGTTCAGGGCTAACAGAGAGGGTGTTACAGCACCAGCAGCATTTCTGCAGGCTAACGGTCTCCTGGTTCATGGGTCCAGACCATTCAAGCACAGAATTAGCTCTGTTTATACCCATCACTGACCTGGAATAGGAAGAAAAGCTGATTCTCAGGCTATTTCCCACTGCACACACACACACTTGACCTGACTTCAGTTGGGTATTGTCCCTTTTCTGTGAGTTCAAAGATCTGTGATCCTGTTTGGAAGTGGCTGGCAGGCACTGCAGAGGAATAGAGATCCTCTGTTCTAGAGAACATCTGAGATGGGGTTAAGCAGTTGTCACCCAGGAAAATGAGGTTGGATTTTAAGCCCTCAAGTCTCAGATGCTGAACAGCTTGAGTTAACAAATCCTAACCTCAGATGGTGTGGAAATCCTGAATGTCTGTTTTTCCCTTTTGTTGTCTGAGCACATGAAAGGTTTGAAAGCCCCCATGTTCTTCAGAGAAAGAGGTTATCTCATTAAGGGGTATTAAAGGAAGTTGTTTTGGGGTGGCTTTGTTTTTTGTTGTGAGTGGTTTTGTTTTGTTTTTTCTTTTTTTTTTTTTTAAAGTAATCCTTGCTCAGCTCACTGGCCTGTTTCCAATCACCCTGCCTCCTCTTTTCTGGTAAAGACATCAGTCAAACCTCATCCTGTCTCTGTGACAACCTGACACCTGCCTGATTTGCCACTGGTTTCCCTTTAGCTGGCTCCTTCCAGTATGAGGATTGCTAAACCTTGGCGTAAAAGGCAGAACTGCTTCACTTTTTCATCGCTTGATGGAGAGGGACAAAGGCAGTGTTTGGAGAAGTGTAGGGGAATTTCATGCTTTAGCCTGATTGATTCCTGCGTCAGCACACTGGGGAACAGCTGCCCCAGATAATGATATTTAATGACCCTGACAGCACCTCAGTGGCTACTTAGAGCAACATATTCCGTATGTGTACAATGAGGGATAGATTTATTAGGAAACATGATTTATCAAACAGCCATGTGATGCAGGGGAACAGAGAAAAGCTCTTGCTGCAGATTCCGGGATAAGGATGGATCCCATACTGCTGAGATTTATCAAGCTGGCTTCTCCCATGTCCTCACATCACTGCTGTCCCCTCTTCCAGGAGCAGGGCTGAGTTAGCCGTGGTTTGGTCTTTTGTTAGTGCTTAGAGAGCTTAGATCCTAAAGAATGGTCTTGGCTGGTGTTTTGTGGTCTCCTAAACTTCTCTTGCCTGAATGCCAGTGGCCAGATGTGGACTCTGTCCTGCTATAGTCTGTGCCTTTTCTTCGTCTTCCTTTAGTTGTTTTTAGCCACGTGGTGCTGAAGGTTGTTCCCCTTCTGCAAAGCACTCTGAGCGGCAGAGCTGAAGGCTGGAGCCACCAGCTTACCTGTTAGTTGTGCTGGGTAAAAACTCCCTGCATGGACAGTGGCTTATTCCGCTTACCTGTGTCTGCTGGCCCAGTGTGGTTGGGAAGCTGATCTATGCTTTGCATTGTGATTCGAAAGAATCGGTCCTATTTGAGCTGGGAGGCCAGTACAGGCTTTGCAGCGTTGCCTACTGCAGGACCCAGCGTACGCCCTTTTCCCCAGCTCGATGAAAAGTCCCTGGATTTCGGAGCAGCAGTGGCTGATGTAAAGCTGCGCTGCCCCAGGTGTACTGGCGATTCAGATGACAGTGGCTGAGAGGATGGTTCTTGGCAGCAGGGAGAGCTAGCTGTGTGTGAAGGTCATTTCTGCTGGTGTTTGTGACAGTGTCAGCCTTGCCTTTGAAAGTTGCTTTCCCTCTTTCTTCTGATCTAAGTGATAATCAAATGTCACTAGCCTCTTTCCAGAGCCTCATGCTCATCGCAAGCAGCACATCAGCTAACAAAGCCCACAGCGATCTCTTTCCACACCTCATGGACAAGAAAAATTTAATTCTGTCACTGAAAAATACAGTCTTAAACACTGGGATCTGAACTGGAAATTAAAAATGGGACAGATAAAGAATGTGGAGATGCAGCAGGGATCGCCCTTCATCTGGCTGTGTTTTTCCTCCCGGCGTAAGGGACTAGCCAGGACAGGCATCTCTGAAGTCTCTAAAAGGAGAAAGTTGAAGGAGGAGCCTGCAAGCCCGAGTACTGTACTGCTAGAGAGCCCAGACAGATGGGCTCTTGTTGTCTGGTCCTGCTGAACACGGAGAGCTCATCTGGAAACAAGGCTGGCATGGCGAGGCGTTTCCCTGTCAGGACTGATAGGAGCACAGAGGGTGGATCTGCATCTCCAGGTGGAGTGGGGCTGATGGCAGAGAGGGCTTCCAGAGCCATCGAGCTGTTGGCAGTCTTCAGAAGAGTAACAGCTTACATATTTGGCTGCAAAACTGATTGCCACCTCGCGTGGGTGAGTGCCAATGGTTAAATTCAGTGCAGCAGTCAGAGCTTGAACTGCTGGCCTTATCTGTGCTTAGAGATCTCTGTTCTCTTGGAGCCACGGGTGTGTAAGGGTTTGCCTACACAAGCTCTCATCCCTTTCCCAACTGTAAGAGCTCTCATCCTGCTTTGTCAGCCCTCTTCCACACCTGCCCAAACTGCCTTGGGAGAGTGAGCACAGGCACCCTAATTGGTGTTACAGGGAGCCCATCGTTTGTGTGTCCCTGGAGAAAGGGCTAGTTGGGAAAAATCGCTTGTTTTAAATCCTGGTAATGGTGCTCAAGGTGAAGGCTTGGTTTGAGTTAGGGCCAAAACCTTGTTGGCTCACCCAACTCTTGAGCAATGCCACTAAGAGCAGAGGCAGGGCCCAGACTGGGTGACCAGGTAAGTACATCAGCAAGGAGAATCGTGCCCCTGGGATGGGGAAGGTTCCTTCGCCATACTGTAACTCCTGCCTTCCTTTCAGCTCCCTTCCACCTCAGCCTTGCAAGTGTGGAGCTGTTATTAGCCCTAGTCCTGTACCAGTTTTGGAGCTTGTTTCCAGGTCTTTTGCAAGGTTCGTGGAACAGTGTGTCTCCTGCAGAAGACTAAACCAACTAAGCCATCAATAAATTACAGCTGTTGGTATTTTCAATTCTGCTGTTTAGACTTCAGGCTTTTTTTTCCTGGAGGGTTTAAATCTGTGGTGGCGATGGATTGCTCTCTAAAGAGACTTGAATATCTAGCTGTTTTTTTTCCCCCTCCTTTCTCCAATCCTGATTGAGTGGGTGGTGTTAGGGGTGAGCTGCTGGAGGGCATGGCACAGCAAAAGGGACTGAGCCAGGCAAGTCTGATGCACCTCTCAAAGCAGAGGGGACACAGGTCGCTGGGGCACAGCCCTACCTCTTTATTATTGGATAATATTGGATAATAACTGTCTAGCAGCGTCATGGGAAAGGATATGGATTAGGAAAGATAACAAAAGGACAGGGCTTGGTGGAGCTCAGCAGCAAACATTGGGCTATTGTGTATTAAGCAGCTAACCCGATTAATTGCAGCCTGTTACAGCCTGAGATGCCCAGCTCTATAGGTGAGGACTGCTGGCTTTAAAGATGTTGGTAGCATGATTATCGCTGCTATTATTGAATAGTCTCTGATAAATGTTCCCAGATAGTTCCCACGTGGGACACTTGCCCTATGTGCTGCTCTTGATGCTATATTGTAGTTATTAGAAAGTATTGTATTTTAATAAAGAGACATTTTATAGAGGAATAAAATTCTGGGTTTGGTTGCTGCAGGCTCAGTTCTCTCTCCCTGTAGCACAGTCAGATCATACCACATCTATTCAAGTGACTGCAGCCCTCGAGACAGAGTATTCCTGGCCCTGCCCGAACTATGATCTCACAATTATATGCGCAGAAATAAAATCTCTCCCCTAGCTCTTTCCCCTGGCCGGTAAGACGGAGGGAAAAGGGACAAGAATAGCCAGGAAGCCTGCATTAACTTCTTATTTCTCTGTCCCGTCCCCTTCCAGGATACTTGGTAGAAGGCTTCTAGGGAAGAAACTAGGAAAGGGCTCTCAACAGCATGCTGGTGAGGCTGACTTTCTGTATCTGCTAATTTCTCTGATAGTTGTGCTCTCTCCACCAGAATCCTGCTCTTTACAGAACTCCCCGGCCCTTTTCTGCAGAGAACTGGTCTCAGACATCTCACTTTGTGAGCAGGTTTCAGCTGCTGTAGTAACCATCACTGCCATCCTTAGCAGGCTTATCCAGCCGTGCTGGAGTTGATTCAGTGCAGAAACCTGGAGCCACTCTGCTACGTCCTTTCAGCTGCAGAGACAGAGAATTATAGCGGAGGCTGATATAGGAAGGGGTGACAATTATCAGAAGTCCTGCGTTTCCAGTTTCCTGCAGAGAGATTAGTCTGCCAGTGTCCACAGTCTTCAAGGTGGCCTCTTTTCTGCATCAAAAATGGAGCTTTCAGCAAACAGCTTAAGGAGGGACCGGTTTGATCTCTGTCCCTCTCCTTTTGCAAGGCATATGGGAGTGGCAAGGAAGAGGGAATTGGGCTGTAAATCAGGACACTGTTGCATGTTCATTTTGACAAGCTTCTTCAACAAAGTTACTTCATGTTCTTGCATCCCTTTTGGAGCAGAGAAAGCTGCTGCCAGAGCCCAGGGTAAATAATTTACTAAAAGAAGTGAATATATTTATGAAGAGTTAGTTAAAAGGCTGTGCTTCTGTCATACCTACTTTCAGAGCTGTCGGCTGAGGAGCTCATTTCAGTGCTGTTTGTGGGGGGCAGTGGGGTGAAGCAGTGTCTATGTGAGTGAAAGAGCCTTGTTGGCTTCAGATGCAGATGGAGAGTGATGTGGACCACTGAGATCCTGCCTGAGGAGCTGACGTTCCTGAAAAGACGGCTTTATCCAGGCAGCGGGAGACAAACTGATGGGTCTGAGAGCCTGGAGAAAGGGAGCTGAAAACATAAGGATACATTCAGCCCTGCAAAAGGGTCTGAATGGTGGTGCCCACACAGGTTTTCCAAGTGGGTGTGTGGAATGCAACTGCTCTCCTTTCGGAGTGTGAAAGGATGTGTTGTTGGGATACAATGATAAAAACTTATCTTGGTAGGGCCCAAGGCAGGACGGGGAAGGTGTGTCTAAGGCTGCAGAGCACCTGGATTTCATGGGACATGGGTGCTCTGCATTCAGTGCCTTCCAAACCATGCACAACCCTAGCACAGGCTCATGGTAACAGCAAAGTGTGTGTTATTCCCTTCTCACAGAAGAGTAAATTCTCACATGGAGAGAGAAGCGACTGTCAAAGCTAATAGACCAAGTCAACAGCAGAGCTCAGAGCTGAGTCCCGGTTGCAGAGGCTTTATGGTGCTTCTGCCAAAGGTGACCGGAGGAGAGAGGACAATAAACTACGCGGGTAATTTTCCACCAGAAGCAAACAAGCCTCGCTGGCTGCTCTTTCCTTCCCATATGTTGAGATAAAACATCCGTGATAAACACCAGAGTGCAGAGCCGTTTTGCTCCCTGTGAACTGTTACTGGTGTGCAGATGTCTGTGGAGACCAGCTGATGTGGGCTGAGAAGGGGCAGCTCTGCTGGTTTCCCAGCAGGAGTTGTTATACGGTAGGGGAGGCTACTTGTAAATCTTGGTTATTGAGTAGCAAACCCTGCCCTAGATGATGAAGAAAAGCAGGGAAATGATGTCTTTACATCAGAGAAGCCCTGCTGAACCGCTTTCGACAGCCCAAAAAATCCTGGTGGTACTTTTTAATAAAGTTTCCCTTTGTGAACAAAATGGGCTCTGCCCAGCCCAAGACCAGGGCAGCAGTAGTGTCCGAGATGGTTGCAGCAGGAGCTAGCCAAATCTAGCAGAGTGGGTGAGATGGCAGGGCGAGCGGAGGTGCCTGAGAGGCTTTTTCTTCCCTGCTTGGTAAGCTGCATCACACTTCTGTGATATTAATGTGCCCAACATGTGGCTATGCTTCCCCTGCTCTGTAAGCAACAGTCCCCTGCTGTGTAGACCCTGCCTTAGGCTTTGGGGCAGGGAGGATAACACTGTCCCTGCAAGTCCCTGCTCTCCATTAGAGGAAGGAGCCACACTGATGTCCCACAACTTTTGCTCATACTTTTCTTCTGGGAAGTAATTTCCCTCTGCTGCTTCTGACATCTCTCTCCAGAGAATTGCTGTCTTCTGTGAACATATCCATCTTGCTTCCCCACAGTGTCTTCAGTCATAAATCCTTCATCTTCCTAGAGACGGTGTTTTAGGCTCTGTCATTGCCAAATCTGATCCTTAACTACTCCAGCTCTCACATCTGATGGAGCAAACCTGGTTTTCATGTTTCATGACCTCTTTACTGACATTTCGTATAAAAACCTCCTCTGAACGCTGGAGGACTTTATCAGTTGCTGCTCTGGAGTTTACAGAGAGCTGGAGGTCATGAACAAGTGACAGGATATAGCTTCTGCAGGAAAAACTGGGTAACTGAGTCTTAAATTTAAGAATCAATGTCTTAATTTCAGATACTTTGTTCAGCCAGCATGGTGAACTCCAGCCGTGCTTTAATACTTCAAATGCCACAACATCCATAATGCCTGGCAGTTCCAGAGTTGCAGTAGGCTCTTAAACTTGCCCAAAACACTGATAGAAGGCAGCTGGCTCTGAAGGGGGGGACATCAGCATCCTGCAAAGACATAGTAGTGAAGTAGACAACACAAGTGTTGGGTAGATTTGCAGAAGGTAAGGCTGTCTTGACATGATGCTGTGCTGTTCAGTATGGGCAGAGCAGATGCTCTTGCTTTTATGCCCTCTCTCCTGAAAGAGCTGCCTAATGCTAAACTAAATGAGATCTGTTCCTCTGTTTAGGAGTGGTCTGCTGTGTTTCAGCTTGATGGGACTATCAGGATCAAGGTTAAGGTGGAGAGAGATCTTCCCCCTTCCAAAGAGAATAGGCTGAGGAAGCTCATGAAAATGTCCTCCTCTTGGAATCTATCATGCCACCTAATGTATGAAAAGGGAAGCAAGTGGCATGCGTTGTGAAAGGGTGATTCATTATCATTATTTCCTGGCATATTGATTCTCCGCTTCGACAAGAAAGCTCTGTCACACCGTCAGCCGGCAGTGACGGATGGTCCTGCCGCAAATGTGTCAGCAGCACAACGCAGCGCCTGCTTAAACAAATGGCTGTGGGTGGGGGTAGGGGAGCAGCCAGGCGTGGGCTGCTCTGCTGATGGCAGGGTGGTGTGGCTGCACGCCACTGCCGCTCTGGATCCCTGGAAGGGATCCTCGTGGCTTTCCTCATGGAAAGAGGAATGAGAGTAGGGACAGAGTTGGAGAAGATGTGGCTCAAGCCGTGGTGAATGGGTGTACAAGATCATTCTTCCTCTGTCTTTACCTTTCTGACTCTTGACATACAGGTGGTTGTCATGTAAAATTTGTTCTGTTTTATTTCTTTTCCCCAGCAACTCTTTTACTCATCCCTGGTTTGTGGCTGTCTGCCCCCATGCTTTCTAGAGCCAGTAAAATCGTCCTCCTTTAAACTGGGGACCAATGCTTTGAAGGTTGAAGTTCACTGTTGAATCTGGGAGGCAACATTTGTCTCTGGCCCTCCTTCCTGGGATCACAGAGATCCAATGTCATCGTTCTGCAAAACATCACTGCTGAGCTTGCTCGCCCCTTGCCAAGGGGGAACTCTTTCTGAAGTACATGACAGCACATCTCTCTCCTCTCTGTTTTCCAGTGTGGCTCAATTCAGGGTCTTCTCCATTATTTTCTACATGCCAAAAGAGACAGATGTGGGGCACCAGGTGAAACATCTCAAAAGCATAGTGTCTTGCCAGGGATGCAAGGGAGGGTTAAGCCAGAAACTCATTCTGAGTATGAGTTCTTCCAGGAGCCTACCATGAGGTGGCGGGGAGGTGTTTCAGTCTTGGACTCTTTTTTTTTTTTTTTTNTTTTTTTTTTTTTTTTTTTTCCTGCAGTGGTCTTTCTGCAGAGAGATGAAGCTGATGTACAAAACAGCATTTTTATTTACAAAGGTGTTTGCTCTGACTCTGCAAAACAATCCTTAAACTTAGAATGGCTAAATTATCTCCGCTGCTTCTCTGCAGCTCTGTTATGCTTCTATCAAAGCTCACAAAAATGTATTTTTTAATATCCCCAGGCTCCCATATTTTCCCAAAGTGCTCTTATTTGGATGTCTGCTCATCCATATTCATCCTTCTTCCACCTGCAAGAACCATAGCAGAGCTGCCCTGTCTCTGAATCAACACCACCTGAGTCGAGCAGGACAGGCAGCAGTAGTTGTCTGCAAGGTCTGCTTTGTCTGAGAAGAGCCAGTGTTTGATCCTCAAAGACTTAAAGGAAGGGTCTGTAGGGGAGGCAGTTGGACAACGGTGATGAGATTCATCACAACTTTTCCTTTATGGCTTACCCCCTTTTATTCCCCCCCATGGTTTCACTTAGATCCTTCAGTAAGAAGGGTGCTCAAACCTCTAGAGGAGAGATCAGCTGAGTAGAAGTGTCCTCTGTGCCTTGTTGACTGCAAAGCCTCTGTAGTGTGTGCGTTTGGAGTGGGTCTGACACTCTTGAAAAATCAAGACAAGCAAACCTCTCAATTTCTCTTTAAGCGCTTGTATAAAACAAGGTTTTCATGTAACCTACTAACAATCCATGCTAGTATTACTGTCCACCTCCCTTTGGCTCTGGGTGCTGTTGGTGATGATATCTGAAGGTCTTTCATCTCTGGAGCATGTTGCTTATATCCTCTGTCCTGCATATAGTGGAACAGATTGNTTTTTTTTTTTTTTTTTAATGAACCCATGTCTGACTTTGCCAGGGTCCTTGTGGTGAAGGAATGCTGTTGGGCAGTTGATGTGGCAGCTGTAGGTGACTTGAAATAGTGTGGTGTGACTCTGCCTTCAGCCTGGTGTCCCTGGTAGAGGAGGATGCGAGCGGGAACTTTGTGTGTACCTGCAGGATCCTGAGCTGCATCTTGCCTGCTCAAAGCTGCCTGTCAGTCAGAGTCTGTCAACTTCTTTTCATCTTGATTTATCGTCCAGCATAACTAGGTTTGAGTTTCATTTTTGGGCTTGCCTCCTCCCAGGGACAGGCAGATAAATCTGGCATGCAAATGTTTTAGCTCTCCAGTTCCAGGAGCGAGAGACTCTTCTGCCGCAGGGAGTGAGAGAAAATACAACCGTTGGGGCAGGGCTGCTGCTGTCTTCTCTGGGGCTGGAATTGCACAGGGGAGGTTTCCAGTTTAGCCAGTACCACCTCTCTCAAGGATTGTGCATCTGCAGAGCACCAGTGCTAGGGCAGGAGGAGCACAGCTTGTCTTGTTGGAAACAGTACCAGTTTAGATCTTAGTGTTGGGTCTTCACTCCTTGTAACTTTAATATGTTTAATTTCTGAAGGATATTTAAGGAAAAACAAAGGTTATGAATTCTAACTGCTTAAGTGAAAGACTTTTATCCATCAATTAGGAAATCCACAGGAATTCTGGTCCTTCAGTGCTCTCTACCAGAAAAGCGCTTGTTGGGGCAGAGGACAGCCCCAACTGAATCAGATGCTCTGAGGATGGGGTGCCAGCTTGGAAGTTCCCCTGAACTGGTTCTGTTTGTGCTGGTGCGGAAAGCAGGGCTTTGAGCCAATAGTGAGAGTGAGTTGGGGGATGGAAATAGTTCACTCTTCACTCTGTGGAGCAGAGCAGGTAGAGATTTACTGTCTAGTCCAGATACAGGACCGGCTCAGGACTGGACCGCAGAGGCTGACCACCTCTCCTAAGCGAGAAGGAAAGGAACAGTCTTAGTGTATTTCCAGAGCTGCCTAACCTGGTTTGTCTTACTGCTCAGGGCACCTTCTCTTCCTTGTAGCCTGTGCGAGCCTGGGGAGTGCAGCCAGTGTCACATCCCCTGTAACGCAGTGGGCTCAGGCTCTCTCGCCATAGCAGATATGGCTGGCAAGCGTCTCCCCTCCAGGGAGCAATGGGAGAGGCACAACAACCGTACCTGTGTTCACAGTGCCCCTCACTTGCTGGCTTGAGTGAAGGCGAGGGGAATTGCACACCCTCAGAGCAATGAGCTGTTGTTTTCCACAGCCCTTTGTGACTGCTCTTGGGGAAGTAAACAGAGCTCAACGCTCCCAAAGTGGCCTGGCCCTCATGGTGTCGTGGAGGTGCTGTCATATCTCCAGTCCGCTGTTCATAGACTTATCCTGTCACTGGGAAACAGTTGGAAGTGAGAGATTTCCTGAGGTAGCATGAGATGAAATGCAGTGTGTGGCTTGCTAAGGGCTCAGCACGAAGCTGGTGTTTGCCATGGGAAGAAAAGGAGAATTGCTGTGAGAGGAGAAACTGGGTTTTGGAGAGTGCTGGGAGTGTGCAGGAGGTGATGTTCAGTTACAGTTAATCCAGTCTCTCTGGGGACAAAAGAGGCAGTGTTCGCTAACTGGGCTGTAACTATCCCTTCTAGTCCTGTCCTTGTCAGGGTTTCGCATCTCCAGCCGCCTGTGTCAGGCAGAGCAGTACTGGGCACAGAGCAAGCCCATGTCCTGGTCACCCCACCGCGAGCCTGCCCGGCTCACAGCGCCGGTGGTCAGCCTCCTACAGCCTTGGCTGCAGGACTGTGCACTGCTCTGTTTAATTCCTCTGTATTTATATTTATGACATTCAAAGTTGTCCATAGTAGTAGTCTCAGCATTTTGTTATTTTTTTCATTACCTGATAATTCACAGCTCTGCTCTGGTGCCTCAAAACAGTGCAGGAGACAGCTCTGCACAAGCCACAATGGCCCATCCATTGCCAGAACCAGACTGTAAATCTTGCTGCTTGCTGCCCTGCCAGGCAGGGTTTGGGGTTTTTTTTCCCCTGTTCCTTGTTAACTCCAGCAGCTGATGATCATCTTTCCCAGGTTGATGTGATTTCTGTGACACCAAAATTAGTTTTCTGCTGGTTTTATGTGCCACGCTAGGAATAAAAGTCTAGCAGTAACTGCTTCTGGCTCAAATTTCCACCAGCGGAGTAAATAAGGGCATTAGCCCAATCTCCTCAATTCATTTTTGTCCATAGCACGTCGCTTTTTGTGATAAGCTTTGTAAAATGTTGTTAGGCTTTTCCCTGACATAAGTGAAGGGTAGACGAGCAGACTTTGTGCCTAGAAGTGATGAATTTTAATAGCAGTCTTACAGTGCAGCTTTAGTCCCTTCCAGACTGGCTTCTCTACCCTGGGATTAGCTACAGACAGCCTGTTCCTCCTGCCCGGGAAATGGCTGGCTAGTTCTTGCTCTATCGTGCTTGACAGATCGCAGGGACAGGAACGTTTGGTAGTAGTGGCTGCTCCCGTGCATCTGCCTGTGCACGCAGGTGAGGTCTTGGAAACATTAGTCCAGCTGCAAATGTGTAGGAATATTGCTGGCGTTGACTGCAGCCAGGTTTAATCTTCTCTTCCTTTAGAGGTCAAAGCTCAAACATCTCTAAGCTGTTTCTAAATGGTGATATTTAGCCAAGGTGCACGGCAGAAGCATCTACGGACTGGGACCCTTCAGGGGGATGGGCTCAGCCAGCCGTGTTAGTGTTAGTCTTCTGAAGGGCCCNGGGGGGGGGGGGGGGGGGGGGGTGAGACCCTGCAGGAGGGAGACTGCAGGCAGATGCTTGCCAAAAGCGGTCCCGAGCCCATTCCCTTATCTGCTGACTCGCGCTGAAAGCAAGTTGTGATTAATTCCTGTGCACCTTGCCTTTGATGTACCACCACTTCCAGAGATAAGGAGATGCCCCTGCGGAGCAGGGGAGAGAGCTGGTGCCAAGACTGCTGGGGCCTATGGGAGGAGGGTCATGGGGAGTGCAGACCTGGGCTTGACCTGAAACCTTCTCTCTCTCTCTCTCTCTCTCTCCAGCTTTCATCCTCATGATTATTCTGGCCCTCATCCGCATCAGCAGAGGCCAAGCTGAAGGTCACCCATCCATGGCCCAGCTGTCGGGCATCCGCAATCTCTTTGGGGTGTGCGTCTACTCCTTCATGTGCCAGCACTCCCTGCCATCCCTCATCACACCCATCTCCAAGAAGAAGCATGTCAACAAGCTCGTGCTGCTCGATTACATCCTGATCCTGGCTTTCTACAGCCTCCTGTCCTTCACTGCCATTTACTGCTTCCGCAATGACACCCTCATGGACATGTACACGCTTAACTTCACCAACTGCGAGATCATCAACGTTGCCTTCATTCGCTACTTCCTGGGCCTCTTCCCCGTCTTCACCATCAGCACCAACTTCCCCATCATTGCAGTGACCCTGCGCAACAACTGGAAGACCCTTTTCCACAGAGAAGGGGGGACATACCCATGGGTGGTGGATAGGATTGTCTTTCCTGCCATCACGCTGATTCCCCCAGTGCTGGTGGCTTTCTGCACCCATGATCTGGAGTCTTTGGTGGGAATCACAGGAGCCTATGCTGGGAACGGGATCCAGTATCTCATTCCGGCTTTCCTCGCGTACTGCAGTCGGAAGGACACTCAGCTGGTCTTTGGCAGCGGGACGGTTAACAAGCACCTCTCCCCTTTCCGACACACCTTCTGGATTGTGTTCG
This sequence comes from Anarhynchus alexandrinus, assembly GCA_008711295.1. Lineage (NCBI taxonomy): Eukaryota > Metazoa > Chordata > Aves > Charadriiformes > Charadriidae > Anarhynchus > Anarhynchus alexandrinus. Next base: position 339,978 of record VUYV01000482.1, on the reverse strand, counting down.
TGCTTATATGGGGCTTTTCTTGCTTTGTGTTTGTGACTGCAAACATTGTCCTGAGCGAGTCAAAACTCTGATGTGAGGGTAGCAGCTCGCTCCCTCTTGGGCTCCAGAGACTTCAGTATTTCGGCTCCCCCTCTGGGACTGTGGAGGGGGGGCAAAGGCAGCATGAAGGGAAGTTTCCAAGCTATCAGCTTGGTGGCACGGGTTACACCTGGACACAGAACTTTCTTCACTCCATTTTGGGTGTGGATGGAGTGGACTCAGCCTTGTTACAATCCTGGTTCTCAGACCTGCTATACAAAGCCACGGGGCTGAGCCCTTGGCAGTCTGCACGATTAACCAGTGTCCAGCCATTTCTGCCTTCAGCTCTGTTGGAGCATCACTCTTGCTGTCCCTACTGTGGCTCTCTGTGCTGCAGGTCTCGGCACACAGGAGAGCAGACAGCCTTGGCTGCTCACTACGCTAAGTGGCTAAATGTCCCTTCTCCCAAAGGCAGGGATGTGCTGTCAAGAATCCAGCAGGAGTTTGGGGGAATTGAGTCTCTTCTGTCTGCTGAGACCCCTCCCAACCAACCTCCTGTACCAGTTGAGGGAAGAAGTTAGGGTGGGAATAGCCCTAATTCAGAAGAAAATAATTTTGTGTTCTGTTACACTTTCTTTTTCTAGAGGCATTAACCTGTTTTGTGCACCGTGGATTGCCTGGGATCTGGAAACGCTGCTTAGAGCAGCATTTCTCCAGCTCAGGAGTTTACATTCACACTTCTCATCCTGTTCTCCTGCGCTGTGGCAGCCCCAGCCAAACCCAGCAATGCCCATACGCATGCAGGGATGCGGCTCTTGGCCCCTGGAAAGGAAACTGCAGCTTTGTGTCCCTCACCTCCTGCGTGCAGCTGGCAGAGCCCTTCTCTCTCTCTCCCACCTTCGCACGGGGCTGGTGCAGCAGGCCAGCCCCTGACTCCAGCGGTCAGGATTCGTGTGGCCTGGGGAAGTGCTAATTACCCAGTCCTGACACGGGTGAGGCCTGCGAGAGCTCTGGCTGTGCACGCTGATGTGTTTCCAGCCTCCTGTGCTGGGTAATTAGCCTTGAAACAAGGTGGGTGTTAACTCAAGGGAATGGGCTGGTGCCAGGAGGAAGCGGCAGTGCCCTGGCTCAGCCCCGCCTGCCGGCAGGAGCACAGCTCCCGAGTGCTACGGCAGAGCAAAAGCTGAAACCCTGCTGCATCCCCCCCTCTCCTCTTTCTGTACAGGGTTACGGTGGGCTCTGGACTGGTCCTGCTCAGCTTACCTGAGAACTGGGCTGCCTGTTACCTTGGGCAGCCAGTGCTGCAGATGAGTCTGCTTCTGAGCCTTCTGGTGGTCGCTGTGATGCCACCCAGGGACAAACAGCACCAAGTCCTGTGCTCTGAGGCCCTTGGGCAAAGATCAGAGGGTTTTTTCTAACAAAAGGAAGAACTTTAAAAGTTTTCACCTGAAATATTTTAACCCTCTCTTATTAAAGCAGGTTCAAAGCCAGGTGCATGTCACATCTCACTTAACGTTAGATCCTCTTGCCCTCTGCACTTGCTGCGGTATTAAGAGTCACTGCTCACTAAAGCAAGCTTTGAACTGCAGCTCTTTTTAATCAAGCTCTGTTTTCAAGTAGGACTTTCTGGTTTCCATATGACCTGAAGTGCTCCTCCTGGGGGAATATGCAAGTACCTGGAGCTGTATAAAAACACTTCATGGCTTTTAAAGCAAAACCCTGCACCTCTCGAGCCTGAGCACTGCCACCGTGTCCTTGCCGAGCTGCTTGGAGAGGATCCGGGGAGACTGTTTAGGATCAAGCTGGAGATGAGACAAACAGGCATTGGCAGCCCTCGCTAGGGAGTTTAAACAAACCCAAGTACTCTGGGGAAGCTGATGTGGCATCTTCAGTGCCAAATTAGCAAGTTATTTTACAGGTAGCTGTTCTGGTGTCTCATTTAGGAAGAAGGACAGTAGCTGCATAGGTTGGAGGGCAAATTCATGGGGCAGCTAGCTGGGAGCCACCTGCGAGGCAGCTGGGAGCTGGGCAGAGCTGGAGGGAGGAATTTAATGCTGATGAAATGAGCCTTTGGAAAGCTGGAGAGGCTGCGGGGGCTGTTCCTCTGCACAAGTGCACAGGTGTGGGTTTATGGAAGGGGCTGAGGCACTGCCTGCCCGTGGCTGCCCGTGCTTTGGAAGGCGCTTGGCTCAGCCTCCATCCCTTCAAGTGCCCATTTCCATCTCTTGCCTTCACATTTCAATCTCTTGCCTTCACATTTCATTGCCAGAGAACGGGGCTGTTCTCTGTTATTTCATCTCCTCTCATCCTCCTTATCCCCCTTGGTCTCCCTCCATATGGGGTACTTTCCCACCTGCCTTGCCTGGGGTGGGAGGAGGGAGGAAGACCCTCTCCTGCCATCTCTTACATTTAAAGATGTGCCTTCTCTTCCTCTCCTCCTCAGCATGGCATGGCAGTGACTTCTAAGGGGCCTTAGCTCTATGAGCTGCTTGGATCCAGGCTTTGGATGCAGTGGCACAGTGAGGGCTCGCATCCTGACCCCTGCATCTGCTCTGGTACCTTACCGAGGAGGACTCTGGTCCCCAAGGAGCATGAGTGCTTTCTAAAATAAATAACCACAAATTCCCAGACACCCGCTGTCCTTGCACAGCAGCAAAACAAATCTATCCAAGGAATCGGGGTGATTAACGGAAAGAAGCTCTATGGTGGAGAGAACATTTTTCATATAAAACATGACATAGCAATGCCTTAAAAATTACTGGAGAAAGCGGGAAGGGGATGGCTCAGTGGAGCCAGTGCTGCCTGGGGGTGGGCTAGGGGGATGCTGGGTGACCCCAGCGCAGTGTGGGGTGGGAGCTCCCTCCTCTCACCCATCACGAATTAGTCTATTTTTATTTGGCTGTTATCAGCACTAACAATTCATTATTACAGAGTCTCACATGATGCTTGTCCTGGCTGTAATTAGTTTTCAAAAAATGGGATTAAAAACAATAAAATGCACATTATACATCTGGTTTAGTCTGGTTTCTTTTTCTACCCCCTTCCTCCTCTCGTGCATGCACTGAGCAGCTATTCCCAGAGGGGATGGCTGTGACTGATGGGGCTGCAGGCCAAGGAGAAATGGCAAGCGGAGAGGCTAATAGAGACCCTCACCTCTTCTCTATTAGCCTCCTGCAACTCTGGGTGGTAGCTGCAAACTCAATTAAAACATCTGTACTTTCCCCTTCTCAATTACGGCTCCTTACACTTAAAACCAAACGAATTGAATTGCTCCACCGCCTCAGGCTGCAAAGGCAGTTTCTGCCAGCAAATTTATTATCACCATAAAGCGCAGCTTGATTTATGTTAAAATATTAAAACAGATCTTTATGATGGAAATAAACACTTTCTGCTGTGATTCTCTCGAAGGACCTCACAAGCAGCGGAGGATTTCGGGGCTTGGGCTGTAAATCTGAGATCAAACTGGCATCGGGGATGGAGTTGGTCTTCTGCAGCACTTCGAAGAGCAACGGCCAGGGAAGGAAAAATAAAAACTTGGAGCTTGAGAGGCAGGTTTAGACAAGGCGTGAACATCACCAAGGAGCCGTGTGTCACCTGGGGAGAGTTTAGCTGTTTGAAGGTTTGTGAGAAGGTGCTCGCTGGCCATTCCCTGATACGGGTTTGGGCAGCTGGGCTCTGGCCCCAGGAGCTGTCGGCAGCTTGGGGAAGGGCACCCGGCTTCAGGGGCTCGGCCACAGGGACAGCCGGCAGCCTGAACCGATGCCTGGGTGGCTTCGTGCTGGGGCAAAGGGCTTCTTCCCCTGGGTCAGTAGCAGCACCCAGCTGGCTCCTGCCGACCTCCCTAAGGTGCTGCAGCCCCCAGGGCTCTTCCCAGCCAGGGGAAGGCGATGCACGGCCACACAGCAGGGTGGTGTGCCCCGGCCAGCATGGGGGGGGGGAGGGTCGGATGGGACCCTGGAGAGGGTTTCGTGCTGCAGCTTTACCCTCACAGGAGTCAGGAACCAGGAGGCAGCTGAGCTGTGCGTGCTGCTCCCTCGAGCATCCTTGGGCATAGGCATGGCAACTCCCTGCTCTCCCCTTACTGGGACCAACACTTTCCTGGCCCCATATCTTTTCTGCTTGTACCATTTGTGATTTAACCAGCTACCCCCACCCTCACCAGAGCCACCGTCTCCCCACAGCAGTGGCAGCGTGTCCTTGCCATCGGAAACCTCTTCCCTGTGGCTGATCCACGCTGGCCTGCCTTGTTCCCCTTTCCCTCAGCAGGCTGTGTCTTGTGACGCCGAGTGATGGGGGGGCAGTGAGAATAATACGTGCCATGGTGATGCCAGAGCCGGCAGGGGCAGGGGTGGCTGCTGGGGGAGGCTGTTGGCCGGGGGGCACTGCCTGTCCCCGCAGCGGGGCCGAGCCCAGGGGGTGGGTGGCCAGCAGTGAGCCGGCCGTATTTCTCTTTGCACATAAGTGGCAGCCTGCAGCGTCCCAGGGCGGCCCGGGTGCCAGAGCCGGCTGAATTAAAAAGTGATTGATTAGACAATTTCACCAAAAAGAAATAATATCCCTCAGCGGCTGTTAAGCACTAAATTACCCAACCCCTGCTTTGGAAAGCCCGGGCAGAGGGTGCCTCCAGGCTGCTGTTTCCCCACAGACTTGTCCCTGGTGAAGGGGATGCTGCAGGAGCAGCTCAGCCCCTCCTTGGTCCCGGGGGAGTTACGCGGCTCCCACCCGCGCTGTGCCGGTACCCCTGTGCCCCAGTCGGCTCCTCTCCCACCAGCGCCCAGGTCAGAGCCCGGCACCAGGAATGGGAGAAAAGTGCTGCTCTTCCATCCCGATTAACAGATAAAGATGACGTGCAAATGCCACCGTGGCGGCAGGGGACCTGGGTGCTGGGAACCCACACGGGGCACCCAGGACGGCCCAGGCCTTACACCGGGTGCTGGTACCCGTCCCCGGGGCCACCCACAGCACCCCCATCCCCCTGTCCCTCGCTGCCCTCAGCCTCTCGCAGCAAAGCCCTTCAATAAAACATGAAGCAAATCCATTTGGCCTCTGCTGAGTCACCGGGGACATCACTAATTAATTTAACATGTGGGTTGGGGATTTTTGATATTTATTTTTCCCCCCCCATCCTGCTCCCTTTTGTTCTCACAGCCCCAACCCCGGCTCAGGGGGAAAAGATGCATCCAAAGATGCAGCGGTGTGTGCTGCCTTCCTTGGGCGAGAAATGCACAATTTGGGGGAAAAACTCCCCAGGGCACGTTGGAGCCTCCTGGGGACCAGCCTGTCACCCCCAAGAGCCTCCAGGGCATCCGGCTGGTGAGAGCCTCCCCGGGCAAATGGGTGCCATCGCCTGGGGCAGCCCGGCAAAGATCCCGGAGCTTTAAACCGGGTTTATTTATTTATGGCCTTTATTTATATACCAGCACCTCCCTCCCTCGCCACGAGCCTTCCGAGGGGCTGCCAAAGCAATTAAGAGACAATTGCGATGATAAATAAGTAAAGGGAATTAAAGCGCCGGCACCAGCGTGTGATGGCAGCCAGGCTGGGGGATGGGGGACCGGCTGGATTTAGCCCCAGACAGATGGGTGGATGGATTGACGGACAGATGGATGGACAGACGGATGGACAGACAGACACGGCCAATGCTTTCAACCCTGGGCCACACGTGGCCAGGCCCTTCCTGACCTCCCCAGGACTGTTCTCAGGGCAGGGGTGGATGTCCCAGAGCAGCCCCTGCCATCGTCCCCTCTCTGTTACCCACCCCGGCTGCTCTGACGCTGCCAGCAATCCCAACGGCTGCTTTTAAATGGGGGGGGAGGAAAAAAAAAGAAAAAGTAGGAGCTTTAGAGCAGCTCCTAGGGGGGGATGTGCATCCAGGCAGGCAATGCCGAACCAGCCGGGAAGAGGGGCCAAGGGTTGGCATCTCCCAGCCCGCCACGGGCAGCTTTACATCACCCCGGCGCTGCTCCGGGATGGGGCTGGTACCAACCGGCAAAGCCGTGGACGCTGTCGCGGGGCCCCGGCAGCCTCAGCTCCCACTTCCCAAAAAAACTCCTCTGCCCTGCCCGGTGCTGCCTGTGAATCACGGCCGCCGCTGCCTGCGTGCCGCCAGCCCGGCAGGGAGAGGGCTGCGTTAGACAGCACATCAAGAGAAGAATTAAACCCGGCTCATCTATCGCACCTGATTTATGGCTCCATCAGCCCTGGGAAGGTGGGAGGATTATTTTTTTTTTATTTCCCTTTCTCATTCCCCCGCAGCACACCTTCCCGGGGCTGCCGTGCCGGGCTGCTGGTTTGCAGCCATGGGCGCATCCCTCGCTAACCCGAGCTCGCAGCCACCCATGCCCAGCACCCCAAAACCCCAGCAGGGTGCAGTAACTCCGGCTTCAGTGCTCAGCTCCAGCCTCGGCACAGGCTGATGGCTCCTAAGTAATTATCCCTCGGTGCAGTTTAATGAGTTGCTGTTAGCCTTTGCCTGGCTGCCACCGGTGGGACGAGCCTGTGCCGGGGCTCAGCAGTAAAGGGACACGAGTGGGGAGAGGGCACACAGGACCACGAGCATCCGTGTGGCACAGGTGTAAAGCCAAGGGCAGCCCCGGTCTCAGCGCCGGCAGATGGAAGAAGGGTCCCCAGCTGGTTGAAAATGTCTCTTTAATGTACCTGGACATGGCGTTTCGAGTCCCTTGAATGAAACCAAAACGTGACGGCAACACGTCAGCAATGAGTTTGGCATTCTCGAGTCCCCGGCCAGCCCTGCCTGCGGGGAGAGCCCAAGCCAGCGCACCCTGGCCCCTGCCAGGCTCCTCTGACCCCCCCCCCCAAAAGCGCACGGGACCTGCCGAGCCGCTTGGAGCATCCCGCTGCCGGCGGTGAAGAACCCCGGGAGGCTGGAGCCCGGCCGGGAGCTGCTGGCCAGCCCGTGGGGACACCCGGGCAAAGGGCAGGCAGAGGGGTGCGGACACCCCCCTGTCCCCCCCCGTCACACCTCCGACTCCAGGCTGGAGACCCGCCGCCAGGACCCGCCGGCGCAGGGACTTGTCACCCCACGGGCCACCAGCAGGTCCCTCCTCTCGGTCCCCGCCGCCCGCAGCAAGGCCGGCTCCCCGCGCCACCCGCAGTCTCTGCAGCCGCTGTCCCAGCGCCCGGACCCCCGGCCACAGCCCGCTGGCACCCCGGGGTGCTCACGGGGCGGCGGGGACCCCCGCGAGAGGTGGCCCAGGTAGAGGGGCAGGTTGCCGTAGGAGTTCATGCAGGCGTACGGCGTGCACGCCGGCACGGTGGCGGTGGCACGGGGGTTTTGCCGGCAAGCCTCCCGGTAGGACGGCAGCCTGACCACGGGCGAGCGCGGTGCCAGCCGGCCGGTGGCCTGGGGGCAGCGGGGGCCACAGCCGTAGCCGGCCTCGGCGTCGGGGAAGAGGTCGGGCACGTCGGCGTGGGCGGGCAGGCGGGCGGCACTGCAGCGTCGCAGCCCCCCGGTACGCCGCTTCTCGCCCCGCTCCCCGGGCACCCTGGCCGAGCTCGCCCGCCGGTTCGGCTTCTCCCGCTCCATCACGGCAGCCTCCGGCCGGGCCACCTCCCCGACGGCTCTACAAGTCCTGGTGGCTTTGGGGAAGGCTCCACGAGGGCAGGATGGAGGCAGGAAGGGGCTGCCCACCTCTCGCCTCTTCTCCGCTGCCGACAGCAGCCGGGACAGCGTCCCCGAGCCCCCGTGGCCCCCGTCCCCTGGGAGAAGGGGGGTGTTCTGCAGACGCTCCCCCCTCCCCGCCGGCCGCTTGTGCTCCCGGTAGATGTCCGGCGGCGGGAGGTCCCTGGGGGAGGTGGGGGTGGGGAGGGGAGCCCCGATGTGGTTCCCCATCAGTGCCTGCTCCCCAAAATCCCCCCCCGGGGAGGTCTTCACCAGGAGGTGAGGGAAACCCGGGAGGGCTTCATCCCCTGCACAGCCACCCCGAAACTTCAGGGGGTGGAGGAGGCGGGGGACGTGCTCGTTTGCCCCTCTCCACTTCTCCTCCGCGGGCAGCCGGGAGTCCACGGGGACGGGCTGGGGCAGTGGCAGCCCCAGGGGAGCACCCTTGGGAGTGTAGGCTCTCCCCAGCCTCTCGGTGGGGGCTGTGCTGTAGGAGGGGGCCCGGTGGGCACCGGTGCTGTTCTGCACCACCAGCTGGGGTGTCCTCAGGGAGAAGGTGGTCTGGAGGCGCTCGCTGTGGCTGCTCCAGTCCTCGATGGTGCGGGTGGCCTGCTCCAGCGAGCCACCCACACTGGCAGTCGACACCATCTCCTTGGCTGCCTGCAGCATCTTCAGCACGTTGGCCTGGGCCGAGTTGGCGGTGACGTCGGGCGTGGGCGCCCGCCCGGGGCTCGCCATGGTCTGCACCCCACTGAAGCAGCTGTAGATGCCCTGCGGAGAGAAGGAGAGGGGGCCCCCACCATCAGCAGGGTCACTGGGGGGTCCTGCACCCATGAACCTGCGCTGCTGAATCAAGGCGATGCTGCTGAGGCTGAGGTGTCTTGATGGCACTGATGTCCCCTCCCCAGCACTGCCAGGGTGGGTGACACCATCCTCTGTCCCCGCTTTCCCCAGGGATGCTAATACAGATGCGGGGTCATTCCCAGGGATGATCTCTTTCCCCCAAACCTGGCTTTTCTCCCCAACCAAGAGCTCACATCAGCACAAACATCTCCAGTCCCTCCTGTGCAGGTCAAAGGGACGATGCCCACCATGCCATGCCCATCCCCATGACACCATGGGAGGATATTTGGGCCTCTCGATAGCTCCCAGCAGCATCACTCACCCTGCTGATGGCCAGGAGAAAGTCAAGCTTGTGGGACTTGGGGACAGAGTGACGCAGCTTCCAGTAGACAAGGTGCTCCCAGGCAAAGACCAGCAGGCTCAGCCCCATGGCCACCAGCAGCATGTAGAAAACCCCAGCCATGTTGTCGATGTCCAGCTTGCTGCTCATCACCTCATTCTTCTCATTCTGGCAGATCCCCGACAGCCAAACTGTCTCCAGCTTTTGGGTCTCACCTGGGGCCGGACACACACAGCAGCGGGGGTGTGTGAAAATGTCCCTCTAGGCATAATGTCCCCAAGCACAGCCCCTGCCTATCCTCACCCCACCGTGGCTGGAGGAGGAGAAAGCCACCCCCAAGTCCCCAGAGCTGTTATCAGCTCAGTCCTTGCTCCTGCCCATGACCTGAACATCCCACCAGTCACTTGTCCTTCTCCAGGGCTCTCTCCTGGCTCTGTCCCTCACCCATGTGCGAGCCAGCTGTGCTCACTGTCCCCTTCCCAGGCTTCTCCTCTTGACCCTCAGATTTTGTGCACAGTCATCTCCAGGATTTTACAGCCTGAAGGAAGAGGAGGAACCCCAAAGGGAATGACCCCCACAGACCCCAGCTGGAGAGATACTGCTGGATTTAATGTCCCCTGAAAGGATCTGGTGGAGAAGCCCATCAGATGCCAATCCTCCTAGGAGCTATGGAGGCTGCACGGGGTCTGGGGACCAAAGCCTTGGTCCCTGGGTTAATTTGCAGGGCAGGGGTGGGGTGAGGATGGGGACAGGGCTAACACGAAGATCTCCTGGGCACCCACCGTCTCCCAGGAACTGGAGCAGGGCCAGGTCGATGGCTCGCTTCCAACGTGAGTCCTTCTGCAGAGCGATGCCGTAGCCCGTGGTGGCAAACACCTTCCCGCTGCCGATGGTCACCAGCTTGCAGCCCTCGTCCTTGCCCGCCATGTAGTTGAGCACCGCTGCGTCGTAGATGAAGGCGTCCAGCTTCCTGCCCCGCCAACGAGAGAGAAGGTGAGGGGCGGTCTGGCAGCCCTTCCTTGGGGGTCTGTACCTCTTTTGGGGGAGCTCTACCCCTTCCGTACAGCTGTAGCCCATCTGGAGGAAGCTGTGTCCTCTTTGGGGGTCTCTGCCCCATCCTGGAGAGCTATAACCCCGCCTGGGGGAAAAGTACCCAACCCGGTGGGGCTGTACCCCATTTGGGGAGCCATACCCCATCTGGGGGTGTATGTGCATTTTAGTGGGAGCTGTATGAAGCTGTACCCTATCTGCAGGGGGTTGTACCCTGTTTGGGGGGGCTGTACAGAACCATATCCCAGTCTGGGGAGCCCACATCTCACTTGTGGGGGGCTGTACCCTAGTTAAGGAAGCCCTACCCCATCTGGGAGGCACTGTACCCCATCCCAGGGAGCCGTAGTTCACTTGGGGGTCCTGTATCCCATTTGGAGGAGCTGTACCCTAGCTCTGGGAGCTTGTACCCCATTTGGGGGAGCCATACCCCATTTTGAGGCTGGTGAGGGCGTCCTCCACAGAGCGCTGGTTGTACTTCACCATGTGGGTGTGCATGTCGGGGTAGTTGCTGCGGATGTTCCTCTCAGTGCTGCCGTTGGGGACGGTGCCGAAGCGGAAGGGGGGGTACTGCTCCTGCGGCTTCTGAAACTGCAGTGGGGGTTCCCAGGGAGCGGCATCACACGGTGTCCATGTCCCTGCCATGTCCCTACCATGTCCCCAGCATGTTCCCAGCATGTCCCGCCTCCCCACAGCCAGCCCTCCATCCACCCACCCATGCCCAGCGGCTGGCAGTGACACCTGGGGACTTCTCCCCACCCAAAAAAACCTTATGACTTTTTTAGGGATCCCAGCCCAATTGTCAGCCCCACCTTTCTGTCACTCAACCCTGACACGGTGTCGATGTACTGCTCCTGGATCATGAAGGCGGCCAGGTTGGCGGTGTAGCTGGCGAGGAAGATGACGGCGAAGAAGGCCCAGATGAGCACCATGATCTTGCTGGTGGTGCCCTTGGGGTTCTCGATGGGCACCGAGTTGTTGAAGACCAGAGCCCACAGCAACCACACTGACTTGCCAATGGTGAAGGTGGGACCTCCTGGCCCTGCGGGGACAGAGGAGACAGCCATCAGCCCATCTGGGGACGTGTGTCCCCCTCCCAGCTCCCGCCTTCCCCCAACTCACTCTTGCCACTGGTGAGGTTCTGGTTGTAGCCAACGGGGCTGAAATACTCGAACACGAAGACGGTGACGGCCACCACGGTGAGGCACATCACAAACATCATGACCCAGACAGCTGGGCTATAGGGCTCTGCAAGGTGAATGGGACTCCGTCAGCGCCCCCCGGCACACCCCACGGCCCCCTGGGGACTCCCAGGAGCCCTCCCTGATGGAAGGGGCTCATCCTCCTGAATATTGCCCCTCCTCAGAGAGGAGACAGGGGTTGGCAGCACTGCAGCCGAGCAGATCCACAGGGAATCAGGAGGGAAGGAGGATGCTGTGAAACGGGGGGATGCAGCCATCCTTCCCCGCCTAAACAAAACCAGGCTTTCATCAACGCGGAGACGCTAATGAGATGCTGCCCATCTCCAGGGTCATCAGCAGGAGGGTTTCCCATGGGATTATGGGTTGTACCCCGTGATGGCTCTGGCCCCTCTCAGCCTCTGGGAGAGCCCCTGGGAGCTGGGGGTGGGCAGCGAGCCCCCGCCTGCCCGGGATGAGCTGGGACGGGGTGACGCGAGCAGTGGGGATGTATCTGAGCCCTCAACATGCGGCCGCCGAGGTCCATTTGTCAGCGCGTCCTTTGCTGTCAGGGAGGAGAGGCCTCCCCTGATGGGGATGCGGCTCATTAGCTCGGGAGGCAGGAGGCGAGGGGACCGCGGACCCCGGCCCTGCCGAACCGGGACGGGATGCTCCATCTGTCCCCAGTGCCGGTGAAGGTGACCCCTGCTTTGGGGGGGAAGTCAGGGCCCGCAGTGTAGGGGGGGACAGGAGGGGGAAGAGGTGCCCAGGCTGGTGATGTCCCACACCCCACGGCATCCCTGGCACCCGCATCCTCCCCGCGTAGGAGCCCGGCTCCAGCCGAGCCGGGACACTGCCGCTGTGCCCTTGCCAAGAGCCTCAAGCCCTGCTCTCAGCCTGAATTTTGTGAGTACGACCTTGGCCAGTCTCCTCCCCTTCTCAGGCTGCAGCTTTGCTTTTTTTAAAACTCATTAAATAAAACTTTTAGCGCCGGCAGTTTCCTACACCTGGCTTAACCACAGGCTCTGGTGACGGTGGCAGAGAAGGGGTCCCCAGAGCAGAGCTCAGGGCTGGCAAATCCCCACCACGTCCCACATCCTCCTTCCTCCACACAAGTAATGAAGGGAAGGAAACCACCGATCCCGTCCTCCGTCTCCATAATAAAAGGATTATTCAGGCGAGGGGAGGAGGAAGCCCCAAAGCTGGCAGCAAAATCTCCTTCCCTTATTACTTAGGCTTTTTTTTTTCTTAAAAGTTATTAAAACTGAGTAATATTTTTAATTTGCATTTGTCAGAAGCATTGGGATGAACCCACAGACAGACAGACAGACACATGGCTCACCCAGGAAGGCGGAGGGGGACACAGTGCCGTTGCTCCTGGCCACCATGACGCTGATGCCCGTCTCCACGAAGGGGACAGAGAAGTCCACAATCTCAGAGCGCTCCTCGTTGATGGTGAGGGAGCCGATGGCCATGTCCGCGCGCTTGTAGTACACCTGGGGAAGGGGTAGATGGTCTCGGGATGGGCAAGTGGATGGGCAGAGGGACCCAGACCAACTTCCCCACATATTTCCTTATCTCCTGTATTTCCAACCTTAACTTTTGTCTTTTTTTTTTTTTAATACTAGTTTTTTAAATGACCAGTGACGCAAACACAACCAGCTGTGCGATCATAAATGTTCAGCTGACTCCCCTGCTCGTTCTCCTCCACCAAGCCTTGTCCATAAGCACCATGATTTACAATTCCACCTCACTGCTCCTCATGCCAAGCTGTCCCCTGCCCAGGGCTGAGTCCCACCACAGACACCACCGATCCTGTCTTGGCAGGGAAGCCTGAGGCGAGGGCATGCCCAACCTTACCTCACCAATCATGCCGTTCCAGACCCCACGGACGATCTTGCCGTGTTTGCCATTGGTCACCAGGTAGAGGTCGTAGGAGAACTTCACTGTCTTGGCCAGCTTCTTCAGGATGTCGATGCAGAAGCCCTTGCAGCACAGCTTGGTGTAGGGATCCACGAGGCCATCGCCACTGAAAGCACACCGGGAAAAAAGGGTTGGACCAACCAAAGATGCTGTGAGCTACCCCAGTGCCTCTGGGACACCATGAGCATGGGGTGCGGTGACCAAAATTGCCGAGCTCCATCCTGGCTGCTCACCTCTGGGAGGAGTTGGTCTGCTTGCGGCAGGGCACGGTGTTGCGCACGCAGACCCCGGTGCTGGGGTCCGTGTTCTCCACGATGACAAAGGGTCTCTCCTCCAGTGTGGCCACTGTCAGGTGGCGGTTATCGGCCACGGGCTGCAGGAAGGAGCCGTAGCGGGGCCACACCGGGTACTTCATGTGGATGATGCCTTTCTCCCACTTGCCCACCTGTCCCCAAAGGAGAGCGCACTGTCACCCCAGCGAGAGGTTCTGGGGGTCACACGGGGTCCCATGTTCATCCTCCCCATGCCTTTGGGGCTCATTTCTCCCAGAGCATTGTTAGGCTGGAGCTCAGCCATGGTGAGCCCCATCTCAGCATCCCCTTCCCTGTGCACCCACCTATCACAGGGCAAGATGTTTCCTCCAGGCCCCCAAGCACTGGGCTTGAGTGATCACAAACCTAGCCAAACTTCACCCAAAAAGCTTTTAAACTGAAAATAAAGCCCCTCCCCACATCTCATTTCTGATCTGGATGTTTGGCTGCTGTTCCCCAGAGGTGGGCAGCTGCATTTTTGCCTCTTCTGGAACTTTTCAGCCAAATTGCAGGGAAAAAAAACCCACAGTTCTTGGCAGAGCTTTGGTGCTTGGCATTGCCGTGAAGAGCCACTACACCACCATGGTTACCTTTGGTATCAGTCATGGGTTTTGCATGGGACAACCTGCCCCAAGGTGGGACCCCAGCCTGTGCATGGTACCAGGCTCACCTCATGGTACCCAGCCACCTCCCCATTGTGCCCGTCCCAGGAAAGGGGTCCAGGGGTCCTACCATCTCCCAGAGCCGGTGCTGGTTGAGTGAGATGACCACCATGGTGGGTCTGACTAGGTAGCCGCCTTCATTGAAGGAGAAGTCCCTGTGCTCCCACGTCACGTTGAGGAGGTGCCTGGTAAGACACAGCACCTATGAGCCCCTGGCTGTGCAGCCCAGCCCCGTACAGGCCTCCTCCTCCTCCAGCTGGACTGCCACACATCCCACAGAGAAACGTGGGGCTGAGACCTGGGGACCAGGTTTAGCCCCTACGCAAGGGGCAGCGGGCAGCTGGAGAAGCCCTGCCAGCAAGGAGGCACCAAGGACAGACCCCTGTGGGGTGGTGGGTGCACAGACTGCCACTGCAGCCCCGAGGTGCCATGTCTGCACTGCAAAGCAGAGTCCACAGAAAACATCATCCTCCCCTGTCCGCCAGTTCCATCTTCCTTCTCCCCTGTCCCTTCCCTCTCCATGTCCCCGTTCCCCCCATTTCACACCCATCCCAGTGGGTCCCCAAGCCTCACCGATAGAAGCTGGTGTTGGCGGCGGTGGCCCTGGCGGGGGCCCAGCAGTCCCGTCCCACCTCCGGGAGGTAGCCGTGGGCCCGGAAGAAGCTGGCTGCCCCCATGGCGATGATGGCCACCCCATCCCGCACCTTCTGCCTCAGGCTCAGCTTCCAGCTCTCTGTCACCACGCTGATGAGGCCAACGGGGAAGGAGGCGGGTGGCACCTCCATGTTGCCCACTGTAAGGCTGGGTACGATCCAGATGTAGCCCGGCCCCACAAGGCCAGCTTGCTCTGCCATGGTGAAGAGGTACTCGGCCTCCTCCCGTGAGCAGTAGACAATGAGGACCTGGGCATCGATCTGCCGCAGGAGCCGCTGTGTCCTGGAGCTGCTCTGCTCCTGGCTCATCTCGAAGGTGAGCACCTCCTGCAGCTCCCAGCCAAAGTAGCTGGCGTCTGTGAAGGAGCGGATGACTTCCAGGAAGATATTGTAGCCCGGATAGAGGCTGGTGATGACGGCAAAGGAGCCCCAGTCGTATTCCTCCAGCACCTTGAAGATCACCTGGATTTGCTGCTCGATGGAGACACCCAACTGCAGAAAAGCTGAGCCGGGTTCCTGCAGGAGGACAAGGGGTCAGGGGCTGCTCCAGCACCGTGGTCCAAGCCTTCTGGGCAAGTCACCTTGAACTGACCACCACGAAGGGTTCAAGGGAGCCATGAACTGGTGTGGCCCATGGGCTGGAGACACTGAAAATGGGACTGATCCACCAACGGTTCCCTAAGAACCTCATCCCGCAAAAAGGCCCTCTGGCCTCTCCTCCGTTTCTCAGCTCATTGACTAAAATTTCATCCAGTGCTTTCCAAAGGAGACCAATAATTTCTCCTTAAGCCAGGAGAGGGAGTGGGGCAAGGGCTCTGCTGGGTGAGTAACCCCCATCCCGGCTCCGACTCACTACCTGCTGCCAGAGCCCGTGTGGCTCCTTCCCTCCCACCCCACCTCCCCAGCCATCTGGCCTCTCATTAGCAAACCTTAATTGATCTGATTCTGTCTTAAATGATTCAGCGAATGGCATTTGCAGAAGGTCATGCGCAGGCAGTGACGTTTTGCCACCCAGACCTCCTCCACCTCCAAAGAAGTAGTTTTTCCCACGAGGCCAGTGGTGCGGCTGGAGGGGTGAGCCCTGAGGAGTCCAGGCCAGGGAGCGGGAGCTGCCGGGGACCTTGGACCCACAGGAGGTTGATGAGGTTGAGCCTTCAGATGAGTCCCTCCACCGCCCCCAAAATACCCAACGCCTGCTGCAGAGAAACACCCACACCACAGCAAAACCATGGCTATTTTTTAGCCACTTGGGGCTCCACCTGAGCCCTCTGCACCCATTTGAGTCCTCTTCACCCACCCAAACCCACTGCACCCACTGCTACCCACAGCGAGAAGCAATTTGGGGTGGTCCGGGAGCACCAGTCGGCATGGGCAGGGCTGCTGAGGTGCCATCTGGGGGGTTTAGACCCCAAAACCTCTGAGCAGTCAGAGCATGAAACCAGTGCCCAGAGGCGAGGCAGGGTCTCCACCCCGGGGGCTGCTGCTGCTGCTGCCATGGGAAGGAGCCAGTGTTGGGACCCCTCCCGTGCCCAGGCTGGGCAGGGTGAGACGAGCAGCCAGGAGGAGACAACCCATATCTCCTCCCCGGCAGGGACGGGGGCATCGCTGCAGCCCATGGCTGCTGGCCCAGCACCCTCCAGCCCATCTCCATCTCTCCCTGCCGCCAGCGCTTCCTGGCAGGCAGGTGACAGTGACAGTGACAGTGACAGTGACAGTGACAGTGACAGTGACAGCGTCTGATGCCGGTGAGGAGCAGAGAAGCCAAAAATCCTGTTTGAGCCCGTGGTGCACCTGAGATGACTGCCGCAGCCGAGTGAGGTCTCTCCGTGCTGTCTGCCCGGCCATTTCAGGGCTGGATCTGGCCCCAGCGGCCATGGAGGGAGAAGGATGGGGACATGCCAACCCTGCCACTGCCCTGGCAGCCCTGGTGCCACGACTCTGGCACCCCATAGTGGGCACAACCTGGAGGGGATGGGTGGCAGGACACTAGGCAAGGTCCCTCCACAGGCCACTGAAGTCTCCTCCCATGTCCCCACCGACAGGGACCCCTCCCTGAAGTCCTCTCCCACGTCCCACCACCCCAGTCGGCCACACTGCCGCAGCCACTGCCTATTCTTGACCACGAGCCCCCGTGCTGCAGCCCAGCAGCTCCTCTGCCCTCCGGCATTTCACATCTCATCTCTGTCCCTCTTTAATAATCCCTCATTCCTCCCCTCCCCCTGGAAATAGCCCCCAGCGAACCCCTCACCTTTGGGGTCAGGACCACGGCAGACCCCCCGCTGATGCTGATGACAGGGACCTGGGTCTGGGAGGAGATGAAGTCAAGGATCTGGGCCACGGCCTCTGTGCCGACGTTGTCCTCGAAGACAATGCCGTGGATCTTGTGGCTGGTGAGGATGTTGCAGATCTGGGTGAGGAGGGTGCTGGGGTTGGTGTTGTTGACGATGACCGTGATGGGGTGGATCTCCAGGGGCATGTCCAGGAAGCTCTGGGGACTCAGGCGGGAGCGGATGTGCAGCGGGTAGGACGTGCCCCCAAACACTATGGCCACGTTGACCACCGGCTCCTCAGGGCCCGGCAGCAGGAGGTCCGTGAAGGCAGCCGAGCAGCCCAGCACCATCGATAGTAGCAGAGCGTGCGCCGGCGCTCTGCCCATGTCCACCGCCGCGTCCCTGCCAGGACGGGACACAGCCCCTCGTATCCGGCCACCTGCCAGGACCCCTGGCCCCGCTCGACCCAACGCTCCCCACCACCCCGTAGCAGCACCGGGGTGGGTTGGCCACAGGGAGAGAGGGAGACCCTCATCCTTTGGAGGCTGAATGTGGTGGAGGGATGACCACAGGATTGCACCCACCACACACAGTACACCCCAGTGCCATCTCCCTTGTCCCCAGCACCACCAAACACTAACTGTTCCTAGATGGTCCCCGCTTCCCACCACCACCCCATCTCCATCCCACCACCACCATTCCCCTCCCAACCCCACTGCCCTTCTGCCCCTCTGCCCCCCCCAAAAGCCATTGCTGCTACGATGCTCCTTATCACACCTTTGTCTGGGGACAGGGACAGCAGCCTCTCTCCACAGCCTACAGCCACCTTCAATATTTGGAGACTTTGCCCTTGAGGGACGGTTCAGCTCTGCAACCCCCATGTTGGGATTTTGCAAACCACACAGTCACCAGAGCAGCCAGTCCCCTGCCAGTCCCCTGCCTGTCCCCCTGCCTGTCCCCTGCCCATCATCCTGCCCCAGCCCCCTCGCTGCCGCTTCCCAAATCCCAGCCGAAGTGCCTGCCTGGCCCCTTATCGCCGAGTTTCTCCCCCATCCTTCATCCTCCCCCATCCAGACACCATCCTTCAGCTTTCCCCCCTCCTTGCCTTTACCCCCCCCATTGCCCATCCTCCTGCTGGCATCGCCCACCCGGCTGGGACAGCCACCGCACTGCGTCTCTGCCGGCTGCACCCCAAAGCCAGGCTCGGGGGGGGTGGGTGGGGTGTTCAGGCACTTTCCCCTTGGCAGGTCCCCCATTCCCCACCGACTGTGGGTCCCCAGCTCGCAGTAGGCGAGGTGACAGCCCCAGGGGGCGGGGGGGTTGCTGGAGCTTCCCATGCTGGAGCTCACCCCCTCCTCGGAGCCCTCGAGCAAAACCAACCCGTGGTGAGGCCAGTGGCCAGGGGCATCCGAACCCCTCCGAGCCCCATTGCCCCCAGGGCCATCGCCCCAGTGCCACACCAGGCAGCGGGGAGGGGGACGAGCAGCCCTCCGTGGTGGCAGCAGCCACATGCCAGTGTCACTCCATGCAGCAAGATGCCAGCTGGTGCTCGGAAACGTCACTTGAAATTAAAAGCTGCTGTTGCTTAACACGTCCTCGGCATGGCCAGAAGAACCTCTTGCCGAGTCCCGGATGGTTTTGGGGTCTGGGCTGCCCTGGGGACCTGCATCCCAACACCCCTCTGAGCCGCAGTGATGGACGACCCCTCGGCATGCTGCAGAAAGCTGCCAGTATGGGGAACTGAAACTGCCCGAAATAAACCCAACGATAGCCTGGTCGGGCATCCTGCAAGAGCTGCACAGTGCAGATTTGAGCACCAGGGCTGTCCGCTCCAGAGAGACAGGGGACACAAGTGCCATCTCCCCCTCCTGCACCTCACGGGTGCCGGGAGGGCTTGGGCAGGCAGCCGGCCACCGACACTCACCAGGCAGCATCTCGCTAAGCCAGATGGGTTTTGGCAGGGTATCATCCACCCCCAGCACCCACCATCACCCAGGGGGGTTCAGCCTGCCCGGCTGCGTCCCCACCATCACACCGCATCGCAGCCGGCTGGGCTGCAGGAGCCACGACGCCACACCGATGGCCGCAGCCGAGGCCCCTTGGCCGGAGAGGGCGGCGGGTGAGTCATGCCATGCTGGCAGCATCCCACGCTCCGGCACGGCCAGCCCAGTGGCGGGGCGGCCCGCGCCACCCGCTCCTCACTGCGAATTCCCGAGTATTTTTAGTCCCGTGATAAATAATTCATTGGGAATCCGGCATCAGCTACCCGAGCAGAGAGGAAGGGGAGCAACACGCCACCCAAAACAAACAGAGCCGCTCTCCCGGCAGCTCTGCCCGTCTGAGCCCTCCTCAAGGACGTTTAAATATACTCCGGGCCCTCGTGGTGACTGATCAGGTTTGCTCACACCAGCCCTGGCATCTCACCCATCCCAGGCCCTTATCCTCCTCTTCCTCAACCCAGCTCTTCCCTGCGCTCGGGAGCCTCTTGTAGCGCCGCGTAATCCAAGCACAGGCCAGCAAAACCCTCCCGTGACACCAAGTGCTGCCTCCAAAGGGGCTGCTCTGCTTCTGACCGCAAATGGGAGCAGGTTCAGGCAAACTGGTTTCCCACTGGACCGAGCTGGAAGCAGAAAGCATCCCCATCCCTCGCAACCGGAGCGTGATGGCAATGGCAGAGCGAGGAGGTGGGCACGGGCACACCACATCGTTCAGCCATTGCTGAGACAAATAGGGGAATGAATTTCCATCCTTCCTAGGAATCCGGTGCTGCCGGCCGGAGCTGAGCCGCTTGTCGCAGTCCTTGGTGGCTGCAGAGGAGGACGGTGGGGTTAGGGCCAGCGAGCCCGTGGCTGGCAGGGGCTCCGTGTGCGGGCTGGAGCCAGGGCTGCTCCAAAATGGCTGGATTTGGGATGCGAAGAGCAACCAGGTCCTCCAGCCCTGCCAAGTCGGTGAGCTTCCAGACTTTTTTTCTAGGAGTGAACTAGAGGGGTGCGGGGAAATGTGGATTTTTGGGGGGATGAGGGTCGGGAAGGCAAATTGTAGGAAACTGATGGAGGCAGAGGAGGAACTGAGCCTGTTCCTGCGCTGCTGCCGGAGCCGGGGCTGTTCTTGGGCTCGGCACAACACAGCAAAGCCCCTGTGGATTAAAAAAAATCCACATTTTTCAACCTCTCGTAGCAAGCACTGCGGAATTGCTCCTTTGGGAAAATGCCTTCCCAAAAAGGAGGTTTTCTAGCTGGGTGAAGAGCCGGTGGCCAGGCTGGAGCAGGAGGAAGGTGGTCCCAGCTGGGAGCCCGGGCAGGGCAATGCCACCTCCCAGCAGCCTCCCAGGGGACCAGAGGGCACCCACAGAGCTGCTCAGTGGCTTTGGCACTTGTTTTTTGTTGCTTTGGGGCAGTTTTGAGCAGGTTAACCCCTTTCATAGGCACAGCTTCAACTGATAAACCAAACACTCACAGAAACCTCCTGCTAAAGGCACTGATTGAGCCCTTACCTCCCTCCACCTCCTGAAATGTCATTTTAATGCAACAGGGAAAGTTTGCTCCTAATTTTAAACCTCCTTTTTGCCCTCTCTCCATCCCTCCCTCCCCTGCTCCAAGATGGGGAGAGCTCATGCAGATATTTTGACCTCAGGAAAAGGAGAAATAAAATCCCGAAATGCAAAATATCGCTCAAGAATGAGAAACCTTATCCCCCAAAAAAAGCCTGAGAGCCCAAAACCACAGGGAAGGCGCAGCCTGCACCAGGGGAGGGAGAAGCGCTGCTGATGGACGGAAAGGACAGAGCAAACCCAAACCTGGCGGGAGCTGTGCAGAGAGGACGGGGGGCACCGGGTTGTGCCAGGGCTTGTCATTGCCTGGGTGGGGGACAACCTTGTGGCACAAGGAGACCTAGACAGAGCCCCCCGAAAGGAGGGAAAGCAGCAAAACCTCCTTAAAGCCAACTCGTCACCATCCCTGTCCCCATGCAGGGGGGCGACTTGGGAGGGAGAAACACTGGCAGCCCCCGGCGAACACGATCTCCTTTCAACCTTCATCCGCCACCACCCAGCGTCACCCTCCTCTTCCTCATCACCCTCCTCTTCCTCACCTGCACCTCCAACAGCAACAGTTGCGGGCTGGGGGCTGTGGACCGGGGTGATGGTGAGGGGCCCAGACACGCACGCACCGAAACGCAGCTTAAAAAGGTCGAATATGGATTAACCAAAAATAAACGCCAAGTGTCCTGCCTGCCGCTGAGTTACGCAAGGTGGCGGGGGGGAGACAGGGCTGGTGGCACCCAGGGAGGTCTCCTCTCTTTTTCCTGCCTCCCACCCCCTCAAGAAACCCCCCATCACAGCGCCCAGAATTAAGGCTCATTCCCATCCCCTGCCCGGGACGGGCAGCAGGAGCTCTCGGGGATGGGGATGCGGGGGGATGCTGGGGCGGAGAGAAATGGCCAGGGCAACCCCTCTAACCCCCCGAAACCCCCCCACCCCGTCCCTAAAAGTTACTGGCGGTGGTGCCAGAGCGGCGGCAGAGCCCGTCGGGGTCTCGGCTGCCCCCAGCCCGCCCGGTACTTACGGGACCGCCGCTGCTCGGTGCCTACATGCCCCGCGGCTCTGGCGGGGCTGCGCGTCCCACCGGGGGCTCGGCTCTTCCCAGCCCTCTCCTCCTCCGGGGCAGCCCCCAGCGGCAGGATCGGCCCCCGCCGCGGCTGGCGGGGGGGTCCGGCGGCCGCCGTCGGTCCCGGCTCGTCCTTGGAGGCGGCGGTGGCGGCTCTGCAGCGGCGGCTGGAGGCAGGGACGGGAGCGGAGGAAGGAGGGAGCGGGAGCGGAGCGGGTGTGCACGGGGGGGGGCCCGGTGGCAGCAGGTGTCTCGGCGGCCGCCGGGCCCCGGCAGCCATCTCCCCCCCGCACCGGGACCGGAGGGGGTACCCGGGCGGGACGGCCGGGAGGAGCCGGCGGAGCTGGGGAGGGCTGCGGGGACGGCTGGGTGGATGGATGGATGGATGGATGGATGGAGGCACGGGGGGAGGCACGGGGGCGGTGGAAGGACAGGACGTGTGTCCTCCCGCCTCGCCGCAACTTCGGGGCTGGCCGCCAGCCCCGGGGAGGAGGCGGGGG